>OZ010675.1:68476840-69076840 GCA_963932185.1 Troglohyphantes excavatus
AATGGCAGATCAAGATATGGAAATCTACAATCGCGTAGAGGATAGTGGGATGCACCGCCTAGGCCGATTATTAACTCATTCCCCTATTAGAGCTTTGAACCGTCTGTAGAGAGTTGTTACCTTTGACTGCAGTATGCGCTTCCTTCCCTCCCCCCAATAACTCACAGGAATTCAGCCTTTGTGGATAAAAATCTACCATCGTGTAGAAGAAGGTGAGCCACGTCAACCGGTTGGCCATTAATCCACTCCCTCCTTTGACCTTTATACGGACGCCCGCCCCCGCACTTTTAGCACACAATCGCCGCCACTGACTGTAAGCAGCCTTACTGTATCCCAACTAATTTTTAAAAGGGATTTTGTGGATATTTTTTTCTCAAATCGTTATGGAAATGTTAAATATGTTCAAACATTTTATATTTTCTACATATAGAATCAATTTGCGTATCGCGAAAAAACATAGTCTTTTTTTTTTTTTGCTACTTATCCACTTATTATTGGTTAAAATGGATTTCAAAGAATTGGCATTTAAAACGTGTTTTAAGGTAAAATAAAAAAAAATGGCCAAAACACCACAATTCGGCATATTTTAGCATGAACAGTATATGAAATATAGAGGTAAAAAACGGCATCAAATAGTTTAGAACATTTTTTAGATAACGTACGAAAATTTTAAAGGAAAAGTTTGTCTGCGCGTTGTCGTAACAACAAAAATTAAACCTTCAACCATAACCCCCCCTATCTTCCCCCCTCCATTATCTTTGATCGAAACGGACTTGACAAAAGTTACCCTGAAGTGATATTGCGATTGGAGGGTTGCCAGATTCGTTCCTAAATTACAAAAGTCGTCCAAAATATCCCAAATTACCACCGGCATGTCTATGGGACTGGTGCACATTCATCTGATCGGGAACCAATGATTCTGATCGGGATCAAATGATCCTGATGCTTATTGAGGTTGCGTCGGGTGCTAGCTCAGGTACTGTACTCTTCGAAACGTCGTCAATAACATACAGCTCTAGTGCGACGTTTATTAGACAACCAAACAAACTTAGTTCAAGTCAGTAAGAGATATATGCAATTTCAAACCCTTTTTTCTATTTCCAGAAATCTGAAATGGCCTACGTTCTGGACGGGTCTTCCCGAGCCGTGTCCCTCCCCTACCTGCCAGAAGAGTTGGTCCTGGCGAAGACAGGCGAGAAAATCGTCCTGGACACATTCAATGCCTCCGCGGACTACGAAGGCCTCTACGACATCGTGAAAGAGGCCGTATACGAGGGGAAGACCTATCCCCAAGAATCCATGGACCGGGACCACTTTGAACGGTAATATAAGGGTGATTTACAAGATAATGTCTCCAGTATTTGAAAATATGACAAGGTACTTCTGCACCAAAAATAAAACTATACACTTCTGTGCCATAATGCTTCACAATCTACCCCTTTCATGGAATAATATGATCTGATAAACAACACTATAGCAAGCTGACTAACAGCTAGGTCAGATTTCGCAGGTTCGTCGTTAATGTCACCACATCTGATAAATTTGTGTCAGCGCATCGCGCGCTGACACAAAGTTAAAACTCATATCAATAAGGTAATATCCAAACTTTGAAAGGCGATATCGAGGAGTAAGAGTGCAATCATTGTATGTCCATTTTTGGCAAAAATGGTATGTTGGTATCAATATAAAGGTGGAGTCTATAGTTCTTCCTTCCTGCACAAACATGATATCAATACTTATATATAAGAATGGAGTGTCTGTCAGTGGAATCGAACAAAACCCCTCATTTTGTGTTTTCTCCATGAATTAGGATACACTGATTCCGAAAATCACATTTAAATTTTTTTTGTCTGTCTGTCTGTTTGTCCGGATTTAACTCAAAAACTACTGCACGGATTTTTATGAAACTTGTACCATGTGAACAAACTGTTTTTAGTTTAAAATATGCACTTTGTTTCATGTGGATATCTGCAACCATTCAAAAGTTATAGAACTTTTTCCATTTTCTCTAACATTACGCCTATGGGAAATTTACATCTCAATCTTCCTCCTAACATAACATTATTGTTTAAAATCACCTTGACGACCAAAAATATTTTTCGACAATACTGGGATAAACGATTTATTGTGATTGGCTGATGTGTAAATGTCGCCAAATAAATTAAAAATGTCGCCAAACGAATTAAAAATGTCGCCAAATATTGCCAAATGAATTAAAAATGTCGCCAAATGTTGCAAGATAATTTTTTTAATGTCGCCAAATGAATAATAAATGTCGCAAAATTAATTTAAAATGTCGCCAAACGGATTAAAAATGCTGCCAAATGAATTAAAAATGTCGCCAAATGAATTAAAAATTTCCCCAAATCAATAAAAATGTTGCTAAATGAGCTAAAATAGAGGTCCTATATTTAAAAATATCATCACAATGGCGAAATTAGTGTCCAAATAACAAAATTAACGTCGTTAACAATAACCTCGCCAACCGAAGGAGGAAGATAAACCAGCTCTTTTGACTGACGCCATGTGTATTCATGTTCTGAACAACTTAACTTTTATGACAATAGTGCTTTTTGTTACGGAGTGGAATATTTTTTATGGTGTTGAAATGGGCCACCCTAAAAGTTTAATTTAAGGTTTTCTATATTTATACCTCCATGTAGCTTATTTTTAAATTTTTACCTCATAAACATATTATTGGCATTCAAAAATGAATATTTGATAATTAATTTTTATAAGAAATATTGTCCGTAAATATTGACCCTTATGAAATTATGTTGAAAGACGGATATAAAGACTCCGGTCACCAATTGGCACAAAAAAAAAAAAAAAAATCATTAAATACGATACATTATTTCGATTTGGAACAATGCAATATTTTTTCTTTGATATATTATTGCGTCGCCAATATTAAAAACTAATGAATGCGAAATTTTTCTTCAAAGGCTTACTGTTACTAAATGGTTAAATTTTATACAAAAAATATGCAATTAAAAAAAATTTAGGAATTTTTATTTCACAAAAAGAAACATTTTACAAAAACATCAGTTTAAACAGTAGTCGCAATAGCATGTAAAGTCGTGAACATAAAAATAGATTTAGGTATCTCAAATACTAAAAGTAATTCTGGGTAATATTCAAAGTAAATCTGGATTTTGATAAAGTTTATATTTCACAGTGCACAGAAAGTGATACGCGATGGCTACGCTGACAAGATAAAATCGCGCAGCTCTTACTGTGCAAACTGACCACGAGCAACGCCGGGCCATATTGCTAGTGTCATAATAAATTTGTAATACATTTTTAAAGTTATATTCAAGTATGAGAAAGGCCCAAGTTCGAAATCTACATTTTTGCGTTTTCCGAAAGTTTACAAAAGTGTGACATACAGCATACAACGATTGTGCTTTTAGCTTCGCTATCTTAGCTTCCCAACAGGGCCCGATTTAGACATTGACTCAAGGGAAGCCCGCCTTTAAATGAGGGCCTCATTGCTCTTAAATAGACCTTGTAACATTAAATTGAACATTTCCATGCACTAAAATCCTTGACCCCAAGCACGTAGGTATAGATTTTTCATGGGTGTAGTTCCATGACTGAGTAACTTATACCCCTCCAAAAAAAAAAATTACCCCCCCCCCCTTTTTTTTAAAACTTATTAATTTTATTAAAGTAAACAGGAATACTTTGATATGTAAATATTGAAACAGCTACATTTATCATTTGTTTTTCAGGAAATCGTTATCAATATCAGTCATTAATTTTTTTTAATTAGTAAATATCACTCCGTAATTATGAAATAAATTTAGAGAACAAATTTAAATTTTGAAATTCCTTGTTTAAAATAATATATGGATACCGTTTTCAAATCTTTTCCCTTCGTCGTCGATATTCAAATGCTATATAATGCAACACGATGACGTCATGTTACGCTTATTTTGAGATAAAAATAATCTCAAAACATGTTTTTGAAGGCTTTTGAAAACTATTTTCCGGGATAAGACCCCCGGAAAATACCAGTTATTCCCTCATGCAACTCAACAAGAAGTATTATACTAGAAATGGAAATTTTTCTAGTTTTTTAAAGTATTTTTATGATTTTTACAGTCCTCCAATTTTTAATTTTTTTTTTCTTGACTTTCAATGGGAGGGTTTGAACCCCCTAAACCACCCCTTTACCAACGCGCCTGCTTGTCTCTGAATGATAATAAAACGAAACATATAAATAATGTAACAAAATATGCGAATAAGTATTCCTAATAGTCTGTTTGTTTTGAATTTTTTCCAATATTTTAACAAATTTGACACAAGCAGCAACTTTTTTTTATTAAAGTTTGGAATGGAATTTTCTTTTAAGGTAAATTATGTTAGGGCTGTTAAATATTATATAAAATATGTGATTTGGGTGCCACTCAAAAATATAAAGTATAAGCTTGGGCTTCACGGGCCTATGCGGTAATCAGGCCCTGCTTCCAAGCAGAACAACATTTGACCACTGGGATGAATGTACTTTTCTTCCTCCTTAAATAAATTAAGAGTATGAAAGTTTTTTTTTATATATTTAGAACATTTTAACCAGGTGCTCGCAATACATCGTGAAGTTATTCAACTTAATAATGAGAGCCTTCTTCCCCAATTCGTGATACTGATGAAGGGAAAATTCGAATTACAGAACGGCCATCGAAACTGTCGATTCCTGAATGCTTTGCAAATCCTGGTTGGAAATTTCTTATCTTCTCGACGTGTTCAGGTTCAGCGCGATAATGGTGTGCACATTGAAACGCTCTAAAACATTGTAAAAAAACTGACAATTCATTCGTTAAATAAAAAGTATCGTCGGCTTCATTCACATACCACGTAAGTCCTACGGCTAGGATTCAGCAATCGTAGCGAAAGCCGCTTGGCGAATAAATTCCAGAGATTAACTTTTAAATGTGGAATTGTTTGAAAACAAAAAGTGATCGAAATATCTTAGCTTAGAGTGTAGGTGAGGGATTAGCTTAAAAAGTCATGTGATTTCCAGGCTCCATGTGATTGGATAAAGCAATATTGAGAGTAAACAGCTTTTAAGTATAAATGAATTGTTTTCAGAGATTAATTTTACTTATATAAATTTGCTAATTGTTGGCAAAAAATATTCTCTGTGTATAACTGTTGTTTGATATAGTCTTCATCATCTGACCATGGTTCAAAAATACGAGGCAGTGTGCCCCAGTCTTTTTTTGGGATCTTTCCAAACCATCACCATTAGGTCATTGTGCAGCTCTAGTGCGACGCCATTCAACCAACTCGTAAAATTCCATCATTTTCCAACAACACGTCGTTCAAATGAACTGCATTCGAAAACCTACCTAACGGCCGCTGAACTAACAGACAGCATTAAGAACACGCTTCCCTACGATGTTCTTTACGGTTGCCATGGTTACGGACTTCGTTCACCGTTGAAAAAATAAACCATATAGCAATCAGTGAGAAAAAGGACGCATGTGCCCAACGCATCAGATCATTTGGCGATTTCTAAAAAAAAAATGTCCTCCCTCTACGGCTGCTAGTGTTAGGTCTTTACCATACCGTGGTAGTTACGTGGTTTGTGAATTAAGCCTACGATCTCTTTGTTTTTGTTTAATAATTTATTTTAAAAGTGTAGATTATTTTTGAACAACCTGTATGTGTTATGCATTTCTAAAATCCACCTCGTGTCCCTCAGATACTATCTCTCGCACGAAGTGTTCGTGGCTCGGGATCCTTCCGACGGATCGGTGGTGGGATCGTTCTACGTCAAGCCCAACTTCCCGGGGAGATCTTCGCACATCTGCAACGCCGGATTCGTCGTCCACAGGGACCACCGAAACAAGGGGATCGGAGAGGTGGGCATCACATCAAAATACACGAGACGTCAAGTTTCTAAACCAGATAGATCACGTTTCACTAATTTTCCGGATAAACTAAAAACTAATTAATTGCATTATTTATGGTTTTTTTTTTTTTTTTTTACAATTTGGTATTAGTTAGATACGTGGGTCTTAACCAAATTTTAGTTCTGTAAAAGTATTACTTTAAGGGTGAGAAAAAAAATTTATTTTGCATCTATCTGGTTTGGCGACAAAGTTGTGGAATGTAGCTCGACTACTGCGCTGCGATCAGATTCAGAGCGCAGTAGCCTACGCGCATCTTAGTCTATCTGGTTTTGAAACACCAACTGCTGCTTTCACACTGACAAATGAATAGCATCTATCTGCTGCGGAATATTATGACTTCGCCTACTAATAGATCTTTACGGGAAAAAAAAATCTGAAAATCGCGAAAAATTGATCTATTTGATTTTGAAACTAGACGGCTCGTGTAATAACGAACTGAATTGGGTTTCATCAGTAGAGGATCACTTTAATCCCTTATTGATCGGATTCCTTGGACCTCCTCGGTTAAAATACTGTTAATTATACTCGCCCGTAGTTTCCTCACAAATCACCGCCATGATCCCCAGGGACCGACTTACAACTTAAGAAGCCCAGGCCAAAAGCACATTTGAGGGCCCCTCAACGTGCCTCAATCGGAAAATTCCGCGGCCCATGGCAACCTTTTGTCTGGGCGATAAACAATTATGTTCTTCTTTGAGAATATGGTAACCCGGCTCCCTTCGCCCGAAATCGGGCTATTGCCATATTAAAATAAAACTGCTAAATTTATGCATAAATACACAACACAAAATAACATATAATCAATCACATTAATGGTGCAGTACTTTAACAGTTTTTTCATACGTTTCTCATTCTGTACTTTCTCCCCTTTTATATTGCTTTTAGTTGAGCCAGATGGATATGTCCTATTATTTTATAGAAAATCCGTAATTATTACAATATCAGAAAATTTGGGAAATGGAAAATTTATCCGTAAACGACAAATCCACATGCATTAGTAAACGCTATAAACGGTTTGTTTATGGCCATGGTCAAGAATTGAATTTTGATGCAAAGGGAACTGCGATTCAAAGGGCAGTTCTTTGAAGAACGCGATTCGATAGATGAAATGCGTCATGGACGTGCAGAAAAGATAAAAGTGATTTGATTGGATAAAATAGTATATTTTTTGCAAAAAAAATTAACAAAAAAAGAATTTACAGATTTTAAAAAAAATCCTTAGTTAAAAAATTTATTTTTTACTTTTTCATTAAATTTTTTTTTTTTAGCTGTCTGGGGCCCCCTTAAAATGGGGGTCATGGGCAAGTGCCCCGAATGCCCTGCCGTAAAGCAGTCTCTACATGACCCTCCTACTTTTTTAAGAAAAAAATATTGATCGCAAAGTATCATTCGTATCCTATTGTCTTGACTCACTTGAAGACACACTCAATCATGAACAATTCAAAGGGCAAAACCCACTTTACTCACAAAAGTTAGATTTCAAGTAAAACGAATTTGAAAGTGAAGAAAGGTGTTTTTTTCCCAGCACAACGAAACTTTATCGCTTTTTTATAATGGCTTTAACGCTTTCATGCTCAGTGGTGCCAAATGGATTGGTTTGAATAAATTAACGTCGCCCTAGAGCTGCTCAGTGGGCTATTGGCGACGGTTCGGGGCCTATCTCGAAGGAAACACCCGGGAACGATGCCTCGTATTATTGAACCATGGTCAGATGAAGAGGACACCTGAGCTGGTGCCAAATGGAACCATAATAAATTGAGCAATAGTCAAAGTCAGACTTGCACCATTGCACCGCCAGTTTCGCTCAGTAACCAAAGGAAAGGATTCAGGCGGAAAAGCGGTGTTAGTCTGACTATTAGTTTCACCGCTTCAATTTAAAGCTGAGCCTGAAAGGGTTAAAATGAGTTCTACCCCAAAAATGAATGCAGTAGTGAAAGTAGTTTTTGAAAAGCTACAGGATGATTTCATTTTTGAAAAAAATTGGGATAAAGTGTGGTTGTACCTTTGAGCCTGAACCCTTCACTTGTTTTCACCGTATAATTTTTGTTTCTTATACAAACAGGTGCACGTAAGAATGTGGATGCTAAGACGAGGCTTATTTATTAAATTTATCTTTAAGTAACTCTTAGAACACATATGAAAAGATATATATATATAATTTATATATATATATATATATATATATATATATATATATATATATATATATATATATATGTATATATATATATATATATATATATATATATATATATGTATATATATATATAAGCAAACCGTTGATAGTGCTACCATCTATGGACAGAACCATTAAATATTTTTAATATTTTGTATATAAAGTTTTCTTGCACCTTTCACCCTTATAACGATAGGGGATTTTTCATGTGAGAATTCTCACACGGGCGCGCTAGTAAGCTCTCTGAAGATATACCAATAATGGTATATTTAATGGACAGAACCATATATATATATGTATATATATATATATAAGCAAACCGTTGATAGTGCTACCATCTATGGACAGAACCATTAAATATTTTTAATATTTTGTATATAAATTTTTCTTGCACCTTTCACCCTTATAACGATAGGGGATTTTTCATGTGAGAATTCTCACACGGGCGCGCTAGTAAGCTCTCTGAAGATATACCAATAATGGTATATTTAATGGACAGAACCATATATATATATGTATATATATATATATAAGCAAACCGTTGATAGTGCTACCATCTATGGACAGAACCATTAAATATTTTTAATATTTTGTATATAAATTTTTCTTGCACCTTTCACCCTTATAACGATAGGGGATTTTTCATGTGAGAATTCTCACACGGGCGCGCTAGTAAGCTCTCTGAAGATATACCAATAATGGTATATTTAAAGCTGCTCCGACCGGAAAGCGTGAGGTGTCCATTGGGGGTAAATAATGTAACACGACTTATTCTCCCGTACAACAGGTTCTCTTCCGGAAGTACCTCCGCATCGCCAGGGACCTCGGCTACGAGGGCAGCTTCTTCAACCTGGTGTACGCCACCAACGAGGGCTCCCTCCGACTCTGCAGGAAGCTGGGCTTTGTGGAGGTCGGGGTGGTGCCGAAGGCGGGAAAGATGAAAGGCCTCGGATACGTTGACGCCTACCAGTTCTACTACGACCTCACGTCTCCTCACCTCACTACTTGAATATCCAGGATGCTTTGTTTGAATAGGATGTGAGACGGACTGAAATGTGACGTCACTGAAGACCAGGGGCAGTCACTTATTACGCCACGCATCTCGGATCCGTTTAGGACGGACTAAAAGCCGTTTTCCCCACGTTTCCTCTCTGCACTTTTTACGTGGTTGGGAACGTTAAAATAATTGCGAATTATACATATATATTTTTGCGCATGATAAGGTATAAGCAAAATAATACATTTGAACTATGTATTCTTTATAATTTAACTATACTTAAAAACTATACCAGAAATTATAATTTTAAGAAAGTTACTAGTTTGAAAATGATCTGAACAAACACATGATGTATTCGGGTCAAAATTATTTTTTTCTGTTACATCTCTTCACACAAACTTTCCTCATACTCCAGTGTTTTGGAAAACTGAAATAAAGTGCATAATCCTTCAGAACTTTGTTTTGCTTTAAAATAAGAATTGTTACAACGTATTTTAGGCATTTTGGATTGATTTCATTTTTAAAAAATACATTGGCGGCTTTTCAGAAAATAAGTAATACATGTTACTAAAAAATGTTCACATATTGCCTAAAATTTAATCATATAAAAAAATACGCGCTTTCCCTGTTTTAAATACTAAGGCCCATAAGGCCCCACGAAGAGTAAAACATCTCCATAAATTTCCTATAAATATCCCACCTGCAAGGAAGGGGAGAAGTCGACGAAATAGGGCATTTGCACTAACAGGGGCACATTTCACTGCCCAGCGTCATCCATCCCTCCACGTCTGTTTCAAATTTAGGCTTTAATTCAAAATGTATTAAACAAAAAGTATCCTGTGTGGGCGAATTCGTATTACTCGTGGAGAATTTCTAGCACTGGTGGGAAAAAAAAAACCATCAACTCTATGTTAAAATAGACCTTGTACTACGTGGGGGAAGAATTATGAGCAACTGCAGTATACAATTTCCACCCCCATAACTCCACAGGGAATCCTCCTATGAACACAAAAGACATATCATCGTACGTAAAGACGAAGGCACCGCGTCGTCCAGACTGACTATTAACCTATTTCAATCTCTGATTTTGGTACCATGAGGAGCAAAATGTAGCTTTGGCTGCAGTATTGTTTTTGTCCACATAACTCCATGTGGGATCATCCTATCGGTATAAATGACGTATCATCGCGTAGAGGAAGGTGAGCAGAGTCAACCAGTTTGGTCATTTATCTCCGCCCCCCCCCCCCCCCCCCCCCCTCTGAACTTTGTACCGCGCGGGGCACAAAAGTATTTAAGAACCAAATGCGGCATGTACCTACCCTAATGTTTTTCGCTTAAATATTGCGACCTCCTTATTCCGGCGCCCCCGTCTTCTTGACTTCAGACAGAAACTGTTTTGGTTTTCGTGTTCTTATTTGAGCATGTGCTCGTGCAGTAAATCACGAGAAATGTAGGTTACGCCATACAAGCCTATACGAGTTTCAATCAATTCCAAGCATCTGAATGCTATCTTTGAAACTTCAATATTTTCCACTTTTAGAAGGAAACGGGACGGGGTAGGGTAATTTTGAAAATGGAACACGGAGTTCTACCTACCTTTGTGAGATATATAATCTTTTCGTTCGACTCCAACACACTGTACACCGACGATCGAGAGCTCTTTATTCGTTAGAGTCAACTCTTACGTCATCCGATAGTTAATTACCAAAGTACACAAAAGTGAAAAGGTTTAATTTCACAATAGTATTAAGAATATACGAATTTTCGTTGAAAGTTTTGTTCATCGTATTGGATATATTTTCTTTGCTTTTGTTGAGAATACTACTTTTCACTACTATACTCTAAATGCTTAGAACTAAGATAAAATGTCACAAGTATAGTATTGTTTTTAGATAACAAAACAAGAAGATTAATTCTTACAAATATTAAATGCTTCCAACAAAATATAATTTTTTTATTTTAGATTTTGTCAAAAGAACAACCAGGGGATTTCCAATAGAATTACAAACAGTGCAACAATTTCAATACAAGCTAACAGTGTTCATATAAGAAAAATGCCATAACATTTTACACGAACATAAAATGATTTTAACCCAATTTTAATATATATATCTATAAAGATTAGGATATATGATCGCTCGCAAGACGTACCTGCAACTCTTTGGCTCTTCAGGAGAGACAATTTACAATTCAAGGATCGAGTTTAAAATTAGATAACTTGGATGGTTCGACGCACTAGTTCGTTGGTTTAAACTTTCGCACCTTTTTTTTTTTCCTTCCTGAAAAAAAAAAATTTGCACGCAAATACTATCCAGAGAACTGAAAGAATATTATTTTTTTTTTAATCAAATTGACTCTTGCTTCCCCAAAAGGGTTCGATTTCCAAGATGCGTAGAAAAATTACGCAACAAATGCAGAGCCTGATTAAGATATTGAAGTAAGTGAAGCCCACCTTTAAATGGGGGCCCATTGCTCTCGCACTGTAGCATCAAATCAAGCTTTTACATACACTAAAATCCTTGCCTCACAATGCCATTAACGTGAAGCATATTATAAATAATATAATGTATTAATAAGTAATGAGTATTCCTAATATTCTGTAAGTTTTGATTTTTTGTTGTTGAAATATTTGAATAAATTCAACACAAGGTGCAATTTTTAAAAAAAAACTAAAGTTTGTAATGCAATTTTTAAAAGTAAATTTAGTATTAAACTATCATAATATTATTTCTGTAGTAAATATCCCTTTTACGCCCCTTAAACACAACGAATCTCAATACATAAGGAATCAAAAGAAAGAGAATTTCACGAACATGTGACGAAATGTACTTTCATCCGATAAATATTTACGTTTTTTTTTTTTTTTGGGGGGGGGGGGGGGTTGTGTGCATGCGATAATTATTTGCACGAGCCTACTAGTGTTACATATTCATATTTATATAAAATGTGTGATTTGGGGGTCCCCTGAAAAAAGTGAAGTATAAGCCTGAGCTTCACGAGCTTATTCGGCAATCAGGCCCTGAAGAATTAAGCCATCTCCGGACGGCATTTTCTGGTCTGGGTCTCTTGATAGCAGCACCCTTGACAGCTCACCATACAGCGAAGGGTTAAATAACGTGACTCTAGAGCTACACAATGTGTATTGGCTACGGTGTAGAATGCCATAGATATTGGGAATAGAAATACAGTATCGACACTCACGAAAACTAATGATAATTTAAAATCGTCCATTGTCAGTTACGTCTTGTGAACAATGATATATAGTCGGCTTAGAATAAAAACCAGCTATATTTAAACCACAGGTTTAGCGTCCTAATTGGAAAATGCTTGGCGACGGAATTCTAGGTCAGATAGTAAGTTCACTTCTTGTTTAAACAATCCCAGATTTAGAAGTGTACAGCTTGGAATCCGTCGCCAAGCAGCTAAATATGTGGTTTAATCATAGCTAGTTTTCATTCTAAGCCGACGATATGAAACACACAAAAAATGCTGCCAAGTAAATATAACGATTAAAATATAACTTTTAGCTTACATTACAATAACAATAAAATTTTCATCAAATACAACAATAATTTCATTTTTAAATTCAATATTAATTTAGTCAACAGTATAGTTCATTTCATATAAACATAAAATATTTTAAACAAAATGTACCAATGTCCGACTAAAAATAACAATACAATATTAAACTAAAATACATGTACACAAATTTAATTAAAAAATTATTATTTTTTGTAGGGTATGTAAGTGCCAATATATTCACAAAAGTATTCTATAATTTCAACAATATAGTAAACATAACAGTCTAACACGTAACTATCTGGCCCATTCTACATGGTGCATGCAAACCAAATGGTTTGAATGCACCAATCACAGGGGCTTCTGCAAAATGCAATGCTCGCTTATCACGTCCGTGTAGAATAGGCCTAAACGTCTAAAGCTTTGTAAGATCTGCCTGCAACAGCAGATTGATTTACAAACACTTAAGGTAGCCAGGGGCAAAACTCGTAATTAATCATAATTTAAATGAGTTTTTTTTAATTTTGTATGTGTAAATTGTATAAATGTTTATTGTAGTTCAAAATCTATCAATGCACAAAACATACTAATTGTTCCATATTCCTTTAACGATAGTTGGTTAAGGAATTTCGTAACAACGGACGTGTCGAAGCCTTTGCCATGAACACGTGATAGATCACTATTGAAAAATAAATTTCATCTAACAGTTCTGTTTGTTTTTAGCACATCACTTCAGACACCAGACACGGTCGTAATTTGGTGCACGTTCTCCTTCAGGATATATAAAAAAATATTTAGGTCGCGCTAGAGCTGCATTGACTGTTGGTGACGGTTCGGGATGTATCTCGAAAGAAAGGTCCGGGAACATTGCCTTACAATTTTGAACCATGGTCAGAATAAGATTTATGCAGTATATGATGACTACACTCCGATTGAAACAACTGTTTCAATCACAGTGTTTTTTCACGAGTGTTCTGTGTAATTCCAAGGTTTTAAAAAGTGGTCATTGTCCATTTGCCCTAAAGAACTCCATGTTTTCCTATTTGTAAAGCTGGTTATAGTCAGCTTTTTTTACATTTCGTAATAATATAAAAATAAATCACTGTGTTACACGTCTGCTCATTTTTTGTACATTGAAATTTAATTAATTTATTTCAGGATTTTTACCGTAAGCTTTGAATGCCCTTATTTCCAGAGTATAAACTAGAATAAACAAATCGATTGATTTTGATAAGTTATGGGAAATAAGTTTAATAAAACATGAACGTAATTCCATTAGTTTTATTTAAAAAACAAAACTGGGGGTGTAAATCCCCCCTCTTCCCACACTAGGCAACACTTCGCATTCATTCCAAGTTCCATTCGTATTTCCATAACCTTCGACCGCGACATAAAAATTCCTTTCGGGTCGCTGTTTCACATGGGCGAGTTGGCCGCAAAGTGGTTGCAACTTCATAAGCAGACTTCCCACAGAAGAGCCTTTAAAAGTTTGCAAATCGGCTTTCAAAAACGTACCCAAAGGGGTCTGGACCCCTCCCAAATCAAATTTAATGATAGAAAATTGTTATGTTTGAAAATTGTATTAAGAAATATGTAAATAATTCATTAGTTATTTAAGATATCAGTTGTAATATAATAAGTTATCAAACGTCATCTCAGATGTTGTAAATAATCACATATTTAAATGAAATGCCTCACATTAATATCTAATTTAAATGCTTTATTTATAAAAATTTATACTTTTGTTCAATTTTAAGATATATTGAAAAATAAATGGAACCTAAACAAAATATAGTCCTGGGTACGTACTTGTTGGCTTGACTATAACGTTTAGTGATGTAACATGTAACTTATTCTTGGGTAACCTATTGAACTAAGACTCGCGCATTTTTTGGCAAAATGATAGATCTAGCTGCCTACTAACATAAAATGGTGTTAGTACACTCTTTCGCCCTCAACCCGCTCGTATGTTAATATTTACTTTTATTAATGTTTTGATAAAAGAAAAGCACATACTGCGAAAAAAAAATTCACAAACGTCATCTCAAAGCGCTGATATCTTTTTTTTAACTGACTTCATACTAAATTAGAATATTCATTAATATTTCAGACTATGCTTGTTGGCTCTTACTTAGGGCATTCACTCCATTTTACCTTATTCATGAAATAATAATAATCGGAAATGTCACTTTGAGAAAACTAAAAATAAAGATCCATACAAATGTAAAATTTTGATATTTCACAAAGCTCATGACAGGTTTCACAATTCTTAGAAGTAACACACATCAGAGTAACGAATATATTTTGAAAAACAAGTTCAAACAATTTCCACAAAATAAACGACTCTTCACATCAATGACTAAGGGCACAATCATTTACACCTCCAATTTTTGGCAAAAATGAAATATCAGCATCCACGTAAACATCGAGGCTCTTTCCTTCTCCCGTTCAAACATTGTAAGTCCCTCCTCTCCATAATAATTGTGCGGTGCAAGTTTAAAGTTCGGCCCAAATTCGATTTTTTTTTTTTTTAGTTTTCCAAAAGTGGACATACAATGATTGTGCGTTTAGTCATCAACATGTTCATTGCAAATTTTTTTTTTGTTAAGATTATAATTATTAAAATTAAAACTTATTTAAAATTAAAACTTATTTAAAATTAAACACACCTTAAGAGTAAACTTACCTTCATTTAATACTCTAACATCTATAAAAGCTCATTAAAAAAATTAAATTTCTTAGCAACTTTTGTAGAGTACAATTGCAGAACTTGACGTTTTTTTAAAAGAATTATTAATCACAAACTAAATTACAAATAGTTGCCGTTTGTGACACATTTAAATATTTATATCCAATCATCAGTAAAATATTTTATAATTAAAAAAAAAGAATGAAAATTGATTTTGAAGTTTAAAAGTTGCTGTCTTCAAAACTCATAAAATTTTTTATTAATAATCTACTTAATCTCATCTGTTTAAAAAAATGTGTGCAAGAGGCTAAATCTCCTTATTCACACATAACTGTAACTACCAATCAGAACCTTTAAGAAATAATCAACACTTGAAAGCGTGCATCACTAGTAATTGAAAGTAAGATGCTTATGCAAGCGGATATTAGAATAGAAAAATTTATAATGACTAGTTCATTAAATACGCTAATAATTAAAATAGCTAATTAACATTGATTTAGTAAAGAAAATATTGTAAAATATTCCTATACAAATTCACATAAAACACATTCTAAAAAATCAAAATTCCATAATTTTTTCAATATGTTTTCTCACACAATACATATAGCGTAAAATATATATACTATATATTAAATGAAAATATTTTAAATGATTTTGTTCAAAGTATGTTCGAGTATGATTTTAAAGTTGCTCATAGCTAAATTAGAATAAATGTTTTAACTACTTCTGCATTAAAAGCAGGGAAGAACTTATTTAATTTTCTTTTATTGAATATTTTTTATAATATTCAAATCTGTACAAGGCCTTTAACTAATTAGAGTGAAAATTTATAAAATATGATAACCTTCTTTCCATACAATGTATGTATCCATTACATTTGAAATGTCCCACAGTCCCAAAGATATGTGTCAAAAGTATAGAGCTCCCATTCTTCAATATGAATTACTATTAATATTTCATCTGCTGAGAATGTTAGTGTAGTAACCTGGAAAATATCCTGTTGAGTAATGGGAATGGAGAAACTTTCAATTTCGTCAATACAGTCGGAAATTTGTACCAAAAGCATACAAAGTGTGTTTTGTTTTTAATTGAGAACTTTGTACTTGAAAAACTTGGTATAAATTTATGTTTTTTTTTCTTTTTCATGGAGCAGTTAAATTCTATTCACGTTCTCTTTAAAGAGATATTCTTTATCATGTTCTGTTAGAGTCGATGATTATAAAATTAATTTAGGCGTGAATCTGAATATTCATCTCAGTATGCCAAACATATATTAACTGGTTTATGAATAAGTTGTAAATTAAAGAACAGGTCGTTATCTTGTTGAATGAGAGTCGGAACTCTAGGCCAAAGGGATAATGTAACTAAACTAATAACTCCAAAGAAAAAACACAGTCATTTAGTAATGTAACTTAACAGCTGGAAAGGAACAAATCACTGTTTTTCCTTGTGTAGAAATAACAAAAAAAAACAAAAAAAATGATAAAATTTTACCCGAAATTTTCAACTAAACAAACCCGTTTTGAAATTTTGCTGCTAACACTCTCAGCCAGCGATATATGGACATGTCAGAAAGACTTAATTTTGGTGAGCATAGAAAAAATCCATCTATCGGTGCAGAGCATACTGCTTAGTAATGAAACTTCTTGCAAGCAAGAAAAGGCACTAGAGAACACCTTACGAATGTAACATAGCAAGCTTCACATTGAAGATGACTCTTCGATGGTGTTGAGGGTGACAGGATGGGGCTCTAATGGAGAACATTTGTAATCTGCGGGATATGATGTGCCCTTATCACAATGATAACTATCATAAAATATTGAATTTTTACATCCAGATATTCCACTGGTCGACGATCCAAATTTAGGCAGCCTTTCGATCAACTCTTTCTCAGACTTGTCGATTTCCGTGTAAAAAGTCGATTTCCCCAGAATGACGACGGGGCCTTCGGAAGACTTTCGACCATGGAGCAGTTCCAGTTCCGTGTGCCTCTGCTTCGCGTAGCAAGCCGAGCACAAATAACTGGTCGATGGTGCACTGTACATGGTGCACCCTGGATTGATGCACTGCAGTGTTGATATTGTACCGCTCTTGCGCATCTTGTCGTTTTCGTACCGACTGATGGCAGAGTTGAGGTAGTTCTGGATGAGCCGTTTCTGGTACTCGTGCTTCTTTTCCGTGTTCAGGATCGCCACAACGACCTGCCTTGGATTCAGGCTCCCATCCACCGTGGCCGCTTTCGACATCATGGGGAGCCCGCTCAGGGTCCTTTTGTTCTTCAACGCATCCCGTTTAATTGTTGTTGTTTCGCCTTTGAACGATCCGCCCCTCCTCGCCATGTTCTTCAACTTCTTGCTCATGCTTCGGCCAATGCTCCCTGTAACAAAAAGTAATTAATTGATTCTTTGTTTATTACAGCACTTATTAGACGATTACAGCACTTATTGAACCCTACTACATTTGGAACTTTTGTAGGTGGTTAGAAGATACAAAAATGAACTCTCTTCTTATGGTAATCTCCCTTTGAAGATTTCCTTTTTAGTGGCCGACTTTAAATTTGCGATGGCAATCAGACAATCATAAATTTGCCCTGTTGTAAACTATTATTAAACATAAAAAAATTACATGGAATTTTTACTTTTTTTATAGGGGGAGTAGAAATTTCTTGAAGATAACATGACAGCTTTTTTTTCATGAATTTTAAATTGACTCTTGAAAAGAAAATATAATTAAAATTTAAAATATTAATTAAGGATGAACCGGATAGTGGTTTCGCCGGATATGGGATTTTTCTAGGTATGCGATCGGATATCCAGCAGCTTTTTTTTTAACAAAAATATCTTCTCTTAACAATTCTTTAATAAACTGTTCCTTAGGGTGGAGTGAAAAAATCAAAATGTAATTAATGAGATGTAATAGTGCGGAAAAGTTGTTTTTCGTATATACTATTTACCGGTAAAAGCATTTTGATAGCAAACAATATCTAGAGGTTCCCCCCAGACAATGAAGTTGACCGATAATGTGTACAAATTGAATAATGTTGTAATGCACTATAGAGGAAGAATCATGTAATCATTGCTAATCGTATATTTTCTAGACTACCAAAGAAACCCTTATGCTAAATTACAGGATTATTGTTTAGAACCATCTTTCAAAGAGTGTGATGAATATTAATACTAAACAACATAGGTGTATAAACTTTCATAACTTATTCTGCTACCGTGTATAAATTCTGTGATGGATTATCGGTTTCCACGTATAAACACAAAATTTTATTTGCAGTCGTTAACTGCCTTGAGTGAGAAAATGCTCTAGGTTCTCATTCCGAACAACTTGTTGAGCACTAGACACCAGCCACAGCTTGGGAAATATCAAATAAGTAATGTTGATCAGTGATTATTTTTTTTTCAAATTATTTCTGGCAGGTTAACTTGAATTTTCTCAAATGATACAATTGGCAACTGCTCACAATTGCTAATGTTATTCTAATAGTACCAAAGAATGCACGAAGCCCTATAGTTTTGCCGTCTAAGTGTTCCAGTCGTAAAGGAAGCTCGTATGAATGGAGTTGAGATTCTGACTACTGTAAGTTTGTTTTAAAAAAACTTTGAGAAGTCTTACTACTCCTCCATTTATTCCAGTATTTCAGTTGATTCCATCATATCCGACAGTTATAATAGCTATCAGTAGAAATTTCGTTCTCGGTTAGTTAAGTCAGTTATGCAACTAGTGCTGTTTTTCGCTGAGCCTCTGGATGGAGAGACATGACCAAGATATTTAGATCGAGGTTCTTGAATCAGAGTAACATGCGCTTCAACTACTGTTTTACTCTTAGCATTTTTTCCGCATCAAAACTTCCAACGTTTGGTCCTTTCTGCCATCACGGTACAATCCACATAGCAATGTTGGTCTTTCTCTTTCCTGTATGTTCCTTGTTTTCTCTCTCATGATCAGGGCCCGATTTAAAAATTCAATACTATAGGCACAATATCACTGCTAGGGGGCTACTCTAGTACAATAAAGCCTCGAAGAATAAAAAACGTTATATATTAAATCCATTATTCATTTAAAAATCAAGAAATTATAAAACATTTTTGGAAATTGCTAAAAAGTAACAAAAAGGTTGCAAAAATAATATATTTTTAAAGTATAGGCAACTTTAACACAATTTATGTGTAATTAAATAAAAGTTGGGCACTAATGATTAATCGTGCCCTGCTCATGATTTTGTTGTGGTCAATCACGCTTCAAGAAGCTTGTTCCATAATTTAACACATATATTATAGAACGGCCATTGCGAATACTGTTGCTGCTCTGTCGGACACATTGTAACTGACACATTTACATGCCAGCGTTGGCAAAGGAAGTCAACTGATGAATGACTAGGTAAAATTAAGCTATTTTAGCTCTGTTTTAGTGATACCAAATGTAAACTATCCCTAGATATTAGAAATTGAATTTTTGGAGATAAACGTCACAGAGTTACAAATATAAAGCATATTTTTTATAATTCAAGGTCAGAGGGGAACCTCAAGATGATAAGGTATAATAAAAATATTTTAGCTCTGCCTATATAGTCTATATAAATAACAACTTTTACGCACTATTACAAATTAAAACTCGAAAAAAAATATGTTTGCTTATACTTTCACTCCACCCTGCTGTTCATATTCATACTAAACAATGCGTTTGAAAAAGTAATTTTGAAAATTTCCAAATTGTGCTATATTTAAATGATATTTAATAGAAAAAACAATTTCTAATATATAACGAACAGAGATGTAGCTATGCACCCTACACACTACCCGACATGCGGATTGTTCAAACTCGAAGAAACTCTAAGGTAGCTAGCTAGTGGCTCGTTCCGAATGTCTGCAACATATCTTCCTTACCATCTATTCTCTGTGACCCATCATGTCAGAAACTCTCTCGATCAGGTTTTAACAGGAAAATTATCACTTCACTCCTTACCCACCTAAATAGGCCGAGAAAAATTCAAGGGAGAATTTGCAGACTTCAGAATACATTGGTAGTATTTTCAGTAAAATACTTAAAGTATCCGACACTTTACTTCCGGATATTGAATAATTAAAAATCTGCCGGATACCGGATAGTTACGGGACATGCGTTTCATCCCTAATATTAATTTAATATTTGATGGACAGTATAATACTAATGTATTCCTTTAGAACATTAATTACTTAAAATATAAGTATTTTCAAAAAAGCTTTATAGCATGAAATTTTAATAAAAAAATACTTCCTAAAAAAGTTACCCACAAAATAAATAAAAAAAAATAATCTCAATGTAGGACTTTATAATTTCTTATGAATATAATATACATTGCATAGTTTTACATTTTTCGAAGCAGAATTTTGAGCTCTGAAGAAATGCTTTACAAGAAACATCATTTTTAATTAAATAGAAATAAGAAAAATATTTCATGGAAGCTCAAAAGTCTGCTTCAATGAATATAAAATTATACTATGTATATTCATATGAAATTATTAAGAACTTTATTTAAATCTTGTAGGTAACTTTTATTTAGGAAGTATTATTTTTTATTATTAAATTTCATGCTACAGAATACTTATATTGTTTAAGTAATTACTGTTTTAAAAAGAAGAAAGTAACATTATACTTTCTACTAAATAAGAAATATTAATTAAATTTTTTCAAAAACCAGTCTAAAAGTCATGGGGAAAAAAAGCGTAATGTTTTGAAAAAGTTTATACCTACTAACCCTTAATCTAAACAAACTTACCAAATTGCTTAGCAACAGTCTGGAATTGACGAGCAGCTTTTCCCTTCTTACTCTTTCCCCCCGTGCACAGCATCCCCCGGTCGGGCGAGCTGTCATCCGACTCGTAAGGATCGTAGACCTTTGCATTGGCCAGGTGGCCGTTCATCAAGGGTGGCTGCTGTCTCTCGTAGGCATCCTCGATCGTCCCGTTTTCATTGTCCAGCTCAATGTTCTTGATGTCCAGGTGCTCATTGAGCAGTGCAAGCTTCTCCTTGTCGGTGAGCATGAGACGCGCAATAACCCATGGGTCCTCTTCGTCTTGTCCCCATCGCACTTCTGGGCCAGGGTCGACAGCAAACTGGAGTGGGAGGAGCCGATTGTCGGGATCGGTGACTGGAATGGCTGCTGAAAAAGTAGCACTGCAATTAATCATTTGAAATTGAAAAAATATTTTTATCTTAAAGTTCATAAGCAATTTTGGAAAAAAAAATATAAGTAGTTTCTAAGAACTTTTTAAGAACCTTAAAAGCAATTTGTACTTTTACATGGAGTTTAATAAAGAATAAGCTAACGAAAAAAAAAAGTTTTTATATTCAAGAGCCTACAGTTTTTATTTAATTTTAGGAACAGGTCGTTATTTTTGTGATTGAGTCATATCTCATACCTTACCTTTATTTTTTAATACAAAGATGTTATTTTTAATACAAGCAACTGCTATACATTTGTAATGGAAGGTTAGTTCTCATGAGCTTCTTACAGGGCTCACAACATTTTTTATATATGTCCCTTGGGAGAAAAGGGACCAAACATCTTAAAAAAGTGATAAAAAAGGGACCTACAAAATTTAAATCCTCATTAAATTTTAGTCATCAATGTGAGTGTGACAAAATTGTAGAAAAAACGCGATGGAGCAAAAAGAGATGTAAATAAAAAAAGTTATATTTTCTACGTAACAATACAGGCTACCCGCGCTTTGGGAACTATCGAACATCCAAGTGAAAACTGAACAATTTAGTTGCATGCAACTGAAAATCTCAAATTGTACCTGCTCATTATCAGACATGCAACTATTGATCAAAATATCCTTTTGCTCGATACTGAGCTAACAACTTTGTCAAATAATCGACAATTTGGAGATTTTGTATGGATTACGAAAATACGAGTTTGGACCAATTTCTCATCTTTACTCCGGTGATTTTGAAATCTGAAACGTGGCAGCACTGAGTCGAACGCAATTAAAATAATCACCCGACTGTTGCTGAGTGATTTTTTAGTCACTCAGCTGATCAAAAGTTGCAAAGCAATTATTGCTTGTGCCAGGCAAAAAATTTATAATCAGAGATTTGATTACATCATTCACTGATCACATCAGTCCGTTACTTTTTCCTCACCAAATTAAAGAGTTTAATAACTATTGGCTAAATAGTGTACAGGTTATGCATTAAACATCCATATTCCCAAATCATAGTAACATAAACACCAGTTATCATTTAATTTCCAGTTTTAGAATATCAATTCCATTCAGAGTTATTTGAAGGCTGTAAATATTGAGATGGTTTTGCATTAAACATAACTCTTTAAAGTCCCTTTAAAAAAGATGCATACATATATTTTTTCCATGATTGAATGTTTTATAAGCTGTTTGTTGCTTTTGGCAAAAATAGACATATTCATATAAATCAGTGAATGAACATATAATGGGCAGCACATGCATTTTATTGCAGCAATAAAACTATGTTTTAAGAACACACATTTAATCGTTGCGATTCCTTTCACTCGTTTTTCCAGCCCCCTCCCCCAGTAGTACAAATTTGAAAAAAAATATTTCATTTGAGTTTTCTTTTGAACTATAGCATTCTAATATTTCAAGCATTATTCCGACCAAATTTGAGCATTAATAAAAAATTTAGTAAATTGGTGCAAAAATACTTTATTAATATTTTTGTAATAATTTCGATTTTTGTATTTTTTAAAATTATGGTCTGAATTGAAATTTAGCAGCGATGCCACTTACAGTAGAAGATGTTTATTTTTAAAATAAAATGTAAATCGAAATGTATTTTCATAATTACAAGGAGATGCTGGGAATATATATAATTTCAATTTACACTTGCTAGTTTTCATTCTTCCCCTGAAAAAGCTCTTAATTTACATTTGTTTTTGAAGCAATGCATAAATGACATCTGACGGACCTGGAAGGACATAAATAGTTTACACATAAGCCCACATTCTACACCAATGTGATTAATTACATTTGTAAAGACAATGTCTCCTGTTTTAATGGTATTTCGAGAGTTGCAATCCCTATCAGAAGACGTAACACAAATACAAACATGAATGTTGATTTTTGTAATGGCCATTACAGAATAAAAAATAATATCTTTGGTTAAAAAGGGAGGGGGAAAGGACAGAAATGTGTTATCATAGGCCTAAAGGGAAAAAAAATATTTTTGCTAAAATAAGGGAAAAGGGACCATATTCTAAAAAAAAGGATGTTTTTACATCAAGTAGAAAAAAGGACTTTTAGGGGAAAAAAAGTACCTGTTTTGAGGCCTGGCTTCTTAGTAAAAAAATATTAAAAACTTTAAAATAAATTTATATAAACGAGAAAATATGTGCAATCAGCTAAAAGCTATTAGGAGCAAAAGAAGCTGTTGGTTTTCAATTTTGTGATTTGTTTTAAGGACTTCCTGAGAGCATTTGGTTTCTAAGGACCCTTTGGACAAAAATAAGGAGTTTGCGAGTACTTTTAAGGACTATACGAACCCCTAATTTAACCCAATTCACCTTAGAGTGTGAGCATACAGCAACCAATGGGAGAAAACAATAGGTGTTAAGAAAAAGAAGAAAAGTAACAGACATTAAAAAATATCAGTAGAAAAATCAAAATCCACTAAAGATACGAAAATCTTATGATCTGATCTTTGCTTGTGAAGAAACATAAAAGAACGATACAGTACAAGAAAGAATCACTTTAGGTTTTAGGTTTGAATGGCCATCAAAATTAAACGGGAAAGCATCATAGCAAACAAAAAGTTATTTAAAAAAAAAACACAGTATTATATCTTCAAACAACAATCAAGATTTTTTATAGCAAAATATAACTGGGAATAAATTAATGTCAACTAAAAACTTAACATTTAGAAGGGAATTGTTTAATATGAAAGAAATTGTTTACATGTTTTGCATATAACATTCTGAATATGTGTGACATTTGGGAGATTTACTTCTAATTTTCTTAGGCATTTGTAAACAATACAACTAGTAGTATTAAAATAAACTTGAAAAAGAAGCGAGTTTTGAAAAGTATAATATTTTTTTAGAATAGGATTCATTTTCTAAGGACTTTTGAGGATGATTTTAGGCACCAAATGAAAATGAGAAGTTTTAAAAAATACACGCAAGAACTACACAGAACAGTCCAATACCTTTTGGCTCCGAGAAGCAATCGTCCAATCCCTTTTCGTCCATGGGCACAAGGGCAGAGAAGTGGGCAGAGTCGAAGGTGAGGCAGAGGGGGGAGGCGTGGCACTGGTGGGCGGGACATTCCAGGGGGAGATAGATACCCCCGAAGGGGATGGGGGCAAAGGGCGCCCCTGTGACATCCTTCAGGACGGTGTCCGCTATCACGATGATCGTACGCTTGAGAACGTGGGCCAATGCCAGGACATGGAGCTCTTCCAGGCTTTCGTACACTTCGGATTGGTAGTCGCTGCTCTGCGACCCACTGCAGGGAAAAGGGTTATTTTTCTGTCAGAATTTTGATTTTTCACAGTTAATCGTATATTGATATATATAATTAAGAATATCTGTAGGTTTGTTTTTCATACAAATCTAAGGTTTTATTCCAAGCTCAATGACATTTTGCAAACTTGACCTTCAAAACAAGAGGAAGGTCACTGTCTACCTCTACATGAGAATTAAAAAAAAAAAATCCTTGAAGCAGAAATGACTTCTTAATAAAATAGCCGATAGACAACATAGTGAAGAAATTTGCCAACACTGTGCATAAAGTCCAGACAACTTTGGGCCATATAGCTAGTAATTTCTATAGAATAGATCACTTTTATGTGACAAATCTTAACATAAAAATCCTTTCCTTCACTACTGCACTAACAGCTTTGAAAAATAATCACAAATTTGTCAATTTGTATGAATGTGGTAATACAAGTTTATCGATTTTTCACCTACACTTTAACAATTTCGGAATCTGCGACCTGACAGCCCAGAATTGGATAAAATTAAATAATTAAGTGTAGTTGGAACATGATTTCTTTTAGTTGCTCAGCTAATCGAAAGTTGCAATGCACAGCTAGCATATAGTGTTAAATGAAACATTAGTTTCAAATATAACAATAAATATTTAATATAATATCTAAAAAATTAAATCAAATATTAGCGACGAGACGAATAGCAAGCCACACAAAAAGAAACAAGTTTCTTTGAAATGCCCATTGTTATTACATAAAAAGATAAGTCCCAAACTTCAATTTCGTAAATAAATTATGTTTTCGAATAATGTAATTCAATTTTTTGTTAAGGACTTATCAAAGCAAATCATGATTGAAATAGGAAGTAGTGAAATATAAGCATGCATTTATCAGATGCAAATGCATTGAAAGCATTTCCATGGATATCACAGCAGATCGCGTTTAGTAAATTTAAATTAGTACAATTTCAGTTTTTTTTTCTGACGCAAAAAAACTTTCATTCACGCCTTCCTCTCCTTGCCATATTTCAACTAGCATATAGCGGTCACAAACAAAACATTTGCAGTTTATATTTTTGAAAAACTTTAGAAAATGAGTTTCAAATTGAAATGTTGGCAAAATTTTTATTTAAAAAATCCGGACTTCTGTGATTCAAAATCTTTTAAACTCCTGGAATTTCGGGTTCCGAAACGAAAAAACCCCTAGTATTTCTTGTTAGACCAGGAAAAGTCCCATCCTTGATGTATATCGGCGCTCGGAATATATGAAACTGACTGTTCAGCGCCTGTGCCCAAGCATAAAGTTCAGCCTTGGTGATAAAGTTCACTGGTCTTTCCTGTGCATACATAGCTTTATAAAAAATTATCGGTGATTGGAGAAACCCAAATATGTGCAACATTTATAACTTTTATGACAAATGGCTAAAAAATAGGAATAGTAAAAAAAGCAGTAATTTAAAAATAATAGGAGGTCTGCGATCCCTGATGTTATATTTTTTCTTAGTTACTTAAATAAAGCTTAATTTTACTATACTATCTTTTGTACTAAATTGTATTACTACATACTTAATTGGTATTATTAAATACTTAATTGGTATTATTAAATACTTAATTGGTATTATTAAATACTTAATTGGTATTATTAAATACTTAATTGGTATTATTAAATACTTAATTGGTATTATTAAATACTTAATTGGTATTATTAAATACTTAATTGGTAATATTTTTTTACAATACTAGTATTAGAACAATGTAAAATCATTATGATTAATTTTGAGATTTACTTAAGGTTTTTGATTAAACATGAAAGTTTCTTTTTTTTTTTACCTTGAGCTCGAAAATCCTTCACTGGAGTTCTTTTGTCCATTCGAGTTCCTGGGCTCTGAAGAGGACAATTTCAGGAGACTTCTCCACTCCCTCTCCCACTCTTCCTCACAATAAATGAGACCTGCCTGTATCAGAAAAGAATGGTACTCTTAAAGTACATTCAACAGATGGCCCCACTATAGACTTCAAACCATATAAGTAGTCCAGATGCAAATGTAGCTATATGCACCGCTGAGCTAAAATAATCACTGGAGGGAAGACAAGTGTGCACGACCGCTTTAAACTCTTCTGAGCTAAGTAGAGAAATAGAGTCCTTTCGCATGGTGTTCAGCATAGGATAAAGTTTTAAAACTACATTTCTGTTTTTCAAAAATCCATTATATGTTACACATTTAATGTTTTTCGCCATACTTGTTTTCTTACTTGCAAGAAAAAGACATATTAATTAATCAAATCCTCAATACCGACGAAATATGACTAATGCTACAAGAGCCAAGGTAGAATGTTTTATCAACCTAGTCTTCTGAACACTATTCATCTGCGATCCACGTTAAAGTAAATTTTTTCTAAATGGGAGTCATCACTGCTAAGTTTAGCTTAGTGAATTTAACTAACATCTTACTAGAGCTACAGTGGTGGGTGAATAAAGGAGTTACAGCCGTTTATAAGCATTTAAAAATGCTTTATTACTGTTTTTAAACCACTAAATCAAATGATAGAAAAAGATGCTAAAATATAGCATCTTAAAACACATTTACATTGTATTGTTGCCAATAAAAAATAAATTATTCTTGCAAAAGGATTGGGATTTTACAAAACACACACAGAAGGTGGTGCCTAACCTCATTTCACCTTCACCATTATTCACAATTTATTTATTTGACACTTACTACCCCCCCCCCCCCCCCATGCACATACATTTTATGTCAGGATTATTAGCCCTCCTCGTCAGGCAATTCCTAGCACCATTACTGACAATGGGATATTGGAAACGGTTCAGGATCTACCCATAACATTTGAGGTGGCACCCTATTCTCCAAGCTTCCCCATTATGATCAACATGAGAACATTTGGACCATGACAGATTTAACCAGCCCTCTCTACTCAAAACCCTCCAATCATGAGTTCTCTCCGGCACTCTCAAAATCGAGATTCAAACCCACAACCTTTCGATTATGAGTTTGCTACTCTAAATGCTCGGCCACTGCAAGCCTCTATTTAACCCTTTGCATTCAAGAAATGTTTTTATGGCGTTCTTTTTGCGGAACAGTTACAGCATGTGTCTTTTCCTTTTAAAGAGGTATTCTTTAGGGTGCTCTTTTTACGTTTACACAGTCTGATCACAAATTATTGAGATCGACCATAAAGCGGATACATAAAACCAACATTTGTTTATTTTATGATGGCCACTTAGGTGAATTTGGAAGCTGTGTACCCCTAAGAATCAACATGTGTTTTTTTGTTGTTGTTTTGTTTTTGCTCTCAAAGTCGAGATTCGAACTCACAACCCTCCGATCATGAGGTCGCTGCATTCTCAAATGTTGAGATTCGAACACACAACCCTTCAACCATGAGCTTCCTACTCTCGGCTGCCCATGGGCTTCTATTTAAATGAAGTTAGATAAAGAACTAGCTAACGAAAAAAAGTGTTTTTTACGTTTTGGAACATGAAAACATTGACGAAGACTACACTCGAGATAGCACTAGACACAACCTCAATAGGAAAATGGACCATGATTAGATTTAATGTGCACCCTGTGGAAATTGTGAATATTTTTGGACACTTTTGTAATTTTTGAGCAAATCTGACAAGCCTCCAATAGTAAAATCCACATTGATTTGAACTCACACTCTTCTAATTGCTAGTCGGATCTGTTCCTTGGGGCCATCAGGCCTCTTATTAAGACAACAGCACATAGTGTTCCCAGAAGTTACCTTCCCTATTACCGGCCGCAACCCGACGATACTTGACTTCTGTGAGCTGAATACGTTCATGGTTTTGCCGTTGGCCCGACATAATTTGAATAACAGGGTGAAAAAACAAGTTGTCCTCACATGACGGAGAGTCACATCCCGAGTGGAAAGGGTTAAATGAAGTTAGTTAAAGAACAAGCTAACAAAAGAAAACCGTTTTTGTGTTTTAGTTTTGTTCAATTTGGGCATCACGGAACAAAAAAACAGGTCGTTATTTTGGTAACTCAGAGTCATCTGCCCAAATTTTTTACTAATCACTCACTTCTTTGTTTTGTAGAGACGTCTGCCACCTCCACCTACGGTAGAAGGCGTCTGTGTACGTGCTGTTCATGAGAAGAGAATGCAAGGCCTTCCGCAGGGTGAGCAGACGATCGTGGAAACCCCACATGCCTGCAAGAAACACCATTCACTAACACTAATCTGCATTGTGAAATATAATATCAAAATATGTGCTGCGATACTTTACATTATATATAATAAATGTCCTGGGATACTTTATTAAAAAATTATCTTTACATTTGATTTAAAACGACTTTGGGAAACCACAGAACTTTTGTACATTTTTATTAGCCTTACTCCAGTTGTGATCTATCCGATATAGAACAAAATGTGTTGTACTATTGGAAATTAGGAGATAAAAGTCAGGCATCATTGGCACATAGCAATTTTTTTTAGTTGTCAAAATATTCTGCTCATGAGTGATTTGAAAATAATTCAAATTGCCTAAACAGAGCTGCCAACTGTTACAATATTTTTGTAGTCGTTAGGGCTTCTTTTGCATAAAATTAGAAGCATGTTTCCATTTATACAATAAAAATATCCCCAGCGTACTACAAACTTACTAAAAAGTATGAAAATCAATTTTTATTATTAAAAATTTCCTACTGTCATTCCTAAAATGTTGGAATGCTCCGACACATGAGTTATTCAAACTATCTCAGTTTTTTTATAATAGTATCAAAATTTAAAAAACCCTACTATCTCTTTATAATTGTTCCTTTTTCAAGTTAACTCAAAGTAAAGCCAATTGTTTACAACCAAGAATAGATTCAGTAATTATTGTTACCCAAAGAAGCTGCGTGAAGGAGGCAATTGCCGTCTCCAGTGGTGGAGAGGGGCCAAAGTTTGCGGCTGATTTTCCTGAAATGCCACCAGTTGAGCCGACCTACGTTAGAGAGAATCAACCATCAAACAAATCTGTCATGCAATAAATAATATCATAAATAGTGCTTACTCTGCTTAAGTGAAAAAGGGCAGGGCAGTATTTTGAGAGAAAAGTGCACTTTAATGACCAGATTATTAATTTCAGCAAAAGTCAGGAAATTTGCGGATTCGAACTGCAGTTTTTTAAATTGCAAAAATATTTTTAAAGCAAGAAAATCAGTTTAATATGCAGAAAATTTTAAAATTTTCATCTTTAAAATCGGGAAAACCGTCTTGCTAAAATGCCCAATTTTGCTGAAACCGGCAACTCTAGTCAGTTGATGATAATCTAACTTGAAAATCATAAATAAAAAAAAATTTCAACCTACTGAAATAGAAATAAATCTGTAAATTGTGTCATTTTGGGGAGGGCAACAAAGATGGCGATTCATGCAAAAAAGACACCATTTTCAAGGTAAAAGTGCAAGGTGGCCCGCAAAATTACCTAAAGTTTTTTGCATTGTTATAAAGTTTATTATATATCATATAATTTAGAAAATGGCATATTTAATTATCAATTGTGTTATATTTAAAAGATAATTTTGCATAATATTAAATAATCATAAATTTGCCTAAAAATTAATATCTTTTAGAATTGTTGTAAACTTTCTAAAGCCAGTTCATTTTGTAATCCATATATATGTTCATAAGAATTAAAACTGAAATGAATGTATATAAGAAATATCTAAAATACTATAATAATTCACATAATAAAAAAAATTATAGAACTACATAAAATGTAACATAATTAATTATATACAAAAACTATAGCACTGAATTGGGGCTGTTATAAAATATAAAAAAAAACTCCTGTCAAACAGCCTCTAGTTGGATAAGTGACATATAACAAAGAAATCACAACTTCTGTTTTTATAACATTTGTAGAAAACTAAAATATAATAAATTCATTGGCTTTTCAAAAACTAGATTCTCACATGTGTTTTTCTGTATTTAATATGGTTTTGATAAAATCTTATTAACATGATTAAATAAGTTCTCTTTTCGGTAAAAATTAAAAAAAGTCATTTCAAGGATAAAGAAAATGAATTCCTGAACTATTTTAATCAAAATATTGTATGAAAATAACAATTTTAACATCTCTACGTAAAAGAAGGTTTGGAAGAAAAAACATTAAAAAACGGTCCTTCCTCAAAATTCTTTTTTAAAAATCATGTAAACGTGAATTCATTTTAAACTGTCACAAATGTTTTTCCTAAAAAAATATATTTTAAAATACAATTTATAATTCACTGCCTAAATTAAAAATATTCTAAATAAAAGTGCATTTACATAATACATTAAAAAACAAGAATCAACTTTTAATTTTTATATATTGCAATAATTGATAAACCGTTTTCTTTAATAAGCTTGAGAAAAAATGCATAAAAAATCTAATGCAACACAGTAAGATTTTGTTTAGTGCTTTGTAGCATAAACCTGACTTTGTAAGCACCACCAAAGAGCTCTGCTTAACCAAATAGTATAGTATTTCAATAAATATAACACATAGGCTTTAGAAAGCACTAGTTGGCATACGATTACAAAGAGTTAATTTTGTAATCAATCTTCACATATAATTTATTTAATTGGTAAACTGTTTTCATGTTAGGGAATCAGTATTTGAATTACATGGTTTTAAAGTAGATTTTTCTTTAAATAAAAAGTCAGTAATTTATGACTGACAAGTAGAGCATCAATTAAAGAATTGAATTAAAAATGTTCATCATAGAGGCTTCAAGTAATCAAGCACTTTAGACTGAATTTTTGGTTGTATTTATTTGGCAATAACATATTTGAATACAATAAACAGGCAAACTAAAACTTAAAATACTCAAAAAAAAATTACTCTAAACGAATCCTCCACCATTAGTACATTTAAGTTAATTAAACACAGATAAAAAATTCTAGAGAATTTATATAGGTATGTAACCGAAGTAACCAATATCAATTTGCTGGATACTGGATATCTGACATTCAGCCACATATGCAATCCTCTTTTCTTTTTATATATGCTCATTTTTTTTAGTTATGGCATGTTAGCATTTCAATTAGTTAATAATAATAAATATGTATTCTTTAATTAAAAAAATTAACGAAAATAAACATAACATGGCATTTATGAAAACATAACATGGCATAACATAAAATTTTATGAAAACAAATGCACCGAATTAAAACAAATAATGCATAATAAATTTTTGTTTTGATACTATAATTTACCAATTATTTTTTAAATGCTTTATTTGTCTTTCAATTATTTTTACAAGTTAACAATATGTTCTAAAATATATTAAAAATAAAATCTTATGATTAAACGATTTTTTCTTTAATATTGTAATTTTTTGTTATTTATTATATGAGATATTTATATTTTATTTCTCAGTAATAATTTCATGCCGGATATACTGTCGAATAATTGTGGAGACTGTGAAGTATAAGGCTTATTGGCCGAATATCCATTGCATCCCTAATGTAAAGTAGAGTTGAAAATAAAATATTTTAACTTAAATAAAACTCAAAATAAGTACCTGCTTGTTCCAGAGACACCAATGTGGCTGTTTCGATCAAATCCTTTTTCAAATATTCTCTCAGGTTATCGGGGAAGACTGAGAAATCTGGAAGCGAAAAAGAGTATTCCGGAACTTCTAGTTTCTGACTGTTTGGCCGTGTGCCCTGCTCCACGGACACAAAATCCTCCGCAAACTCTTTTCTAGCTTGGGAAACCAGGGTAAAATTATCGGTGGCTCTCGATATTCCTCGAGTGAGTTTTTTATCTGGTGGAAGAACATGAACATAATTTGTTTAAACAAGAATGAAAAATGACATAGAATAGAAGTAAAGAGTTTTGTGCTAAAAAAATTTTTAGAAGAACATTTAAAAAATTATTTTTTAAATAACTGTAGTTCAATTCATGGCTCTATTGGTATTTGTGTGAACCAACATTTGATCTAATTAAAACTGGGGGATCCGTTCGACTCTACAACCTATTATTACAAAGTCCACTGGGCTGCCAAGTACACTAGGTACGTTTTACCTAGATCATATAAATATATTTTGTAAGATGTTTTTAATGCATTATTACTTTTAAACACATTTAAAAAACGAAAAAACACTGACATTTATGAGATAAACATAACATTTGTCAGTGCTCCGGAAAATTCTCTTCCTTTTGATACCTCACTTGTTAAGATTTGTAGAATGTAAGAACCATAAAAGAGATCTACACTATAGAAATAATATATGATGATTACCATTTTCATCAAATTCGAATGCCTGGAGTTTCTTCAATGGAGGTCTACTACTTGAACTCCTAACGACCGCTCTGTTCTCAGAGTCATTTTCATTCGTGTGTTCGGTAGAATGTATTCCGTTGCAGGCCTCTGCAATTTCCTCCTCCGATGGAGGGATCTCTCCAGGAAGTATTCCCTTCATGACATAGTAGGCGGAGAGAGCAGAGTGCAAGTTCCAATCATGTGCTGCAACCATAGAAAACATAATTCAGGGATTAGATTGGCCAAAATGCAAAAAAAAGCTGAAAATAAAAATCAGAGTGAATAATACATAAAAGAGGTTTTGAGTAATAAAACATTTGAGTTTTACATAACTAACAAAAAAAGTTATTTAAGGGTCATTCCATGTCAAATCAACACAGTCATTTTCCTCACCATCTCCGATTTTTATGAAATTCGGTGAACTTGTTATACTTACTAAGAATGTAAAAAATGCAAAATTTTAACCTCCTCGGCCTATTAGTTTTTTAGTTATTTGCATTTCAAAATGGCTAAAAACGTAAATCTGCCCTCTGATGGCTGCATTTAAATTACCATAACTCCTGTTCTAATTAACATATAGAAATAATATTGGTATCGTTTTAAAGCTCTTTAAATGACTTTTAAAATGACATGAAACATATGCAGGTTTGGTGAAAAACATTTCAAGGTCATATTATTTGACCTTTGACCTTGAATTTCCAAAAAACGAATTTCTTAATTTTCACTATATTTTTTCCCTGAATACTACAATATTTGAACTACATGTATACCAATTTTCAGAGTGGGACGACAATGGGATCATACACTAAAGAAAAATTTCAAAAATTAGCCATTTTGAAATGCAAATAACTAAAAAACTAATAGGCCAAGGAGGTTAAAATTTTGCATTTTTTACATTATTAGTAGGTATAACAAGTTCACCAAATTTCATAAAAATCGGAGATGGTGCGGGAAAAAGATGCATTTTCTTGTGCATATTTCTCCCACATTTTTTTTTATTTGAGATGGAATGACCCTAATATAGTGCATATTTTTGTTTCTAATTTTTTTTTATATGATCCCATTGTTGTCCCACTCTGAAAATTGGTATACATGTAGTTCAAATGTTGTAGTATTCAGGGAAAAAATTTAGTGAAAATTAAGAAATTCGTTTTTTCGGAATTCAAGGTCAAAGGTCAAATAATATGACCTTGAAATGTTTTTCACCAAACCTTCATGTGTTTCATATCATTTTAAAAGTAATTTAAAGAGCTTTAAAACTATACCAATTTTATTTCTATATGTTAATTAGTGCAGGAGTTATGGTAATTTAAATGCAGCCATCGGAGGGCATTTAGCCATTTTGAAATGCAAATAACTAAAAAACCAATAGGCAGAGGAGGTTAAAATTTTGCATTTTTTTACATTCTTAGTAGGTATAACAAGTTCACCAAATTTCATAAAAATCAAAGATGGTGATGAAAAAAAATGCCATTTCTTGTGTTGATTTGACATGGAATGACCCTTAATTCATATATTTAGTATAAAACAAACTTTGCAATTATGTTTCAGCATTATATTATTTATGTGGAAATGCAAATTCTTGCTTAATTCACCCATTTAGCATGCAAGTACATGAGGGAGCTCACACAAAATTAGAAAAAAATTTCAACCTGAGTTCATACTAATATTCAACAATAAAGTATGAGGTAGCCTCTTCATAAAATAAGGTGCTTTTTGTTAAAAAATTATTAATCTCCTATTGTTGAAATGAGCATCCAATAGCCTAGCAACAGCCTTTAAACAGAATTTTTTTTAGGAAAACATGGAATATTTTAGGAAAATTAAAAAAAGTAGATTTACGCCAAAAAGAGGAATATACTTATAAGGGACAAGTCATAAAGGCTGGTTGAATCAATGTCACATAAAAGCTAAACAATGGGTTATTGACAACAAATAGGGATATATCCCAAAGAAAAGACCTGGAATTATTGGCTTATAACCATGGTCAAGCATTTGTATTTTGTTGAAAAAATATTTTTATGGCGACTTAGTCTGATAATATATCGTATATCTGCAAGAATAGGATATTTAATACCATAATTATCTTTAGTGTCAAAATAATATGACATATGGCCAAAATAATATTTGGGGAGGTGGTGACTTTATGGTGGTATAGTGGCAATATTTAATCATCAGCCAACCAGAATGCATAGTTTATCCATCTTTATTACAGATAACTATGTTAGTTATGTTACACTGCTTAAATATTGCTTTGTTACAGCATTGCATTATTATAATTAGGTTTTAGTAAGAAGTCAAAGGGGTTAAGCAAGTTAAGGGGAGGAAAAAGGGGATGGTTGTTTAAAAATTTCGAAAACAGTGTGACCTTCCCCTTTCTTTTAAGGTTAAGAGTGCAAAATGTCATCAAGATCAGAATAAAACTGTAAATCTGCATAAAAAACAAAAATGTATATAGAAAGGGGTCATTTCATGTCAAATCAACACAGTCATTTTCCTCATCAGCTTAGATTTTTATGAAATACAGTGAACTTGTTAGACTTACTATTAATGTAAGGCACACAAAATTTTAACATCTCAGGCCTCTTTGTTTTTTAGTTATTTGCATTTAAAAGTGGACGAAAACATAAAATATTTTACCTGATAACAACATAAACATTTACCCTGATAGCTACATTTAAATTACAATAACCCCTGTTCTAATTAACATGCAGGAATAATTTTGGTATATTTTTAAAGCTCTTTAAATGATATCAAACACATGATGTGTTTTATAGACATAGAGAGGAGGCATTTCAAGGTCATAGTGTTTGACCCCTTTTACCTAGGTTTCCTAAAAAACAAATTTCTCAATTATCACTATCTTTTTTTCCCTTAATACTACAACATCTTAACTTAACTGCATGTATACCAATCACCAAAATGGGATCACACGCAAAAAAAATAATAAGAACAACAAAAAAATACAATATATAAATATTGACATAACCATTGTACATACTTTTTTAATGATTTTTTTTTAGTAATGCTGCAGTTTTATATACAATATTAAATGAAATTTAAAAACTTTTCACCTTAATTTAAATTTGAAAAATTTCTATGAGCACAATTTTGCAAACAGTTTCCTTTTCAGTTATAGTGTAAACTCTTTCTGTCACAATTGAGGGTTCAAAAATTGTTAATACTCCTTGCACAAGTACCAAAAGTACATGGATGTAGAAAACTTCATTTTGCATCATCTTCATCAGTATCAATTCAGTCATAGTCATAAACAGCATAGTGACAGTCTACAATGACTAAACAGATTAGGACGTCTAGACAATTGTATCAGTGGACAGTCCATAACATACTTGATTCCTTCAATTTCATTGAAATACAGCACAACAAATGACTACTTAGTCAAAGAAAAGAAACTAAAAGAATGATTTGAACAATCATATACAATTAATGGGACTCAGAAGCTCTACTTGTATATTTCTTATACAGCACTATATACAATTTGCACTACCTTCACTTATATCAAAAGTTGAACAAGTTACCAAATTTTGATACAAACTTTCAATTAGGGATTCGCTCAAAGGTATTGTGATGACGAAAAATGGTGGGTGACATGTGTAATTGATACTGATAAAGATGATACAAAATAAAGCTTTCATAAATCCATTTGGAGTTTTTACATCATTCAAATTTCCAAATAAGCCATTTGTACTTTTGGTACCTGTGCAAGATGTATTAATACAGTTGGCAACAAAATCCTGGAAAGAAAGTTCCCTGATTTCCATGATGGTGTCACAAAAATTTCCCTGATTTTAAAATTTTTTGTTAAGAAATGTTGCAATACATGCTTTGTATAGATATAAAGTATCCATGCTACAACAATAAAATAAATATATTGCATTATAAATGAAAAATGATAAACAATACTTATAGTCAAATAAAATAAAAATTTATGGATACAACACAAAATAATTTGATGCAAAATGTGCGATAGGCAGTATGTAATTAAACAAGTTCTCTCGAAGCAGATAATACATAAAATAGTAAAATTTTTCAAATTATTTCTTTTGTAGATAATTTTTTTAAAATTCTTTTTCAGAACTAAAAGGAAATATTGACAACTAAATTACCCAAAATCCTCTATTTTGGGTAATTTAGTCATAATAGACGATAATTGCCATTTTAATGATACAAATTTGAAAATTTCCAGAATTAAAAAATTCTATGGTAATTCCCAGATTATGTTTTCACTCTGCAATAGTTGATCCTTATACAATGAAGTAGGCATGAGCGATCTTTTAATAATAGGTTAAAAATATCATTATTTCAATTTCCGATAATTAAAAATATTATTTTTGAGAAATAACAGTTATTTTCAAAACCGAAAAAAATAAATTTGAAATCAAATCAAATAAGTTTTTCATAAGATCAATAGATGGAGCTGTTTAACTTTACCAGCTTTCCAATCTTCGAAACTAATATTCCATCGTAGAACAGATAACATTCCAATAGGACTACAGTACCACAATATATTTTTTGGCCACGATCCTTCTTCTTGGCGATTGAATCATTGTTACCAAAGATTATCATTGAAAGATTTTTACAACATTCAAAATATTTTAATAACCATTTGATTCAAGAATATTGTAAAGACGTAATAACTATTTTATAATGGTAATAACTATTTTATAATGATACACGTGCTTATGATAAATCTCATTCTCATTTTCAATCATTAGTTATATTTCGGATTGGTATTTGTTTTGTTTCCGGAATTCTTGATTTCGTTGTTATTTACTTGAAAGAGACTGGGTCGTAGGCAATGCGGGCGTGACATTGATACGGATAATTCGTGAATGGCATTAGGTTGAGAAAAGTGGGGAAAGGGTAGTGGATGCCTGTGTTTTTAATTCAGCGATGGTAGGGAGGTGTTAAAATGAATCACTCAGCTGTCTTCTATCTTCTCTGGTGGAGAAATATATTATTTATCAGCAGGCATTGATATATGGGCTTTGTGCAGGTGCATTTTTTTCTTCTTTCTTTTAGTGCGTTTGTTGATTTTTTTTTGGCGTATTAAAGATGGCGCTATTGAATTTAAGTTTGTACTGGCGATTCTATTTTGTTGACTATATAACATTAAAAATATATATTCCCATTGACTTTATATTATTACTTTTTGCATTTGTTACTACGCATTTTTCACATCTTACTTAAATTTCACATCTTACTTATAAAATGAATGTATAGTTTTTGCGTAGAACTTTTATGCGCATATTTTTGGAAGAAAAGAAATGACAGTAATTTTTTTTTTAGAACTTTTGTTTCAAAAATGTCTTTTAAAATTATACAATTGACAAAATGTTGATTTATAATATATTTTTTTTTATAGCTGATGCAGTTTTGATATGTTTTTTTTTAAATACTTAAATAACAGTTAACAGTAACTGTTATTTGTCAATGATATCGTAATAACTGTCGTTCTTTCAGAGTAACTGCTAAGCTCATCCCTACAATGAAGGGAACAGTTTACACTATAACTGAAAAAGGAAACTGTTGGCAGAAAATGGAAAATTGAGCTCATGGAAAAATTATTAAATTTAAATTAAAGTAAAAATTCTCTAATTTAATTAAAGGTTGTATATTTAAGTCAATTCAAGCTTCAGAATTACTAAAATGTAATAATAATTCTATAATTAATGAAAAAAGCCTGCAAAATGTTTTAAGTTATTATTATTATTATTATTTTTTTTTTAAACTATATTTTAGTGCATGTGTGCCCATTTAGGAAATTGGTATACATGTAGTTAAGATGTTGTAGTATTCAGAGAAAAATATAGTGAAAATTGAGAACTTTGTTTTTGAGGAATTCAAGTTCAAAGGTCAAATACTGTGACCTGGAAATGTTTTATTTCCCCCAAAACTTCATGTGTTTCATATCATTTTATAGATAATTTAAAGAACTTTAAAACAATACAAACATTATTTGTGCGTGTTAATTAGAATAGGAAGTATGGTAATTAAATATAGCCATCGGAGAAAAAATTTTACATTTCCCCCCATTTTTAAATGCAAACAACTAAAAAACAAATAGGCTTAAGTGTTTAAAATTCTGCATGTTTTACATTCTTTGTAAATCTAATACGCCTGTCAAATTTTTAAAGAATCAGAGACAGTGCAGGAAAAAATTACATTTCTTTGTGGATTTGCGTTCTTAATTGTTTATTTTGTGTGAGGACACTTATTATCAAATTCATACAAGACAAGATTGAAAGACGTACCGTCCAAGAGATCAGTGGCCAACCCGGGATCTGCAGAGGTGCGTGCAACAAATTCCGACAAGATCACGTCCATATCGAGTGGTGCCTCGAGACACTACAGAACTGTGGGGAAAAGAAATACACACAAACTTCAATCATGCTTGGTACAGTAGAAAGTCCTAAATCTGAATTCGTCGGGACTTCTATTCTGGATAACGGAAAATTCCGGATTTTACAACATCACAATATCTATTAATATTCCATACTCTCTGTGAGAAAGCAAGTTCGGAATCGGTAATGTTTTGCTGGGTAATTAGTAGCGGAATTGACATTTCTTAAAATTCCATGACACATGGCTTTGTCTCTCTCTCTCTCATGGAGTTGGACATCTAATGTTTTTCAGAAGTTATTATAGTGTTTCAAGAAGCTGAAAGGTACAGTCTTAAGAAACTCATTGGCTTTTGTTCCGATGTGGAATTTATTATTGGGAAAAGTACACATTTTAAACGTTTGGAGCTGAATGGAAAGCCTTCATTTTCAAATATTTGAAAATGTCATGCATTTCTGCAATGTAGATTTTTATTATTTGGGATTGTGACTTCAGTGCGGATAATTCGAAATGATATACATTCAAATACGAATGGCAACAAAATCCTGGAAAAAAAGTTCCATGATATTTACCTGATTTTCATGATGGTGTCACAAACAATTTCCTGATTTTACAGTTACATTAATAAATGTTGCAATACAATTAGTATAGAAAGAAAGTATCCATGCTATGATAATACAATAAATACATTGCATTATAAACAAAAAATTAGGAGCAATTCTTACATTCAATTTTTAAAATATATATATGGATACAACACAAAATTAAACAAATGCGACAGGCATAACAGTAATTAAACATGTTCTCCGGAAGTAGAGAATGCAAAAAAGCAGTGAAATATTTATAGAATTATCTCTTCTGTATAGCTCGAAGAGTATTAGTTTCTTTATATGAAATAAGTGATTTTAAGCAAATTATTTCTTTTGTAGGTAATTTTTATGTATTTTCTATTCTAATTTTCAATAAATCGAATATTCCTTAGCTGCGCAAGAGTTGTTTACAATCTAAAGTCGAACATGCTTTGCTTTCGTTTCTCCCTCCGACAGGGGTCGGGTCCACGTTTCTATAAACAATGAAACTGGGCATGCACCCTTCCATGCTTTTTTTTTCAGAACTAAAAGGAAATATTAACAACAAAACTACGCAGAATAGACAATAATAATTGCCGTTTTAATGATTCAAATTTGAAATTTTCTGATTTTACTGATTCCAGAATTAAAAAAGTCTGTGATAATTTCCTGATTTAATTATGTTGCTACTCTGTTATAATATGGTAGCTAATAAAATTATCCAGCAAATGTGAAAATTATTTGTTTAAAACTGCACTTTATTTTAGAAAACGTCTCTGTACAATGTACAATTTCGGAGAATAATATATTTAATTTAAAAAAAACATTAAGTTAATATGTACTTGCTATATGGTGCTGTGTTCACATGATGAGTTGACATGAAAAAACAACAGTAACTATTTTAAAACACACATAATACGAATACTTACCGACTAAGAATTAACTCGCAATAACTGTCAACTTTCATGAGGAAATATGGATACTATTTTAAAGTAATTGAAACCACTATCGGCTTCCTATGTTCATGGATCTTGCGTCATGAAACAGTAATAAGTTTCTGAAAAAGAAATTAGCTTTTTAACCAAAAAGTCATACAGTGAAAATAGTTCAAAAATATATTTTTAATTAGGAATCTTTAGAATGAATAATCATTAAAACATATATTTTTATTTTAAAAATCAATATATTTTTTAATGAAATTCTGCATTTAAGTAATTTAAATTTGTAAACTTTGTCCCAGCTCAAATCTTGGTTCGTTGATACTCTTGAAACCCCCGGACAATTCAGAACAACACCGGACACTTGATAACACGACACTTGATAACACCGGACAATTGATAACACCGGACACTTGATAACACCGGACAATTGATAACACCGGACACTTGATAACACCGGACAATTGATGACACCGGACACTTGATACCACCGGACAATTGATGACACCGGACACTTGATACCACCGGACAATTGATAACACCGGACACTTGATAACACCGGAAAATTGATGACACCGGACACTTGATAATTGCTTATCCCATCCTTTGCCTTGAGATTTAACGCAATGGTGCAACATTCTGTTCATCGTACCAATGAATCTTTCGCCAAGTCCATTGGCCTGAGGATAACCCGGAGTTGAAAATTTTGGAGACGATCCTAAGCGTTTTAAAAACTCCTCTGTCAGCTTTGCAGCAAAATTTGTCCCATTATCCATCCATATCATTCTTGGTATACCTGTCCTCATAAATATTTCCATAAACGCTTCACAAGTAGCTTTCGCAGTTAATGATTTAATTGGAACTGCTTCTGGCCATCTACTGTGTTGGTCCATTACACACAATACATATTTATGTCCCCGTGAAGATTTGGGCTCAATTGGTCCAAATAGATCAGCATTCATAACCTGAAATGGAAGTTCTGGTCTCCCTACTGCTTCAATTGGCGCCCTATCGTGAACCCTCTTTTGGCGTCGAAGTTGACAATCATGACAAGATTCACAAAATCGTTTGACATCTTTTGTCAACCCCTCCCACCAAAAAGAAAGTCTAATGCGCTCTCCAGTCTTCTTTGACGCCATATGCCCTCCAGTTAAAGTTTCATGAGCCAATTTTAAAATGTCTTCCCTCCTACTCTGAGGTATAACCAATTGACTGCATTTCTGCCCATTAAACTTACCAGTGTGGTAAAGGATTCCCGATTCTAACCAATAACCATTCTTATTGTTCCTTGCTTATATAAAAACCCTTTTTAATGATTCGCAATTTGCTTGGTCTTTGCGAAATTTCTGTGCTTGCGATAGCGGTGGATCGATATCCCGTTCATGAATATCTCTATCTTGTTGGTTTTGCACTATGTTATCATGTGCCTGTTGGCTTTGCACTATGTCTATAGGGATGCTTTTCCCAGCCTGCTCATCGTCAGGTAAATCCTCCATATCATTTTGTTCTTCACTCCCTTCTTTCCCAGTGACATTTTCAGTTTCTACCTGCATTTCTAATTCTTTAAGCTTAAGTTCATGTTCTCTCTCTAATTGTTTCTCTTTTTCTTCCTTCCCCTGCTGCTCCTGCTTAATCCTATCTTCTATTATATTACCCAACATATTCTTTGCATATTCCTCCTCAAATTCAACACTAGCGGTGATAATTTTTTTTAAATCTACCATCCTACTACCTGTAGGAATTTTCTCACCTAATTCCGTGGCTAGCACAATTAAATCCTCTCTCTTTGCTTTCCCGAAGAATGCCATCTTAATTACACAGCAAATACAGTTATATAATAAAAGTTAGGCAAAATACCTTTAACTTATAAAAATAAGAATTATAATATGCCAATTGTCAGATATTTGAACAAACCAGTAACATTATACAGCATTCTAAATTACTTAATGCTGGTAAAATAACAGCATAATTTTTCTTAAGGGATTTTTTTTTTCCCACTATTTTTCTCCTCAAAATACACCTCAACCATATATTTTACATATATCAAACCGAAACTACATCAACCATATATTTTACATAACAAAAAAAAAATGTTTGTCCCCCCCTGTATTTTAAGAATAGTAAGGCATATCTATTACCGTTGATTATTGTTGCAGCACCTCATATCACCGGTTCAAAGCGTAGAAGACCTACTTTTCTGGAAATATGCCGTATGTATTTCTCAGACAATCCTGTCGACTGCGCCACTGTAAACTTTGTCCCAGCTCAAATCTTGGTTCGTTGATACTCTTGAAACCCCCGGACAATTCAGAACAACACCGGACACTTGATAACACGACACTTGATAACACCGGACAATTGATAACACCGGACACTTGATAACACCGGACAATTGATAACACCGGACACTTGATAACACCGGACAATTGATGACACCGGACACTTGATACCACCGGACAATTGATGACACCGGACACTTGATACCACCGGACAATTGATAACACCGGACACTTGATAACACCGGAAAATTGATGACACCGGACACTTGATACCACAGGACAATTGATAACACCGGGCACTTGTTACTTTTGTTTTTCGAATCCGCCTCCGGTCCTCGCTTTCTTTTTACTCTCCCTCCAAAACAACCGAACGCTCTCTCCCACGCATTCCGTCACTTCCGGTACACCAGCGCCACTCTGCGAGAGCAACCTCTCACAAAATTATTCTACTATTTCTATTTTTTGAGTGATCTAACTTTTGGAATCCTTATAAAAATTCTAATTGGTTGTTAGAAATTGAAATTGTTTCGTTTATAAAGGATATATTTTAAATATTAGTGTAAAGTGCACATGTTTTGGTAAAAATACATTGAACTGTCTCCTTTGACAACTTTTTTGAAAAAGCTTTTTAAACTTAAACATAATTTTGTTCGAGGTACCTGGGCCCAACAAGGGCTATAAACCTCTTCATCAAAGTTGTCATCTGAATGTGTGAAACTGAATTTAGATCTAAGAGTGTTGCAGACACAAACTATTTTTAACACAAACAATTACCATTCACTCGAAAACTATCTAACCCACAAAAACCAAACCAGGACGAGGCACAGGAAATGGACAAGACAAATTCAACCCCCCCCCCCCAAAATGCCCAAAGGAACATGAAAGAAAGCTAAAACACGACTGAAAGTAACGGATTTAATCCCTCAATAAGTAAAGTCATCATTAAGAGAATAAATTTAAAAAGGTATAGCAGAAGTTATAATTCAAAAACTGAATGATATCCACTGGTATACAGTTAAAAAGAAAAATTCAAAAAGAAATGAAACATTTTGGAACAAGCGTTGTCCAAATAAAATATAAAGTTAAATCTCTAAAGCCTAACAAATTCCAATTTAAATTAAAGTAAAATTCACCAAAATCTAGTGTGTCCAACTTCAGCATTGAAAATTCGAAATCTCTCCCAAAAATACTTCAGCATTCTCAAAAAATAGAAACATGATTTGCCAGAGCATGAATGGGAGAAAACTAAAGGAATTTCTCTATAAAAATTGAATTATGAATAAAGCTTCTTCTGTTCAAAAAGTAGAACTTGTCCAGAATTCCTGAGGGAATGATCTTCATTCTTCATCTGTAAGGATGTGTGATTTTTGAAAAAGCAATATTCGTAACGCTAATATATTCTAGGTGACAAAAACCAGTTTGTGGCCAATCAAAGAACTCTCATTTTCACCTTGCACGGTTGCCAGAAATGGTAACTAGATTTGGTGAAAAATCGAGGGACCATAGATTTGAGTAAACTTACAATTTTTTTAATTATTAAAACTGAATCGTTTTGCAAAGTTGACATTTCTTTTGTTTATAAATAGAACTTTGAGAACTTAAATATATCTGAATCCACCAGGTCAAACTTAGCCTTAATGATGCTATGTAAGTTGCTTTTAAAGTTTACCTAAAAAATAATCTTAAATTATTTTTGATCCGATCAAAACCAAATATTTTTTTTATTAATAATTAATTTGAACTATTTTTTAACTAATAATTTTAATTAAATTTAATTAATAATTTAAATTGAAATGAATTAATAATTTAATATAAAATTAATAAATAATTTGATATAAAATTAATTAATAATTTGAGTTAAAAATAATTAATAATTTGAATTAAAATTAATTAATAATTTTAAATTATCAATTTTAATTAATAATTTTAAATTATCAATTTTAATAAATAATTTTAAATTATCAATTTTAATTAATAATTTAAAATTAGTAAATTTAATTTATGATTTTTTAATTCAAGCAGTAGTTTTAAATTTTAATTTATCATAATAATTTTTAAGTAGTAATTTTAAATTTTAGTTTAATTTATGATATTTTTTAATTTAAGCAGTAGTTTTAAATTTTAATTTTAATTAATCATAATAATTTTTAAGTAGTAATTTTAAATTTAATTTATGATATTTTTTTTAATTTAAGCAGTAATTTTAAATTAATTTATGATATTTTTTTAATTTAAGCAGTAGTTTTAAACTAAAATTCAAATTAATCATTTTAATTAATTAAAAATATAATATATATATAAATTATAAATAAGATGTAAATTAAAAGCTTAATTTTCGCAGTTTAATCTTTAGTCATTTCCTAATTTAAATTACTAACAAACCTGGCTGACATTTCACTGGGATTTAAGTCTCTAGCTAGATATTGATGGTGAGTCCGGATTGAAGCAATTTTAACTTAGTAGTTTTAATTATTAATAATAATTTTTAAGTTGTAATTTTAAATTTGTAAATAACTCTTTATTATATAATTAAAAATAACAGAATAATAACAATTATTTTTTCGGTTAATTTTTGCATGCATGACTGTGGCGTGACATGGGGGAGGAGGTTTCATTGGTTGCGTGATGCAGCAAAACGGCGCATTGCGGCAAAATCATAACTGAAAATGGCGTTGCTCTTAAAAATATCAAATAACTGAATAAAAAATATATTTTTATAAAAAAAAACATTGATTTGTATAATCTGTGAAGCTAGATAATGGAAAATTGCTTGCCTAATCATCAGCACGAGATGCAGCGCAGCAGAAAAAAATCCAGAAAAAGGTTATGAACACAAATTTAAACGAGAATCTGTTGACCCCACCCTTCTTAAATAGAGCCAACTTTTTCATTACGTGCCCTCCGTATTTATATTAGTTGAATATAACTTTTTAATACCCCCATAAAAAATTTCAAACGAATGTGCATCAATCTTGGGAATGATCAAAACCCAAATTAAAAAAAAAAGTGGAAACCGTGTTTCCGCGTGAAAGTTACATTTACAAATTAGTGTCTGAGTGACAGAAAACTAATTTGTAAATGTAATTAAATAAAAAATTAGTTAGTTTTGGGTATTTTCAACGATAATCTCAATAAACAAAAAATATTTGAATAAGAAATGGAATGCATACGTTAAACATATCAGCTAATTTTTTGCACGATGCTCCTTTCTTTTATCTTGAATCTTCCAATAGTTTATGTTTTGATGACGGCATACCGTAGAAATGGTAATTCAGACAACCTCTCAGAAAACTGATGTTTGATAAGGGGAAAAAATTCCACCGGTATTGTGAGGGAGCAACGAGGATCACAATTAAGGGCATTATATGTTTGACATGAGTCATTTACAATCCTTTCTCAAAGCGCGTAGGGCATGAATGGGTCTTTTCAGGGAAAATACCCAAAAAATAAGCAATTTCTGGATTGATGTATTGTGAATTCTAGCTCAACTGCCGCCTCATTTCAAGTATTAAGAAAAGTAACCCTTTACATCATGTACAAACAACCTACAATTATCTTATGTGTCGAGAACTGAAATACCAATAGACTTCTTTACTCCCGTGTTAAGCAAATGTCACGTAGGTTGAGGTACAATTGAGACACCCAAGACAATCATACAGACCTACTACCTCATCGCCCCCCCCCCCCCCCCCCAGAGGCGCTCCTTCAAATCATCCCTTCAGGGGACAGAAGGGAAGGGAGCAGAAGATACATGTGGGTTAGACCAGGAAATGCGACGTGTGTTTTTCTCTATAGAAATCGGGAAAAAAAATCTTCGGTGGTTTTTTTTGCACTTGTTATTTTTCAAAAAATAATTTTGATTTTAAACTGGCTATGGGAGGGGGGTTCTGACCCAAAGTAACCCAATGCTGGCTACGCCACTGCAACTAAGCCTTTGCAACATAAAAACCTACAAAATTCAACAGAACTTCTCTTTTAATATGAAAACTTCGGCTGTGTATGCAAAAGTATTTTAGGTATTTATTTGATTAAAGAAAAAATATTGTTATACTTTAAGTTGTTCAATATTTAAAAGATTATAAATTGATTCTACAAATTTACACTAAAAATAAAAAATCATTAAATAATCTCAATGTTCAATTCAAGGTCAACACAAGCATTTTTTTCCCCCAAAACATTAGTTGAGCCATCAAACTAGAGGATTCATAAAAAAAAAACTGAAATATTTTCTTAAGAAAATATTTTTGAGAGCATTTTTCAATCAGTAAATAAATATTTGATAAATAACGAGTTAGAACGTACACTACGTTAAAAAAATTTACACTTATCAGGACTTACAAGCAAAACTTTTTTCTATTCACTTGATACAACTTTTAAATTCTATTATTAAATTTAGCAATATGTAATTTGATTTTGAGAACATGAATAATTTTTAGAGTCGTAAAGATCAACTTCTAAAACAAATAAAAATACAAATAAACAAGCATATAAAAACAAAACATAGAAATAACATTACAAATGCAGTTAAACACAAGAAAATATTGAAGACATTATTCAAATGCTGGTATAAGAGTAGAGAAGACGTCATTCCGTTGTATAAGTGACGTTGGCTAAATGAACTTATTGGTTCGTGTTGACCACGTGGTGTTTCATTCAACAATCACAGTGCCTATTCATAAATATTTTAATCTCAAACCAGATAAATACAAATGTTCCTTTAAATATAAAATAATAGTTAAAAAAATCAAAATGCAAAACTGAATCGATCAAATATTTAATTTTACGCTAGATATTTTTTGTAGATTGTTATTTTAGTATATCCATTTAAATATGTATTAATTTATTTTAGTTTAAATATTTTATATATGATTTTGTCGGTTAGAGTTAGTATATGTTTATGCATTAAACTTGTTAATAATTGTCTGAAAACTAATATTTTTTCAAAAACATTTTTCTATTTAATTTTTTCTGTTTTAAAAAAGTTATTATTTTATTTTGCTTCATTGAACTGGGCGTGGTTAAGATTTCCCTCTCTCTTTAACAGCCAATGGCAATCAAGTTTAGTTTGTTGCTTTTCATTTTTATGATCGTTCTGATGCTTTCAGTGAGTTACTTTTTTTAAATAAAAACTTGAATTGGAGAATATTTTTCATTCAATATTTAAAATGCTTTCCCTTCAATTGTTGTTGTTTATATTTGATCGTTCACAATTTTTGATTCAATCCTTAAAATTGCAAACACGATAATTGTCCCATTGGCAAAGTTTTCCACTCCGGCTTACTATGCTTATCATTAATAAATACTAATAATTATTTAAACGAAATATCAAGTGTGTTATTACTATTTATTTTTATGTATATCAATAAATGCGATTAAATTTGAAAATACGAGTAAAATATTTCAAAATTTATAATTTAGTTAGGTACGTACATGCGTACATTCTTGTATGCCATTAAAACCTTTATTTAGAATGTTTTTAGGGGTACGCTATATATTTCCTTTACTAAATTGAATTGACAATCCATCATTATTATTTTTTTTTAAATCGACCACTAAAAACTTAGTGTAAAAGAAAAGTTGGCAATAGGCTTAACTTTTGTTTTTAAAAATTGATCAGCGTAATCAACAATTTGGAATGTTATCATTGGATAAGTCATATTTTACGAAATTGAGAATCTGGAGAGACCATTCAAAAGCTTTGAACGTTTCCTACCTATTTGATAAATGAAATTAAACTGTAATTGTTGAAACCAATAAATTTCAGTAATTGGTATTTTGTTGTTAAAAATACAAGTCTGCGTCAGTACTATGATCTGAACGTTTAAGATGAATTATTTATACAATTGACAGACATTTTTATTCAAATATGCTTTACCTGTTACATTTGCTGTAGTAAGACCTATCACAAGTGGCAAGTATTTATGTTAGAACCAAATGTTTGAAAAGCTAAGTTACTTCCAGAGTGTTAGTAAATAAAATTCTTAATGTAGTATTTACATCATTACTTTATCTGTATCAATAAGTCATTGAAATATAAATTGCATACTATATGTTGCACTATTAGGTTAATTCCTAAAACACGGTGACCCTGACAAATGGAATATTTGGCGATAAAGTTTATATTTGGCAACCTTGCAGAGGGATTGTGGCTGAGTTCTTTAATTGCCATGAACATGTTAGCTATGTGAATACCACCAATTTTCATAATCGCACCAAGGGCCACCTTGTTCTTGGAACTTACCTACTATTGTGTATAATATTTCATTAAACAGTCACCCTTGCCAATCTGGTAACCCAGAGTCTACCCTGTAGGTCAAAAATGCTAGAATTCTTTGAGTTGGCGACAAATCCAGTTTTTCTTGTCTAGGACAGGAGGCCCGGTTGCCCCAAGATACAGTATCAGGTTAGCAATTGGAGGATTGTGAGTTTGAATCTGCATGAGAACTTGACAAAAGTTCAGATGTTGCGACCCCATAATTAGATAGTTGCTAGATTCGCTACCAAATAACAAAAGTAATCTAAAAAGGTTGTGTATAGTACCAACTCTGATGTTGCGCTCACCACCTGACCATGGTTCAAAAGTATAAAGCAATGTTCCCAGGTCTTTCCTGCGAAATAAACCATGAATCATCAGCAATGGCCAGCCCACTGTGAAGGTAATCAATCAACTTGTCAAGAACAAGTTAGCATAGCAAATATAACTTATACAGAAAATTCATCAAGGGTTACAGTTTGATGCATTGGAAAGATTTTTCAACTAATGATGTTGTCTCTTTACAGTAGTCTCTTATTTAAACAACAAGTTCATCAGAGAGTTGAACAAACTACATGTCACCCCTAAATACAAGAAAAAACTGTTCATCAGTGTGAGAGCTGCTTAGGACACAAAAAGTTATTTATGATCCAGTGCCTTTTTGGAATCTTATAGTGTAAGCATGCTCTACATAGTTATTTGTTTTCAGCCAAAAATCTAGAGTGTGCCTAAAAGATTTGTTTGACTTCTTAATTTGAGTAAAGAATAGAATTCAAGTCAATACAAAGCTGTCCCTCAGCCCCACAGACATTATTTACGGACATTGTATTTTTGGGAACCCTCATAATTTCAATCACAGATGCTTTTGTAAAATCCAAGGTGTATAAGTAACGTCCGTGTAGAATGAGCCTTACAATATTTCGGAACCTATTGTGAAATAAAATATTTCTATAAAACACACTTTTACATATTCAGTTTTCATAAAATCAAACTTTTGTAAACATCCATAGATAAATAATAAATCATGTGTAAACAATTAAATGCCACACAATCATGTTTGAAATTAAATGAACAACAACTTACATTTATTTTTTAAAAAATTTTAAATAAAATATTTCTATAAAACACACTTTTACATATTCAGTTTTCATAAAATCAAACTTTTGTAAACATCCATAGATAAATAAAAAAACATAAACTATGAATATATGTTAATAGATAACAGTATCAATAAAATTCAGTTAATAAATTTAAAATTGAAGTTTTATAGTTATAAATGTCTTAATTTTATTTTTAAAACATTAGTTTAGATCAATATTTGTATCTTTGTAATTTAAGAAGGAATTAAAAAATGTCAAGTTACAACATACTATAAATAAAAATGTCTTTAAGTTTTTTTGTTAAAATAAAACCAATGTTAAAATTTGACCAATTTTTTTTATTGTAGCAACACTAAGCTTTAATATTTTAGTATGAGCTAAGAATGACATTCACAACTTAAAAAAAAAACCTATTTTATTTATTATATTGGAATTTTTCTTTAGTTGTGTTTAAAAAAAATTGGAATCTTAAAATAATCTCTTAAAATGAAAATTTGCATATATTTTTTAATAATTTTGTGAAATTGTTTGTAATTAAAATATTTAATTATTTTTTGAAATTTAATTTTTTTTTAATAACAGTTTAATTTACACAATCATCATCTTTGTAATATAGTGTGAATTAATAAATTTTAAGTATAGTACTGAATGAACTTGGTAATGTCGCCATGTAACGTAAAGTGGTCACTGCATTTTTCATGCCTAGTGTCACTGGCCATTCTCAAATTTTGATTTTTTATTTATTCCCCCTCCACCTTATGTCACATTCTTCTACCATAGGCATAGGGAGTGGAGCTCAAGCTTAATAATTTCTTAAAATCTTAAAAAAATTCTTCCAAAATTTGTTAACATCTTAAAAAATTTTTGCAAATTCCTCAGTAATTAACAAAAAATATTAATAAGTAATAACTAATTAGCATAACTGATAATTATTAATGACTAATAATTTAAACTGTTAATTAACGTTTATTTTTTTTATCTGGGTAAATATTCTGGGAATAGAACTAGTTGAAAACAAAAGTGTGAATTATTAATGACTAATAATTTAAACTGTTAATTAACGTTTATTTTTTCATCGGGGTAAATATTCTAGGAATAGAACTAGTTGAAACAAAAAGTAATATAGTGTTAAAAATTTACAGTGAAACTATGCTTCTTACATTAAAAAAAAATACTTGCATAAAATACTTTTCAAATAAATCAACTAAATTGTTCATACACAAATTACTCGCATAAAGAAATTATTGTTCTAAAAGTTCAATCTAAGATAATCAAATATAGTTACAATTAACCTGAATACAAACGAAACAGATGACACAAGATAATTATAACGTTAAAACAATTCTAAACCATTTCTTCGAGATAAAATTCACGTCCTCATAATTTTTGTACGAATCCTTATTGTAGCAAAAAACTCAATGTGCAGACGTTTTTCAATAATTATTAAATCGAACAAAACCCATGACGTCATTGTTATAGTGTCAATAACGAAGAGAAAAAAATTTTCAATCGCAAATGATATTTTCATCCCTGTTAAGTGAGTGACATACTTAAAAATTATCACAAAAAATGTCTAATATTTCAAGTAAAGTACTCTGTAAATTTCGTAGAGCTACGTTACGGAGTATTCTGTTGTAAATTGATTTATAATTTTTTTTTAATATTATATTTTCACTTTTCTCCGTTGATTTCAACTGATATAACTGTTGCCACTTCGTGAAACTTCACTGGGATAAACTAAAAAAAATTAACATTCAAATGAAGCATTGTAGAAGCTTGAAAATAGTCATGTTAAAATTCTTATTTGTTTAACTAGCTATTCTGTGAATTTCAAAGCTCTACATTTTGTAGTTAAGGAGACTTTTTTTGTACTGACAAACCAACATGTGGGCAAATTTTGGAGATTTTCAGCTTTATATACTGATATTACCAATATTGAATTACCTAATTGCTTTTTGGAAATTGCATTCTGATATTAATAAAAAAATTGTGTAATGATGCATGACATTAGCTTTGTTTTCACTTGTATCTCTTACAATAAAGTAGGTAAAGGTAGAAATCTTTTCTATGTTAAAAGTTGCTTATAAACATACATACAAATAGTCTCTAACATTCTAGTAATTGATAACCACTTGAATTTTTATTTTATGGACATGAAAATTTCTTCTGCTAGTTGACTTTGATTTATTATATTTTAAGACTCCTTATTATATTTGTACCAAAATAAATATTAACATTATATTCTTGAGATTTGGATTACTGCTTTAAGTTTTAATTAATTATTAAGAGTTTTTGAAACCTAACTCATATAATGCATATTATTGGATTTAAAGTAATATTTAACCATATACTAACAAATCGATGTGCGCAGTATTTGAACACTGTTTTAATACTTGTGTATTGCTTTAGATGGATATATCACTATTTAATTTTATATTTTAACTATGTATTTATAATTAAATTTCTTTTTATGTAGGTTCCTGTTCAACTTTTCTTCTAAGAAAAATGAATAGTGAAATAGTTCCACCCATAAAGTAATCTTTTTATCTATTTTTTTTTTAAAGTTTTATTATTTATATTCATGTGTACTAATTTGTTTTGAATTTTTTAATTTATTTTAGTTTATGTGTGTACATTTTTCGTAAACTAATTATATTCTTGATTAGGCAATTTGATCCATGAATTCTAAAAAACAACAATCTCTTGCAAGGTATTCATCATTACACAAAACTTTTGTCATTTTGTTTTTAGTAACCATTAAGTTTGAAAATTATTTATTTTTGTAAATATACCACTAAAATGTGGCTCAAAACAAAATATTGACTAGAACAAAAGGTCAAATTTTCAGTGTTCAATCTAGAAATAAAAGTGGGCAGGATGCAATTGTGGGGGGGAAGCATTTTTTTTTCGTAACAGCGTTCAATAAGAAAGCAAAATAAATTGCTAAAATCGGCAATCTGGATGTTAAATTGCAAACGGAAGAGGAGAAAACTGATTGGCTCTTAATATGTAGTCAAGTTACTGTAGACTGCATTAAAACTTAAGAAAATACTTTCAAAACGAGATAATTGATTTTGAATATGCGGAAAATAATAAATTTTCCACCTTTATCGGAAAAACTGTTCTGCTGAAATGCTGACTTTCACTAAGGCTAGGCCTTGCACGAGCAATAATTGCACTGCAACTTTTAATCAGCTGGATGACCCAAAAATTACTCTGAAACTACCCGGCTATAATTTCAATTGCATTCGACTCAGGGCTGTCATGTTTCAAAATCACTAAATAAAGATGAAAATTGCCAAACTTGCATTATCGCAATCCATACAAAATCGCCAAATTGTCCATTATTTACCAAAGTTATATAGCGTGGTATTACACAAAAGGATATTTTGTCAGATAATTGCTCCGTGAGCAGATACAATTTGAGTTTTTACAACTAGATAGTTCAGTTGCATGTCTGATATTTGGCAGTGCACTGCTAGAAATAAAACGCTCACTTTAGTTGGCTGATGATAACCAAATACGTAATAAATGCAATTCAAACTAAAATTAAAAATCAGGGTAATTGCGGGGTGAAATTGCCAATATTTCAAAAACTTTACATCATTGATTACCTGTTAATAATCAAATACCAAAGGAATGTAATAATTGCAACTTAAAGCTAAAAAAAATAGTCAATGAAACTAGCTCTCCAAATTCGAAAAATTGCCCATTTATTAAATAGCTTTAGCATTTAAAACAAAAACTCATTTTATTAACAATATTTTCTATGGAAAGGAATACAAATTTAAATTTTATTTCATTGTTAAAATTTATAAATGAAACAAAAATAAAGATTTTCCGAATTTCCTTTGTAAATTAAAATTATAACTTTTAAAGAATGGTAGAAATAAAAAAGGGAAGAGTGCAAAAAAAGAAAGCAACTCTTTTTTTATTAACTGCTAGTATTTTAATATGCAAGTCACAAAATTGCAAAAATTAACTTCTAAAGCAATTTAAATTATTATTTATTGGCTTCTAAACAGTATATTGTAAGATTCCTAATCGGCCAGTCTAATAATTCACGTTTTACTTTAATAGCGTAGAATGAAATTCTAATGCTATAATGCAAACTGTCCTTTTAAATGAAAAAATAAATCATGACATAAAAAAATTAAATATTTTGCAGTATAAGTTTATTTTATGATACTAGTATTCACACAATATCCTTAGGAATATTTAAATATTCCAATTTATAAAATAAAAAAAATTCTAAAGTCCCGATTTTTGACAAACTTGGCATAACTAATTGTATATTAATAGTAAAATAATATATATTAAAACTAAAAGAAACGCCGTTCAAAACGAGAAAAATAGCTTTAAATATGATGTTAAACAACTTTTTTGCCTTTAAAATCGGGTTAAAATGCCGATTTATGATAAAATTGTCAATTGTGGTTAGTTGATAATAATCAAATACACACGATGTTAACTTCTTAGTCTTCTATCCGAAATCCTATGAAAGTAATGTATACTAGCTTCATAGATTCTACATATCAATTAAATATTTATCAAAATATGTACATTTTATTTGGTTAAACTGATTATTTATTTGAATAAGTTTATTTGTACAATTTTGCGTTACAATTACGCCGCGATGCGCAGAACGGACTTAAGTCGGCGCAAGTTATGAACATTCTCGGATCGGGGAAATGTGTCAGCGCGGTTTTATAGAGATAAATTATATTATAAATTTTAGTGACCAACGTATAAGCTGACCGCCCTACTTTTTGATTAAAAGTTTGACTTAAATTTCTCGGCTTATACGCGAGTATATACGGTAGGCTTTTTTTATTACTAAATTAAGCTTGGAATTGAAGTCTTCGGTGAAAATGTATTGGAACTCTATTGCATTAAAGAAAGGAATGCAAATCCGAGTGAGAAGTTATGTGGAATAGTAAAAAGAGTTCTTTTGACGAGGAGATATTATTACAACACAATTAAATTATTAATAAAATATATATATAAAAAAAAACTTTTTAAAGCACATGCTTTTATCAAATGTACTAAAATGCAAAAAATAACCATTCTATACTTCTTGAAAACTGACTTTTGTAACATTACCTTTTCCTCCACTTGCCCCTTGAATTCTTTTCTCTTCAACTACTTTGAAATATGTTGAATATACTTTTGTTGGAACTGACTAAAAATAAAAGCGTGGGGCGCTTATTATTGATATTATATTTAAGAATTATTTAACATTTCAAGATGATAAAAGAAGACATTAAGGTTTTAGATATCATGTGTGAGCGCCCCACGCTTTTATTTTTAGTCAGTTCCAACAAAAGTATATTCAGCATATTTCAAAGTAGTTGAAGAGAAAAGAATTCAAGGGGCAAGTGGAGGAAAAGGTAATGTTACAAAAGTCAGTTTTCAAGAAGTATAGAATGGTTATTTTTTGCATTTTAGTACATTTGATAAAAGCATGTGCTTTAAAAAGTTTTTTTTTTATATATATATTTTATTTTCTGCTTTTTAGTTATATAAACATGTATATTACCATTGCTTTGTATAATTAAACCTCTTTAAATTATTTCAAGGCTATAGCATATATTTATTCAAACATTAATTCCACTTACTAACATGCTACATAAATTATTTAACAATTTACCTTTATTTGATCATAACGTTAAATTACAAAAATAGAACGTAGTCATTTTTTTAAACGAGATATTTAATAACAATATTACTATTTTAATACCTTTTTAATTATTTTGATAGATCAGAAAGAGTTACCAAACTTGATAAATGAAGTAATAGAAATATATACCAATCTTGATGGATGTATCAACCTTGACAAAAAAAAGAGTTAAGGCTATTTGGCTTGATTAGGGTGGTAATTTCTCATTCTCTCCATTTCTATTTCCTCAGTGTTACAAGGTTTCTTTCCTGTTAATTTTACGTTGTCTATTTCTTCAATTTGCAAGCCGTCTAATTATCTTACACGACTCAAAGCAAGATATGCCTGTCCATCAGCAAAGAGTGCAGGTCCTAGATTAACTACCGCATAGTCTACAGTACTACCCTGCATTTTGTGCACTGTTGAGGCCCAGCTCAAAATCAACGGTAACATTCTCCTTTCAGCCGTACCATAGGAGTATTTGGCAGGGAACTGAATGGATATCGGTTCAATTTTATGTATTCCGTCTCTACCGAAATTCACATGGACTGTTGGCAAGTCAGTTTCATACATTTGTGTACGACGAAAGTGCGGCCATGTTATTTCGGTAATGAAGCCAATATTACCATTGACCAATCCTTTGGATACATTTATATTGGATCGCAGCATTACCTTAGCTCCTACGAATATGTCCAGTTCTTTTGGAAGCCCGACAGTTTTGTTGACATCATTAGGGATGACATTATCCATGCTTTTGAGACTGCGAATTGCATCAGTGATTTCTATGGTTTGGACGGTTTCATAGCTAATGTTTGGAGGAATGAGCAGGAACACTTGTCATTCGAGTTACCAAAAACGCCCTCCAATCATGTCCGGGGAAGCCCATGGCTTGCCGCGCATCTTTTTAGCGCGCGGAACGCGTGAGCACTTAAAAGTGCCATCGAAATGCCCCAAACAACTGTCCGAAGGATCGCCTGTAAGCACCATGATCGTCTTCCCAGATCAACGTAATGTCCGCCATTTTGCGTCAACTGTCCATGGTTCAAAAATACGAGGCATTCGTGCCCGATATTGATTTCCTTCGAGATAGGCACCGAACCGTCGCCAATAGTTCACTGTGCAGCTCTAGTGAGACGTTAATTAACTAAACCAAACCGGCATTTTGATTTGGCGCCAAGAAAAAAACGTCATTTTTACCTTGGCGCCAATTTTTGGACTTGGCGACAACGGGGCACCGTACATTAGGAATTTACTCTAATTTTTTTAAACATATTAAAAACTTATTGTCGTTTTCTCAACGAATAAAATTATTTCATCTATATATATCATAAAAATTAAACTAATGCAATAAACATCGCTATATGCAAATTAAATGAATAGGTAACTCACTTGTTTGTTGTTACACAAATTAATTTGTTTCCTATAAATCCTTCTACTTTTAACTCCTCCGAAGTTATAACCTATCAGAGTTTAGTAATGTGCTTTACAAAACCAAAATTGTTTAATAGCGGACAGTTCTGTCAATAATAAAATTGAAGAAGAAACTATTACCATAAACATCTATCATTTGGTTTAAAAATATTCAAAATGGCGACGGAAAGCTTTTCTGTTGAAGCAAAACAAGATCATTGCGCATAATTTTTCGCGCATTCATCTGACGTCATTTTTGTACATGATGGGTTCGGGTCTGACTTTCGCCAGATTTGTCGATTTTAAAGAAAATTCATTATTAATTAGAATTAATTAGTAATTAACAATTTTATGGCTAATTATTGTATTGTCACCGGGATTACGTATGTATGCCAAGTTTCAAATTTTTATGACAATTAGAAGTGGGTTTAAATTGAGTTACAAGATTTGAGGACACATCACACCAGACAGTGTGAGTTAAATAAAAGCATGTAAAAAGGGTTTTAGTTAAGGAAATTTTAAAATATGGCAATTTAAGGAAACTATATTGCATGTATGTCTTTAACAATATTGCGGCTTGCATTATAAATGAAAAATGTGTATGTTTCTATTTCAAGGCGGCGAAGGGGACGCCCCAGAAAAAAGAACGCTAATGTCACGGCCATCAACAAGTTCCCCACCTTTACCCCCCAAACGAGTTACCCTGCAAAGAGGAAGGCGGTCGAGTCAACCTCCCCAGAAATCGAGATCATCTCCCTGAACGGTGTCGACCTTAAGAAAGCAAAACCGGACGACGATACGCCCAAGCGGCTGCAACCCCCAAGACGAGCCCGGTTCACCGAGTCTTACGGAGGTACAGCAGACGTTGTGCTGGTGTCTGCCTCTGAGTCGGAGTCAGAGTCCGACTCAGATTGCAGTCCGATCCCTTCTCCAGTTGCAAAGGTGAGGCTTGTTCTTCGAAATAAACATGAGCAGCCTATTGGACATGAGCAGAAATCTAATACCCTGCTTTTATGCTAATCCGTTATAGTCAAATGTGATCTTCCTTAACTTGATATCCCACTAACCTTAAATATTAGATCAAAAAGTTATTTAAAGAAAATTCATTTTTTATTTTTTTTTTATATTTTCAACATTGCAGATGATGGATGCACTGTTAGATACTAATAAAAATTAATAACATAATTTATAATTAAGGATGAAACGGATATCCGGTAACTATCCGGTATCCGGCTGATTTTTAACTATCCGATATCCGGAAGTAAAGTGCCGGATATCCGATTTTCCAAGCCGGATATCCGGATGACTAAAACATGGAAGATTTTTTTTGTGGCGGTCAATTATCTTTGCTAAGAATATGGTATTTAAGTATTTTCCTGAAAATTCTACCAATGTATTAACAGTGTGCAGATTCTCCCTTGAATTTTTCTCGTTTTTAATTTTAAAATTCTATTAATTTTTTTTTAACGAATCTTTATGGTGGAGGGTCATAACATCTCACATAATATAAAGTTAAAATAAAAATTAATTTCTCAAAAGTTTAAGCAAACTTGAGTTTTTATGTTTGGAATGAAAGAGCATACGGTAAAAATACAATTATTCAGAAATTGAGTTTAAAGTGTACAAAACATACGCCCATTGCTAGCAGCACCCTAGACTAACCCTTTGTAAATAAAAAAGTTTTTTGAATGTTTATTCAATCTTGGTATCACCTTAAGGGTAAGTAATTGGGAAATATTATAGAATAAAAAAATATTTCGTAATTTTTGACTGATTTCCGTATTTTCTAGTGTGTATGAGAAGATATTTTCATAAAAAGGAAACTGCCGGATATCCGATCGGATATCCGGCAAAATCCAGTTCGGATATCCGGTTTGTAATATGCGCCGGATATCCGGTATCCGGCAAAACCACTATCCGGTTCATCCCTATTTATAATATTTATATACATAAGTAATTTAAATTTCCATGCTATTTTAAGAAATATTCTTAAAAACAATTTCCACAAAAAAAAAAATCTCATAATAATATACAATATAGGCCAATTTAATGAAAGTTGCATAAGTTATGGAAAGAGGAAAATTTATAGAATTTTTATGGTTTATATACCTGCAAAGAAGTTACTTTTCCGTTCTATTTCAAGAAATTTTCATAAAAGTAATTTCACAAGAAAATTTCGCAGAAATGGCTTTAATTTGGATATTTTGAACTTTTCAAGGTCAAAGTGCTTGTTTAAATTTCGTGAAATTTTGTGTTTGTTCTTTGTGCCTTTGAAGGCCAGGTTTTTTTTTTTAGAAATATTATAGGAAATAGGAAAATTTATAGAATTTTTTTATGGTTTATATACCTGCAAAAAAGTTACATTTCCGTTCTATTTCAAGAAATTTCCATAAAAGGAATTTTCATGAGAAAATTTCGCAGAAATGGCTTTAATTTGGATATTTTGAATTTTTCAAGGTCAAAGTGCTTGTTTAAATTTCATGAAATTTTGTGTTTGGGCCTTTGAAGGCCAGTTTTTTTTTTTAGAAATATGGGAAATAGGAAAATTTATAGAATTTTTTATGGTTTATATACCTGCAAAGAAGTTACATTTCCGTTCTATTTCAAGTAATTTTCACAAGAAAATTTCGCAGAAATGGCTTTAATTTGGATATTTTGAACTTTTCAAGGTCAAAGTGATTGTTTAAATTTCATGAAATTTTGTGTTTGCGCCTTTGAAGGCCAGTTTTTTTTTTTTTTTTTTTGTAAGTTTTTTCGGTCCACCCTAATGTAGAGTAATGTGCACGAAAGCGATACTACGGCCAAAGACGACATTCCCCACCATGTGGTATATAGTTTTTTTTGGAAGAAAAGAATAAACAGAGTGAAATAGTGGGTTTATTACTATTACGTTATTAAATTATTAAACCCTAAAATAAAAATATTAGACCATTGTTTTTTCCATTGACTTTTGATTAAAAAAAATAATTTTCTTATATTTTATACAGAGAAATATTATTTAACACTAAAAACAACTTTCCTTTAACAATCTTTTTTCCTTCCTCCGTATTACTGTTACAACTTTATTTGTAATTCAGTTAAAGTATGAATAAATCTGCCAAAATACCAACCATCATAACAGCATTTACCAAAATCCCCTACTCTATTTTCAACTTTCCGCACTAGCAAAGACTCGAGAGTCTTTCTTTTGGTGGGAAGACGGTAATTATCAGCCTGTCTGAAGCGTTTCACATTCCTCTTACATGATGGTATGTCATTTATTCCCATATTCTGATTGTATTATCCTCATAGGCTAAAGGTATTTGTCAGTATCTTTGTTTTAGTATATGACTGTGCAGTGAGGTACCCCATACCAATTTTATACACTTATTCATGTCAATTTTTTTTTACGTTATGTTACGCAGAACAAGTGACAAAAAATTTGTATTGATTGATTCGCTAAATGTTAACCTATCTAAGTATGTTGATTTTTAATGGTTTATGGACCCTGGTTCTTTCAATTTTTGCAGGTGCGGACGAAAGAAGAGCAAGAAGAGTACGACACAAACATCCAGAGCCTGAGGAAGGCACTGGGGGATGAAGAGATGAAGCTTGTGCTTCTCAGGAAATTACGAGAGAGCCAGAAGTCGTCAAAGAGGAGCGAGGCAAACGGGAGTCCGCTGCCCACTGCTCTCGTGTCGTCGTCCAAGGGGCAGACGGTGACGCTCAAGGGAGGAGTGCAGATACAGCCACTGCCCAGTAAACAACTGCTGTCTAGCAATAAATATCTAACATCTAAAAGGGTGAGCTTTTTTTTTGTGGTTAATTTGTGCAGTATCCTTGCTAAGTATATAATTTTCTTATAGTCAACTCTTTTTCCTTATCTCTACCTACCATCATGCCTTTACGTAGTCACCGGAAGGAAACAGAAAAGAGGCGGCTCGTCGTATGTTGTAGATTTTGTCAAATGTCTGCAGAAGAAATTCATAAAAAAAATTTTATGACTATACTACTTTAGAACATTTTCTGCAGATACTTTCTAGGTTAAATAATTACATTTCTCCCATTTAAAAAAGTTAAGGGTGGGGGGATATCCCGATAATAGAAAGTCGCGTTTGTGACAAGTTACATTTGTTTAAACAAATGTCCACAGTCGTTTTTCTTTTGTCAACTCCAGGGTACATTTCTGTACCTGTTCTTTAAGAAGATATAGTACTAGAAAATAATTAACCAAACCTTTTTTGAGAAGGGAATTTGCATTAAACAAAAACAGAATTTTATGCAACTTCCACCGCAGATTTCCTACTTTAGCTACAATTTTTTTTCCATTTCGGATTTAGAGCTAAATTTTTTGCTTTAATTGATATTTTTTTTTCTTCTCTTTGCTCATTCTTATCTCATCTATTTGATATTCATCTTGTAATCAATTTTGCAAGTTTTTCAAATATCGTTGATTTGATGCCGCTACTACCCCGATTTTGGCGATTAAATATTCATATTTTTTTAACGATTTATTACTATTTCTCTAGCATTGCATGTTTTTTTTTCAATTTGATTGAACTTGTTAGGTATTTGATTATTATCAACTAACCACAATTGACGATTATATCAGAAATCGACATTTTACCTTGATAGTTTTTCCGATTTTAAAGACAAAGTTACTTTACAACATTTTTAAACCCATTTTTCTCGTTTTTGAAAGTTGTTTCTGTGGTTTTAATTTATTTTAATATATTTTTTTTTTACTATTACGAGCCGATTAGTTATGCCAACTTTGTTAAAAATCATGACTTTGACAATTTTTCCATCTTCATAAATTTGAATATTCCTGAGGATATTGTGCGAATTCTAGATTTTAAAATTAACTTTAACTGCAAAATATTTTATTTATTTTGTATGTTATGATTTTTTTTATTTAAAATGACAGTTTGTACTATAGCATTTGAATTTCACTCTATGCTATTTTTCAATAATAAACAAAACATGACTTATTAGATTTGCCTGTTATGAATCTTACAAATATACTGTCTAAAAGCCAATAAATAATAACTAAAAGTGCATTAGAAGTTAATTTTTGAAATTTTAAGACTAGTATGTTAAAGTACTAGCAGATTAAAAAAGAAATGCTTTCTTTTTGCATCCTGCCCTTTTTTATTTCTAGTATGAACTCTGCATTTTAAAAGTTATGTTACCATACTTTAAAGTTATAATACCAATTTTAATTTACCAAGGAAATTCGAAAAATAAATTTTATTTTTGTTTTATTTATAATTTTTAACAATGAAATAAAATTTAAATTTGTATTCCTTTCCATAAAAAATATTGTTAATAAAAGGAGTTTTTGTTTAAAATGCTGGAGTATGTGTTGTTTATAAAATGTGTTAAATAGTTAATTCTTTATTTATTTGAGTGCTGAATAGTTATAATCTAATAATGAATAAACAGCGCTTGGGAAAAAAACATGAATAACAAAGTAATAATATTGCTAAGATTCTCTCTTTACATGGAAACAGAAATGCGGTGACGTGCATTGCAGATTTTTTCAAAAATCTTCAGACAAATTTTTGCAGAAGTCTATCATACGAATTTATTTTATGTCTGCACTAGTTTAGAACATTTTCTGAAGATTCCTGAAGAAATATACTGTCTAAAAGCCAATAAATAATAACTAAAAGTGCATTAGAAGTTAATTTTTGAAATTTTAAGACTAGTATGTTAAAGTACTAGCAGATTAAAAAAGAAATGCTTTCTTTTTGCATCCTGCCCTTTTTTATTTCTAGTATGAACTCTGCATTTTAAAAGTTATGTTACCATACTTTAAAGTTATAATACCAATTTTAATTTACCAAGGAAATTCGAAAAATAAATTTTATTTTTGTTTTATTTATAATTTTTAACAATGAAATAAAATTTAAATTTGTATTCCTTTCCATAAAAAATATTGTTAATAAAAGGAGTTTTTGTTTAAAATGCTGGAGTATGTGTTGTTTATAAAATGTGTTAAATAGTTAATTCTTTATTTATTTGAGTGCTGAATAGTTATAATCTAATAATGAATAAACAGCGCTTGGGAAAAAAACATGAATAACAAAGTAATAATATTGCTAAGATTCTCTCTTTACATGGAAACAGAAATGCGGTGACGTGCATTGCAGATTTTTTCAAAAATCTTCAGACAAATTTTTGCAGAAGTCTATCATACGAATTTATTTTATGTCTGCACTAGTTTAGAACATTTTCTGAAGATTCTTTTTAGGTTAGATAATTACTATTCTCTTAATTAAGGAAGTTAGGGGGTGTGGGGAAAAGTCCCGATAATAGAAAGTTGCAATCTTGATGCACGATAAGTTACACATATTTGAACAAATCTCCGCAAACGTTTCTTTGTTGTCGATTCTCTTTTATCAACTCCATGGTACATTTCAGTACCTGTTTTTTGAGAAGATACATTACTAGAAAATAATTAACAGAACCTTTTTTGAGATGCGTGTTGTGCAATCGTAACGAATCCGCAGTAATTTCAAGCACGGGACATACTATTGATTGTCTGTGTCCGTATATGAAATACTAAGGTGTTATTTTTCTGTGTACTTTTTTAAAGAGAAGATAATTTGGGACAATGTTACCCGATTACTAATTCTGAACCATCTTTATATGACGAGGACAACATCTGAGCTGATACACCATGCAACCTGAATAGGAGTGAGGGCATTTTAATCACAATGGATTTTTCCATTACATGGTGGATTATATTTGGCATGCAACTCTCCCCCCCCCCCCCCCCCATCAGTTCTGGGGGAGGGCGGGGGGGCATTGCATGCCTCTGGACACGGGTCCATTGTATTAACAGGTATACATGCCCACCCCAACTTTTTTTTTGGAAGTGCCCTTTCAAAAATGGGATACCCTTTTCCTGCCTTTAAGCACCCTGCCGTTTTTTGTTTCTAGAGTGAACACTGTCTTTTGTATTAATTTATTTTAATTCTTTAAATATTTTTTCCAAGAAGCTTATTTGCGACTTTAAAGCTAACTTTTCATTGCAAATGTAGACAAGATGTTTGCCAGAAAAAATAAGGTCCTTATAAATTGTTTTTAACCTTAGGAGGAAAATCTGTACCCCCTCAAATTTGCCCAGAAAGACGTAATGTGTAAGTTTGTAGAGTGATTATCTAGAGCTAAGAGTAGCATGAAATATCATGCATTCATAAAAGATATAAGTAAAAATTGGTGTCAAAGATTGGGCATGCACATAGGGCAGTGACATATTATAATGTACAGATGCACTCAACTTAAAAATTACAATCAATTTATGTGTAATTAATGGAATTTAGGGGCCCTAAGTCTGTACTTACTGCTAAATCGGATCCTGTGTGCCAACGTCTATCATCGGATATTTCTTAATTTATAGGTTTTTATTTGTATTTTAGATGATGCAATATGGGTTTGAAAATGGTTAAACCTCAGGATTATTATTCAATATGAAATTATAATAAAAGAAACTTACATTGGAAACCAATTTATCTAAATTTGAGAATTTAGCATTCAATTATTATTTAAAGCAAGATTTTTTTATTTGTTTTTTTTATACTATTTGCCTATCATTATTGTTATTCTAGAATACTTCTTTACTATTATTAAATATAGACATTTTGTGAGTTATTTAAAAAATTATAACTACCAAACTAAATCGAATTTTCAAAAACGCTCTGGATCATTTGTAGCCAATAGTTCAAACTATATCCTGAATTTTTTATTTATTTTTTTGTTAAAAATTGGAAAACAAGTATTAAAAAATATATAAATTTGTTTAAAAATTTTATGAAATTATGACTTTAATATTAAATAATGTCTAAAATGCTAGTCGTATAGAAAAAAATATATATTCACCTTATTCCTGAAACATTTCTTAACAAACTGACGCAATTTCATAATTTTAGGACATTTACTTTTTGAGATGTGTGCGGAACAACGAGAGAAAAAGTCGCAAATTAAAATATTCTGGATATTTGCGAAGAAATATTGCTCCTTCACTATTTTTAATGCCTAGCTTAATTAATAATATCTAATTTAATAGTAAATATATAAATATTTTTATGACATCGGAAAGATGAAGTTTTAACGAATATTAATATATTTTTTTATTCAGAAAATATGTAATTTTAAATTACTTATAGCAGTTTAGAAATCCCGTTGCAAAAATGAGGTAGAAAAAAATTCTAATAAGTGGAGCGTGTTTAGATGTTTAAAAAATTTGTAAATCCAAAACTTATTCGAATTTTAAAAAATGCTTTCTTGCATTTCCAGTTCAAACCGATTCCTACATTTCCTAAAAAAATTGGATCTCTCTTAATAGTGTGTCAGAAACTCGACGGACAAAATTATTTGTAAGCGAAATTTCAGTAACAACAACTTTAATATTAAATAACTTTTTTACTAATATTCATATTGAAACAAAAATATATTCGTCTTGTTTATCAAACATTTCTTAAAAAATTCTGTTAATTTCGTAATTTTAGGATTTTAACTTTTTGAGGTACGATCTGAATAACAGCGAAAGAATTGAAAATTCTCCCTAGGGTGTTATGGTTAAAACCATAATTGGTTAATTTTTAATTCCTCTTTTATTTAATTTAATTTCAGACTCCCCTAATTGTATTAATTAATTTATGTAATATTGATGTATCCTATTTAATTGTCAAACTTGTACTTGGGAACCTGCACTTTTGATTCCATTTAAGCCCAAACGTAGATTTCCCCCTTTTTCATAACCCCCTAAGAGCTTTTTAGTTGTAAATGGGGTGATAACCCCTGTCTGGAGTCTTTTCCACCCTTTTGGGTCCCCACGTCGGCCTCTCCTCCTGTATCATGTTACACATCTGGGATCTGGTATGTGAGTTGAGTTCGTGTTTTTGAGACCGTTTTACGTACTGGTCTGGAATTATGTTTAACTGTAACCGAAGTTGTAATTGTAAATTCTCTGATTGGCTGAGAGGAAAATTGATGTGCTAGTTTTGAGGGATCTGGCAAGGAGGTTTTGGCGATTTATTGGAAAGCGCACCTTTTGACAGGACTTTTTAACGCATCTTTCGAAGTCTCCAGACGTACAGGAGTGTAGCTCCCGTCTTATAAACGCGGACCGTGTGTCCTTTTTCAAAACCCGATGGGTTAATCTCGTGCAATAGCCGCCGATGCTGATGCGGGGTTAGAAGAATTACGTAACCGCCGCCACCAACCTCAACGATGCTCGAGAGTCACCCATTCCAGTAGATGTTGCCGGGTTAACTGCAATAACCCCAGCCACCCATCGACGTAGCACCCAGAGGGATGTTCCCGTCCTCTGCCGTTGCCTCTGATGTCAGCCCTGGACGCCTCCCCCATCACCCGTCAGGCCCGTGATCCTCGCCCAGAGAAGGTCCCATCCACCAACCACCTCTGAACTGGATTTCTCTGCTGGACGACCACCACTGGCTGACGCCTTTTGACCGACCACCTCTGAAGCTGACATCGGAGTTGACACTCCGTCGAAGGATGTGCCAAGTACCACCCCCCCTTTTCGTCCACCTCCCAATCTTGGACACTTTTAGTATGGCCGTAGCGGCTTGGCCATGTTTTCTTTTTTTTGGGGCACTCGTATTGTATTCGCCTTGATCTCCTGCCACATCTCTCTCGACGAAATCAGCTGAAGGTAGTAATTTTTAATTTTAGTTTACCCTCCCCCTTTTAAATTATTTAGTTTTAACTTGTTTGGCTTTATGTAAGGTTTTTTTTTTTGTGTTCCGTTCCCTTTTTAATTTTAGTGTTTTAATAAATTTGTTTTCTTTTGGTCACAATTTTTAGTCTTGTGTTTTTTTGTCTGTTCTAAACTATACGATCACGCCAGGTAAATTCTTAAATTAAACAACGATTAATATTTTCGTTCTTCTTTCCTTTCTTTTCTTAGTAGGTTTGTTGTAACCCGTAATAGTAACTACCACAAGGGCGTACTTTTTTTTTACAACAGAGAGAAATAATTGAGTAAAATTGAAATATATGCTAAAAGTTAAGTTATAAAACAAAATTATAGAACATATAATTCATTAAACATATATTAATCATCATATGAAAATATTCTTAGGATATAAAGCAAGATGTCCTATCTAATAGCAGCACTAGTTTATTGAAAACTTCATCCTCTTCACAATTCAAGCCAATTCAGTCATCATTCAAGCCCCATCAACAGCCATACAACAAGCCTATCAAGCAAGAATTAAGTGGGGCGTCAGTCTCGTCTAGCTCTGTGGAGCAACTCAACTCCAACCATTTGAATCAATACCCACTTTTAAAGAACTTGTCCAACCAAATCACTATTACAGCTGTAAGTTTTTAGCATTGCTCAACTCCAATTATTTTCGTCAATACCATTTTTGAAAAACTTGTCTAACTAAATCCCTATTACAGCAAGTTTTTAACATTTATGTTATTTAGAGGATTGTTAATGTTTTTAAAGGTGCTTTCTTAAGCACTTGAAGGTTATTGTGTGTAATATAAATTTAAGGAGGAGATATTAGAAATTTGTAATCATTGTGATAAAAGCTAACTATTAACTTAAGGGTCATACTGTTCTTGAATGAGAATTGTATATTCGTGAACATAAAAGTATGACGTCATTTGGGTAATTTGGTTTCCAGACAATAATGCCTATCTGTTAATCTCCTTCTTTGAAAAGTCTGACCAACCCTTAATGCTGTGATTTGAAACAACTTTCAGTGAAAGGTAGTACAGATATGGTTAAAAATTAGTTACTTAAAATGATTTAATGTTTTGGAATGCTAATTAATTCTTTGATTTTGTGTTTTCGATTTGGGATGTCTGTAAATCTGCTATAATTGATAGAAACACCAAGTTACCCTTTTAACATTATTCATTTGGACACTATCAAACCGTAACAAATAGCACAATTGACAGAAATTTATTCTTGTTTGATAGGAAATGAAGCAGTAATGCATGTAAATTATTAAAGTTAAGTGATGTATTATGGGGAACATGTATGGCATGGAACTAAGTGATGTATATGGTGAATATGAAGTTATGTATTATTATGAGTGTCTGTCAGAACAGCTTTTTTAACTTCTGTTGGTGACCAATTGTTTCACAGCTGTCCTCCTACACCCTTTATACTAACTCCAATCTTTGTTTTGCGTAGGTGCCTCCCCCGACAAGCTCCTCCAATGGCAGCAGTCGACATCAACAACAGCAGCAACAACAACAACTGCAGGATGAGAAGAACGATGCAGAGACCCTCCAGCAGCGGCAGGCAGCTGCCAAGCTGGCACTGCGAAAGCAGCTGGAGAAGACCCTCCTGCAGATCCCACTCCCCAAGCCCCCTCCCCTCAAGATCAACTTCTACCCCAACGCCAACAGTATGGAGTTCCTCTGCCTGCTTGGGCTGGATTTCGTGGTGGACTTCCTCACACGCTCCAAAAGGCACCCGCTCCATAAGGACCCCCTGCGGTGCGCTCAGTGTGCCACGGACTTCACCTGTGCCTGGAAGTGGAAAGAGGTGGACCGGGATGGCGTAAAGGTGTATGATGCCTTCTGCGAGGCCTGCATCACCTCCAACGTCCGCAAGGCGCTCAAGGCTCAGCACACAAACAATCTGAAGTCAGCTTTCCTCAAGGCTCTACAGCAGGAAAAGGAGATAGACCGGCTAACCATACACACCATGCCCAAGTCGTCTCCATCCTCCCACTCCTTGTCTGCTCCCAAGTCGTCCCACCGCCACAGCGGCGGGCACGCAGAGTCGTCCCACTCGAACCGCCGGCATGCGGAGAGCGTTTCCGCCGGTCGTCAACCTTCCCCCGCCCACCAGGGTCAGTCCTCCGCTTTTTCCATCCCGAAAGGGGGTTCCATGACGTCCTTGCCGCCGTACATTCCGAAGTCGTCCAGCGGTATGAACCACTCTGCCAGTGGCATCAATCATGCCGCGCTGGCCCAGCTGTCAAAGCTCAGCCCACAGTACCAGTCGCTGCTGCAGGCACAGGCCCAACAGTTGCTGGCGGCTGGGGTGCCTCTGCATCCTGGCGTGCTGTCCCTGTCGCCGTTTATGACGCCCGTCCACCATGGGCGAGGGAAAGGGTCCTCTGGCGATGGGGGACGCAGCGGGCGCCACTATCGCTCGGACAGAGTTCAGTCGCCCAACATACCTCATAGTTCGTCCAGTTGGAAGGCTTGAAATTGTAATGCGAGACTTTTTTTACGTAGAGAAATTTTCAACCCGTACAGAAAAAAAATTGTATGATTTTTATGGGGTATGCTATTTCTGTATCATTGCGACCTCCTTGGTAGAAGTTGACAAAGTTTGAGGGAGGCAAATTTTGATAGCGTGATGCCAGTGCTTCTTGGCAACTACATGAAACACTGTTAGCACAATTACTTGAGAAGAACAGGGGTGCAGAAATTGTCAAGTCCCCAGAAATTACCCAAGAACACAACCAAAAATTTCTTCAACAAATATTATAAGGATTAATCATGTTTTTTCCTTTAAAAAAAAAAATTAAGTTTCAGCGGGACGAGCGGAATACATAAAAACTTCACCGTAATCTATGCTTGTAAAAACAAATATTACGTTCTTTCTCATTTGACATAATAAAAATGTGTTTTTTAATTGATTTTAAAAATGAAAACATCCTTCTATTCTAATTGGTAATTATAAAAGGTATATGGAATAAACTGTAAGTAGGTATCTTTGTTGTAATTTTAATTTTTCATCAGTAAAAATTTCCCCCAACCTCGTTAGTACATATTCTGCATCCCTGTTGAGTACAATATTTTGTCTCGAATTTCTCTTCTGTAAAAGTTGCCAAATTTTGCCATGTTGGTTGCAATAATACTTTTAAGCACTAGAAATCCTTTGAACCGTTTTGTGTGTGACAGAGCCGAAATTTCTATGGTGTAAATATTAATGTCGGATATGTTTATTGTGTGGCTATGACTATGGCTCCTGTGGCATGAAGTTGGTTGCAGGTTTTGGACAAATTATTGGTTAACTCCCTCAGTCTTCTTCATTGGTTCGTTCGAATCCTCTTATGACTTACAATCGCAGGAGCCTTCATATTGAAGCCACAACACACCTATTTATCATTGTTTGTATCCATGAAGTTATTTTTGTCTCATACGAACGTGGAATGGTCCATGTTGCATTGCCTTCAGAATAGCTTTTATTTTTCTACTTTTTTTTGCGGTCTGAATCGCCTTAAAAAAGGAGTGGAGTTCATATTAAAAATTAAAGAAGCGGCAGTTGAAATAAGTGGAACTTTTATGCTTTTAAAGACTGCTGTTTTGTCATTTCCTTGTTACCTCTGCACCCAACGACCCAGGGTAAGTTCGACAAAAAGGGTTGAGTTTGCCAAAATCTCTTGATAATGTGTTTAGTTAAGGTTCTTCTGAATATCATGTGTATGAATATAAAAAAAAATTGTAAAATCTTATTTCATTCTACTGTCAAGAGATTAACCAGAAGTTTTAATATATATTTATATATATATATATGATTGAAAAGGCATATAAATTATTTTAATTCAGCATCTTAATTTTGTTTTTGGTTTTTTCAAGCTATTTATATATACACAGGTTATTATTCGATAATAGGAGAAATTCTATTGTAAAGTGTTTATATCAGATTAAATTATATACATTTTATCATGTTTAGTTTGAAAAAATAAAAGAAAACATAATTTGCTATCAAATTACTAAAGGATTATTTTTGCAACATATGACTTGTATTCTACAAAATATATCCGAAATTTAAAAGTAATGCCTGTACACTATATTTTTCAAATTAAATTATTTTACATAAAACAATACTGCAATTTGGTTAGTAGAAACATATTGTTTTTCATTATTAAATTTTGCAGTGCAAATATACATAACTATTACTTTTTTGAACTAAAAAGAATTTTTCCTGGGCCTTAGCAAAATTATTAAATAATGATACTGAGTTATTTTGAAAAGCAAAAACAGCCCTCAGTTTTTTAGCTGTTTTAACAACTTATCATAAGATTGATTACTATTTTTCTTAAATGAAAGTCACCAGGTGAGAATTCAATGCTTAATTTATCATGATGTTTATTGTTCTTGTATAAGTTTCCACTAAATGCATAATTGTATCTTGTGTGATATTTTCATATCTGTCACTCTATAAACGATTTTGTTATTGCAACCATTTTTTACAACTAAACAAATGCCTTATAAAAAATATTTCAATTTTTGGCTAAAGTAAATAAACTATAAGATTATAAAACTTGGCTACTAATAATTTCTCTTAAAAAAAAATTTACTCTGAATAGCAAATTTTCCGAATTGATTTGATTTTTTCCACTGCAAATGTATTAAAAGAAATCCGAACATAAGTAAGCATTAACTATTGCAATGCTTAAATTTTTTATAAAATTTAGTAACTTGATTAAATGTAATAGCCTCTGTGAAAAAAGAAAACTATCACTAAACATTTAAATGTTGGTTGGTGTGTATCCATATTTAAACCATTTATGAAGAATATATCAAAATTTTAGTGCCTGACTTATTATTGCAATTTTATGTAGTAATGGAGAGAGTTTTGTGTTGCATTGTAAAAAAAAATAATGATATGTTCTCTTCAAGCAATAAAATAGAGCATAACAATATTTTATTGTTCCAATAGTCAAAATTAAGTGTATGCCTATTAATATTTAACCAAGAATTTTTATAGATTAACAGGCATTACTTAAAGCAGGTCAAAAGTTACGCGATCTTTAATTGTCTTTTTGCAAATGTATATTGTGTTAAAGGTTGCCATTTATTTTGTGAAATATTAAAAGTTATGCTGAGAAGAACCCTTGGAATATTATTCTAATAGAAAATTACTAACTTGTATCAAAACTGTGTGTACCTCTTTCTATTGGAATGTATATTTGATATGTTATTATGTGGAGAATCAGAAAAATCTATGCCAATGCCTTTTCACTAAAAAGAAATAAGAAGCTGTTGACTTTCGAAGCAGTCGAAAGTTTCTCTGCACATTTATGGTCACAAGCTGCTTTTCTAAACTTCTATGTTGTGATTTCATTCAAAACATTTTGAAGTAGCTTCCAAGTTAAATTCTGCGTGTGTTATATTTTTTATATAGTTTTGTTGTTACATTAACAAATCAGAAAATTTAGTGCAGATGCACAATCTGATAGATTCGCTTCCAAGATAGGATCTCCAAAACAAGAGGTTGGTTGCATAAAAGTATCCAATCTTGGAAAATGTTCAAATTGTTGTAGTAGCTTTTTTTAACAATTTCCATTTTGCTATTAACATTTTCTTTAGCTAAAATTCAAAAATTATATTACAAAATCTAGAAAACTTTGACTTTAACTTAAAAAAAATATTTAAAGTCATACTACAAGTTACCAAATAAATTTTTTTTCTAAATAATTTATCAGTTATAATTAAATTCCTATTATTGGGCAATTGTTTTAAGTACTTTTTTTCTTTTATTTTTTAAATAAGATCATAGAACAAATATGCTGATTAAAGTAATAAAAATACAATTAACTTTTTTAAATTAATTATTGACTTTTTTTAAAAAATGTTAATGTTTTTTAGCTGAAATTTGTTTTGGCTGTTTAGCTATATTGCTAAAAGCTTTATAAAATCTAGCTTAAACACTTCTTGCAATGTACAAAATTTAGTTTGTGCAAAAAAAAAATTAATATTCTGAAATAAATTGCCTTGGCCCAAATCTCTATCTGATCCTGCATATCAACTGAAATATTCTTGGGGAAAATTAAACTATTGTGTATCCATGAAGCATCATTTGGTCATTGTCTCCATACACAAAATAGACTTGTCATGCGAAGATTCATCTGGGTTGTATATAATCAGGGTGAGAAACACTGTGTTTGTAGTACTTTTAAATATTCTTGTTCTTTATTTATAAAAAAAAGTAAACAAATATTATATATGTATTTTAAAATGATAATGTTTTACAAAGAAAATATATAAGCCAAAAGAGAAAATACATCTTGGTTTGTAATTTGATGCAGTTTTTGTAAGACGATTTCCTACGACATGTGTTTAATAGTGCTCATTAAGTTTTAAAACCATGTACTAATAACTGTAGTTCTCACCATTTGGAAAATTATTGAATTTGTTACATGGAAATGTAAATAAATTAGTTAGAGCCAAACCAAATATATATTAGCATTTGAAAATAAATTTATAACTTTCCATGATGTGTGGTTTTCCTTCAAACATTCACTTTAATTTTTTTATGAAGTTATTGGCCAAATAAAAATGTTGGTCTGAGTTTAAAAACACAGTTCAATTGCCATGTCTAATGTCTGCATTATTATTGACTTCTAAAAGTGGAAGCGCCAATTGGATGTTACATGCCAAGATTGTCTTTTTTTTCTAATGTACATTTTCGTTTGGGCGATTTCACGAAAATTGGCAACAATTTTTTACTAAGTGAACTTCAACTTATCGTCGGTCTTGTGGATGGAAAACTGACTAAGGCACAAAAGTCTGTTTATAGTTGAGATATTAGGGAGTTTGTTTTAATGGATCCATAGAAGACTGTTTACCTCGGTATTGACAGAGAATTCGGGGTCTGTTCTGAAGGAAAGACCCAGGAGCACTCCGGGCCTGATTTAGAAATTTAAATACGATAGGCTCGTAAAAAATTGTCTCGAAAGTTAATCTATATTAAAGTACATTTCAAAAACGAAATATGACGTTTTTCGGAACATTTCTGAAAAGTTAGGCCAAATTGCAATAACGATTTTTAACCGATTTAAAAGCAAAATAACCAGTTTCAGAAACTTAAAAATTATTTTTTACTTTTTCGCGCATTTTTCTTTTTTAAAAAAGATTATTTTATTAATGTATATATTGACGAAAGATTTTTGTTTTAATTCAGAAATTTTTGACAATTTTGTTGTTGAATGGGGGATGTTTGTTTCACTTGGGGCACCTTGTGAAGAAAATTTCCGGAATTTTCAATTAATCGAACTGTTTTGAAAACAAATATTGTCCGAATTCGAAAATTCCTTTTCGTTAGTTGAGAAAAATCCACTTTGACAAAAACTGCAAAAAAAAAATTATTCGAAAATATCGATTAATCGGACTTTATATAAAAAAAAAAAAACAGTTTCTCGAATTTCAAAATGTAAATGTTTTCATTGTTTGATAGATTTAATTTTGATTGTAATCTTAAATTTTATTTATTCCCATAGTAATACATTTTATTTGCCATTTTGCTCAACACAATTGTGTGAATAAAGCGTTAACATTTAATTCTGGCTATATTGGAAAATAATCCAAATAAAAGTGTAGACCAGAATTGAAAGCACATTTTAATTGCCATGTCTAATATTTGCATTATTAACTGTCTATCTTTTTTTTTAATGTACATTTTCGTTAGGGCGATTCCAGGAAAATTAGCAGCAATTTTTTATTACCTAAACTTCTACTTATCATCGAAACTGACTAAGGCAGGCCTCGCAACAAGTCCCTTTTTTCCTTAAAAGTCCTTTTTGGTACTTGAAGTACTTAAAGGTCCTTTTTTTAAGAATATGGTTGCTTATTTTAGCAATTTTTTTTTCTTCCCTTTATGCCCATGATAACACATTTCTGGCCCTTTTCCCTCCCCTATTTAACAACTTATAATGCATTCAATCACGGAAAAAAAGAACGCATTTATTTAAAACGATTTCGGGGCTTGATTTAGAAATTTTAATACTATAGGCTCGTAAAAAATAGTCTCGAAAGTCACTCTATAAGTCGAAAATACTAGAAAGTCGTCCAGAATATCTGACAAATTATACTGGCGTGTATACGGGACGGGTGCACGATAAATCTGATCGGGGTCCAAAGTCCCGACGTCTATTGAAGGCGTTGGGTGCCAGTTCAGGTGTTTCCTCGTCATCTGACCATGGTTCTAAAATAACGAGGTGTATGTATGAATGTGTATGTGTTCCCGGGTCTTTCCTTCGAGATTGACCCCGAACCGTCGCCAATAGCCCACTGTGCAGCTCTAGTGCGACGTTTTTTAACAAAACCAAAAAAAAAAACCACTCTATATCGGTAAGGTGGCAAGGACAACATCGTTATGTAAATGGAAGACGTGACATTACATTTCTCATCGTACAAATGTCTTCAATTTGATCGTTTATCATTAAAATTTACGAAGCAATTTCTTTGGGTCTTTCACATTCGTCAAATCTTTAACTTTTTTCGTTTAACTTAACATCATCATTCAACTTTTGCAGCTCTAGTGCGACTTCCGTATCAACCAACGGGCCTCCAGTGGATAAAGGCGTTCAACTAGCAATCAGAGGATTGCTGGTTCGAATCCGTGCGATGGACTTGAAAAAGAAAAGTAAAAAAAAAAAGTAGTGATCTTTCGATCGGAGGGTTGCCAGCTTCGTCTATAATAGCCCATTGTGTATACACAACTAAATTTTTGTTGAAAAATGGCAACTTCGATGTTCCAAAAAGTTTTGCGAACCAAAACAAAGGGCATTTTGTGATTTTCGAGTCGGTTTAGGTGCCTTCTTTTGAAATGCCTGTCCGTCGTCGAATGCCATATTCACAGTTTGTAGTAGTTTCTGCTTTAGGTATTGTGTCCGCACTTTATATCATGTATCCTCATATAATTGAACGCTCATCAGAAATCAAGAGCAAAGAGAATGCTTCTAAAGAATGATCCTTTATCAACGTCACTTTAGTCTATTAAATCATTGACATATTGTAGTTGTGTTTTCAAGAATATACCAGTGTATTTAGAGACTATATATGAACCAACTTTTGTGCTTTTAGTTTGGTGTAAATACTCTTCATTTACTTCACAAAAAACGAGTTTAAAGCTTGGTAAGTTGTATGCGCAATTTGAATATAAAATTTATACTAACGATGAAAATAATTAATTACTCATTAAAATTGCACTGAACACTACCCGTGAAGACTTTCTAAAGCAGCGATATTCGCAAAGCTAAGATATTTTTGGGGACAAAAACTGGTTTTATTGGCAATCAAACAACTCCATTTTCCCCGTAACAAGAAATGGCAATAAATTGGGGACTGGTTGATGCATTTCAACTGATAAACCTTCACTATATTGATAACTATTTTTTTTTTATTTCTAATGAATTAGGTCAGTATGGTCCACCTTGGTGACTTTTTTGAAAAAGGGATATTTGCAATGCTAACAGGTTTTTGGCGACAAAAAGCGTTTTTCTTGCCAATCAAAGAACTTCAATTTCCCCCGGAAGGGTTATTGACGTAGAGTACACAAACTTTTAATAAGTCCACCTTTTAAATAATGGTTCTGTCCAGTGTTATAAATATTAAATTAGTATGTTCTCTAAACTTATACTGCATTCTAAGGGCTAGTAATGATTGTATACAGTGGTGTGCAAATCCACAAGGTGTGCAAATTGACAGTGTTGGATGCTGTTATCCAATTTTAAATTGACCTTAAAACATATAATTTAATTATGCATAGTAAAGCAATGAAAGCGTTTTATTTGTTGAAAAAATTTCAGTAAAAAAAATGCATACAAATTTTAAACAAATGTAAATTTTTATCATTTTTTATTTCATTTCTATTTTTTTAAGAAATAATCAATGTAAACAAACACTTTCAGACCTAAAAACGAATCTGTTTTAAATATATTATCATAAATTTGTACAAGAAGAAGCCAAAGGGCAGTCTATTTCTAATATACGGTATGGTCGCTAAATGCAGCATTTGGTGAGCAATATTAAGTTTATATTTTGGCAACCCTAATTTATGAGGTAAATAAAATCGATTACACTCAGCCCGGAAGGTTATATTGTCAACCTTGTGGGTTGTTGGTTTAAAATTATTTCGATATTTTTTGCACTGGTTTGACACATGGTTGTATTCTGATATTGCTAAGGATGTGATGGAATATGTGTATGCTGCAGATGTGTATCTAATAGTTAATATTTTCGGAAGTTGAAGGTGTAAGGCAAACATGCTGTAATTAATTGGTGTATGAATGCTGGTGAAGACTTGTTGCTGCCGGATTGCATCCTTAGTAGTTGTAGGCCGAAGACCAATGTTGCCCGGTTCAATAAATCGAGGTATAATCCCAGGTAGCACACGTACATGGGATTCGCATGGGCCGACGTGGGACCCACATGGGATAGCTGGGCTCGTGTGGGCCCATCTGCCCACCAACAACCCATGTTGAACCCAGATGATCAATTTCGTTGAATATAACGCTTAGAGTTACTTAATGGAAGTGATTTTAGTGTTACAATACTATTTTAATAAGTTTTCACTCAAGATAAAACAGTTTAATATTCTGATTTCTTATTTATTGGTTATTTCAAAGTGAAAAGGAAATTCACTTAGATTGACATGGTTCTATATGGTCCCCCCCATAAGGAAATTCATGGTCTTCCCATTAGATATCCTCGAAGAAGATTTCAATTTCAACGCGCATGCGTACTACGTCAAAGAGACTATAATTCCTGTGCTGGTTCCAGAGTATCATCAAAACAACACCTTTTTTCCCGTGGATTTTTTAAACAGTAAAAGATATTATGAACGAAATAGGTACGTACTACTTCATTTAAATTATGTGTATACATTTTATACAACTTATTTCAGATAGATGCCCCGTTTTTTCTTTGTTGGTACTATTTTGAGATTATATTCAAATACCCGCAATGCAAATGCAATGCTAGCTAAAATGTAGGGTTACGATACAGGCATAGAAATGGATACAGGTGGCTCCGGAACTTATTTCAAAGCGGTTTCGAGGATAAAATATGGCATTTAGCATTTGATAATTTTTTTCTAGAATCTTTTTTTGAAAACACATTATTTGGATGAAAATATGTATGGCGACCGCCAGACTCGTTTCGGTGCCAATGCGTACATGGTACAAGAGTATTGTGGATTAATGTTGTTGTAACTAGGGATGAACCGGATAGTGGTTTTGCCGGATATCGGATATCCGGCGCACATTACAAACCGGATATTGGATATCCGAACTGGATTTTGCCGGATATCCAATCGGATATCCGGCAGTTTCTTTTTTTATGAAAATATCTTCTCATACACACTAGAAAATACGGAAATCGGTCAAAAATTACGAAATATTTTTTTATTCTATAATATTTCCCAATTACTTAACCTTAAGGTGATACCAAGATTGAATAAACATTAAAAAAAACTTTTTTATTTACAAAGGGTTAGTCTAGGGTGCTGCTAGCAATGGGCGTATGTTTTGTACACTTTAAACTCAATTTCTGAATAATTGTATTTTTACCATATGCTCTTTCATTCCAAACATAAAAACTCAAGTTTGCTTAAACTTTTGTGAAATTTATTTTTATTTTAACTTTATATTAGTTGTGAGATGTTATAACCCTCCACCATAACGATTCGTTAAAAAAAAAATTAATAGAATTTTAAAGTTAAAAACGAGATAAATTCAAGGGAGAATCTGCACACTGTTAATACATTGGTAGAATTTTCAGGAAAATACTTAAATACCATATTCTTAGCAAAGATAATTGACCGCCACAAAAAAAATCTTCGATGTTTTATTCATCCGGATATCCGGCTTGGAAAATCGGATATCCGGCGCTTTACTTCCGGATATCAGATAGTTAAAAATCAGCCGGATACCGGATAGTTACCGGATATCCGTTTCATCCCTAGTTGTAACCACACAAATTTAATCTAAGTTATGAATTTGCTACTTTTTTACATTGTTATCAAACAAGATTATTTCAGGAACATTTTGTCTTAATCTCTTGCATTGAAACCAATAAAATTATGTTATTCGGATTCCTGTACTATTTCAGAATAACATTAAATCATCTACAGTTGTGTAACAGTAGTGTTAATTAATACAACTAACTATGCTATTTCGACCCTATTTCTATTAGCTTGGAAAGAATATTGCATGGGAATGGTTAAAAATACACTTATATTGTTAAATTGTGTTGAATGGTAACCCTGTTTTCCCGCCAATTCTGTGGTTCTTTTTGGCAGACCTGCAGGAAGCAATTCTTTGATCAGCAAAACCAATATTTGTTGTCAAGTATGGTTAGCGTAGAATAAATTTTAGAAAAGTGGCCTTGGATTGCTGTTTACCGTAATTTAACTGAATAAAATATATTACCAGAAGTTCCTGTTTATAATTTTTTCCTTTACATTTCAGGTTAGTCTTGGCTCCAAGGAGGGGGACCTCCCAGTGTAGACATGACCTTGAATGCAGTTGAATACACCCCTTTTTCCACTCTACTTGGCCAAGTTTCTCTCCGTCATGGCTCCCACACATGTAAGGTAATATATGCCCTAATTTTAACAACAAAAGACTAGGCCATTTTAGTACTAATAATCCTTTATTGACAGACGCTGAGGGATGTTTCTCACCCGAATTTGTTTTTATTTTCTCCGAGATGTCAGTTTAATAAACCATATTTTAATCTGTATGGTTTCGTAACTAAACTATGGTTTGGCGCAGCTTAGCCATAACTGGCTCTTGTGCCATTAAACACCAACCAACCCACACATGTATACTTTTTTTTGCCAAATTTTTTGTCGACAAAAACATTGCCAAATGTTTAAATATTGATAAAATTATTTTCATGTAATTTTAACTCTATAAACATGATTTAATTAACACATGAATGTACAGTAGGAAAGCACAGTTAAACTAATGAAGAACAAAAATCTAGTGGCATCCAGGTAAAAGTTTTAAGTGCCCACATAACATGCATTAATCTTGCAGACCTCGATGTATAGCCCCGAGCAATTGTGTTCTCTGGCCTCCGATTACTTAGCATTGTGGCTGGTACCCCTTATAGCAGTCGAATATGGTACTTGCATGCAAACCCTGGAGCAGTTGATTAAAGCACCTGATTATAATTGTACAAAACACAGTGATAACTAAAATCAAAATGAAGTTTAACAGCTATTAGTTTCACATTGGCTGGATAATTTTATCGTTAATTGTAATTTAAGCACCTTGCATATTTTTCGATTATCACATTTGAAGTAAATAACTTTTTTAAACATCGGTGCTGATGTGAAAATCATAAATAAAAAATATTTACCGTATACCGAAATGTGAAATATATCCAATAATAAAAACTTGCTGTGAACATACAACATTCCATAGTTAATCTGTCTTTTATGGTTGCTTTAATTTTTTGCCAAATCTGGCAACCCACCTCCAAACGGAAATGGAGTTCTTTGATTTGGCAACCGAACCAGTTTTTGTCGATAATTAACGTTTTAGTCTTGCGAATATAGGATTCTTAGAAAAGCTGCGAAGTTCCAAAAGTCGTTAATTGAAAGTAAGAATTACAAAATTTTGCATTTAAGTTACGATTTAAAAAAAAAGAAAGAATGCTTAATTTAAAATTCGAATCTTTTGAATGTATTTCAACTATAGACTTAATTTCTTCAGTATTTTGAAAAAAGAATTTGTAAAATGTTAGTTTATAAAACTAAACTTTCTATTAAATGTTAAAACTTGCGATTTTTTTTACTGATAATGTATTTCCATCCCACACTCTAAATTCACAATAAATGTTTACTCCATCCTTATAGTTTCATAAAAGGTTAATTTAATTAGTTTATTCTTTTCTCCCAAATCTTGTTTAATCAACTTAGCGAAATAATAGCGAATTTGAAAAGAAATACTTATCTCTTTCTTTTTGCAGTATCTATAACTATACTTATTCCCAGAAGGAGGAAATGCTTATGAGAGAAATCGTAATTAGGTGCAACTTAAAAATGCATGTGTTCTATATATTCTGCCCCATAGTTATTATATTTTGGTTTCAATTACTAATTGTATTATCTCCAGTATCTACATTAAAACTATATTTCTTCGCTTAAGCCATTGTACTACGCAAGTCCTATCGCATTAATAATTGACTTGCATGGTAACACGGCTTAAGTGACGATTTGGTGTTGGATCAGATTTAAGTAATTTTTAATAATCTTGTCACACTCTTCCTTCAAAACTGAAAGCTCAAAATCATTGTGTTTCCAGAAATGGAAAAAACTTCTTTTTTTTTTAAATTGCTTGACGGCATTTAAGAGCGACACAACTACAGTCCCATTTTCAAAGTTGAAATAACTCAAACATTATTTTTTGATTATGTCACTTTTCAAGCAAGAATGCAATGTGTTTTGATAATCTCCTTTTTAATGTTATTCAAAATATATTTTTTTTATTGTGATAATTTTTATTTTAAATTATTATATAAAAATGTTTACATTACAAATTTATACAAAAATAATTAAAATGCCAAATTATTCAGAACCTAACCGAATATCTGTTTGACTGTTAAATAGGCGGTACACTTAATATCAGAGCTTCCCTAGTTTAAATGTTCAGGAGGCCTCATTGCATTTTTGGAAAACATGAAACATTCAGATCCAGGTGTCTAAAGTGTTTCATAGTTAAGTGTTAGCTGGTAGGGGGCATAATTCCAGTTTGTTTCAATAATTAGATTGCCCCAAATATATACTAAAAAGGTTTTTCCTGTTTGAAATACTAAATTTTGTAAATATATCTTCAATGAAAAGGTTATGGACTTTATTTTACAAGCCCAATCATGTATGTAAGAAGAAAAACTGCATGGCCGATAAAAACTTTTACAAATCATTGACATGTCAAATTATAATTTTTTTAAATCCTACATAGAATAAATCTGCACTGCATGCCAAATTTGGAACAGATTGTTTATAAGACCCCATTAGGCAATCTTTTTTTTTGGGGTCGACAAAAGTAAACACAGTGATGATTGAATGCTATAGCTATATTAGGCTTAGAGTTAGGCATTTATCAGAGAACTATTTGCATTATTCTTTTTAAACGAGGTACTCGGCGTAAGTACATGATATGTTTTCATACTGTGTCTCGCTGTTTAGAAATGGTTATCTTGACATACACAGTACCTAGAGCGCATATGGCATAGTTCAACAAATATCTCTGCCATGCATGCCATGGTAGAAGAAATACGTTATTGTATTCGATAGGGATATTTGCCTCGTATAAAGGTCTGTAATGTGGCTAAGGATACACCTAAATCCAGTGACTTGGTGGCTAAACGCGATGCTTTTAGTAATCTCGTTTTAAGAATAATCAATTGTCAGTAAATACCTTCAACCTTAATTGGAAAGAAATCCTTAGTTAATTCTATTAAAGTACTAAAGTAATGTGGTTCCAACACCACTGGAGCACATTCGATTACACATTCCTTCTCGGAACGACCATTCATTAAGCCTTTGTCAAAAAACATGTCGTTTCCATCTCCTTTACTTATCTTTTACAAAATACATAAAAGTCGAATCAATTCTATTATTTTACTATAGCATGTTATATTTGTGTGTCAAATCTTGTAATTAATTTTTAAAATCATGCTTTGTTTGACAAAAATCTGGTTGAATATCATCACATACATTAAATTGAGCCTTTTTAGTTGGAAGAGCTGTAGCATGTCTATATGAATAAGTTAGAGTATATTTATTTTAGTATATTAAAAAATCTCATCAATCTGTTCTAACATTTTGTGTTTGATTAGGTTCATTTAAGCTGGTGTACAAGTAGTTGTGAAATTTGAAGTAAAACAACAATATTTGTTTTTGTAGATGTCAAGTTCGATATCAGAAGGAACTGGCAAAGTAACAAGATTTTTTGTAAATGTCATAATTGTATTGTTTTAAAATAAACTGAGTTTAATAAATGTATTTGTCATTTTTAATTTGGTTGGCTGCCAAGTGGAGTAAGTCACAAAATAGAGTTATGAGATAAGAATGTTTAAAGTTCGCCCCTCGCTATGGATATAATGTTAAGTGGAATGATATTTAACTCGTTATTGATCAGCCTATTGAAGTAGAACCTACTACAGTTTTTCTAAATGATAGTTTAGCTTACCTAGTAGTGGAGAATTTTTTAGTTCATTTTCAGGTTTTGTGACATAACCTCTTGGCAGACAGCAGGCCCATTTGTAGCATTAGATCTTTATTTGTATTTTATTTCAGTTTTTGTGTAGAAAATATTAATCATATTACATTTTAATTATCTACATTACTGAGACTGATTGTAAAATAGTCTTAGTAATGTAGATTATTACATGCAATTTACTATGTTATTATGTATTTGAAACCAATACAATAAGAGAAGCTTATAAATCACATAAGCTTACCAGAATAAAATTTTCCTGATTTCAAAATAATAATTCAATATAGAAAAATTATTAAATACAACTGAAAGATATAGTGTTGTCATACTCGTCTCACAAAAAGTAAGAATATAACTATCTAAATTTTGGATTGGGTATAAGCAGATATTTTGCCCCTTCATCTTAAGTAAAGACGGTGTTCTTTTCTGTACCTAAAAGGTCAGGGAAACTGAACAATTTTTATTGAAATTATAAATTTGTAAAAATACTATTCTCATTACTTTGTACTTAATTTTTTTTTGTTGCTGAAACTTTACTTTTACCATCTTTAATATTATTATTTGAAAACTCCGTTGGATCTTATGTATTTCTCAATCTAGAATTTTTCAATAACCTAGGAAAAGTGGCGGGATTTTGATCTTAATATGCAACCCTGATTACAATTTAGTTCCACTTTGTATAATTGTTGTTAAAATGCTTACTGTAAATCAAACTGCTGAATTTAAAGAATTTATGTATTTTAAGTCAGTATTTTGATTTACAGCAAGTTAAAAGTACATATCCATACAAGCAAACTATACCAGTAAAGATAAAAAGCAGATTTCTTTCCAGATCCATATGGGTTGCCCATCTGGGGTCACATGGATAATTTATCTGTGAGGTTTCACTACATGGATTCAAATGGGTTTCTTTACTCTGGTCTTTTTATTAGTTTACACTTTACATAAGGGCTAATGAGTTAGCCAACGTGGATTACTATTCTAATCTATAATTTTATAGACATTTAACACTATAAATCGCCAATTTAAACCGAAAGACAGGTTAATTTGAATACATAATGTTAATACTACATTACCAAATTAACTTTTTTTTCTTAAAATTGTCACTAAACAAAGTGTTAAAATATTGATGGAATTCTTATATATATTATGACAATAAAAAAAATTGATAAAATATTAGAATACACGAAGTTTCTTTAGATTCACCATTTCAAGAAATTATAGCCATTTAAATAGTGTTCTAAGTTGACTAACTCATTGGCCTTGTATTGTGTCCTAATCTAGAAGGGCCAGTGTGGAAAAACCCATTTGAATCCATGTAGTAAACCCTCACAGGTCCATATAAATTATCCATATGGGCCCGGATGGACAGCCCATACGGATCCAGAAAGAAATGGCCCCTTTTGTTCTATACTGGCCCAGTTGGGTTGCCCCACATGAACCCATATGGAATTCCCCATACTGGGCAATATAGTTTATCCATATGGGCCCTGACGGGCAGCCCACGTGGATCCAGAAAGAAACGACCCCTTTTGTTCCATACTGGCCCAGTTGGGTTTTCCCACGCGGGCCCAGATGGAATTCCCCATACTGGGCAATATAGTTTATCCATATGGGCCCTGATGGGCAGCCCACATGGATCCAGAAAGAAACGGCCCCTTTTGTTCTATACTGGCCCAGTTGGGTTTTCCCACGCGGGCCCAGATGGTAAATCCCATCTCGGCCCAGTTGAGTAATCCCACATGGGCCCAAGTGGGAAAACCCTAACTGGGCCAGTATAGAACAAAAGGGGTCGTTTCTTTCTGGATCCACATGGGCTGCCCAGCAGGGCCCATATGGATATCCCATTACCAACCCAAGTGGGCCCATGTGGTCGTGCTACCTGGGAAGTGTAGGACATTTACGCACGATACGTGCATGCACTTTAGACTTTATATTTTTATTGATTTATTGCATAATTGTCGAATACGAACAGTTGCCAATAGCCCATAGTTCATTGTTATTTAATCAACCAACCAGCCATTATATTTACCATTTTTACGAAAAACTCATTATTTTGCATTTATTACATAATATTATCAGGAAGGTTCAAATATATTCTAATTTATAAAGATGAAGTAATTCATGTAGTTTGATTTTTGAAATACTTGGTATCACTAATTGGTTCTTAATATTAAAAAAAATTATAAAAAGGAATTAACATGACAGTGTTTGCTCTAGGCGTTTTTTGAAGGGCGGTCCGCCCTGCTTGCCGTTTTTACATCTTAAAAGGGTCCTCATGCCCCTTTTTCAAAAATTCCACCCCTCTTGCCCTTTTCAGTCAAGCCCAAGTGTCCTTGCTTCCCTTGCTGTCTTTAAAAAAGGCATAGATTGAAAAAAAATTGTGTGTAAATTGGAATTAGTAAGTGAATTTTGACAGTAGAAAAACAAACTCCTTTTTAAGTACGAGTGCTGTTCAATGGCGATGTTTCTATGGTAATTTCGATCACAGGGCATTCCACAAATCCTATTGGTTGGCCGTACCCGCATATGAAATGCTATTTTTTTAAAAGTAAAGATGATTTGTGGGACGAGGTTGCAATATTAGGCCGTTTATTACCAAATTTTAGATTTAAGTAGCCTTTTCATCAGTTTTGCAAGAGATCTGATTAGACATACAGATTTGTATGTCTAATCAGATCTCTTACAGATCTACATACAGATTTGTTTTTTAGCAAAAACATTAATTTTTAAATGTAAAACTTTGGATTTTAAGTAGTATCTTCACAACGAGACATCAATATTGTACAGTCTTTCCTTCAAAATAAGCCCCTTACCTTCACCAATAGCCCAATATGCAGCTCTAGTGCAATATCAATCAATAAATCGGAACTTTTTTTGTTTGCTCATGGGTCCGATGTATCGATGGGTGGCCCACTGCCCCCACCTCAAACGTTTTTTTTAAAAAGTGCCCTTTTAAAAACAATAAGTGCCTTTTCAATAATGGGGTGCCCTTTTACTGCCAACAGAGCCCTGACCCTTTATATTTTTAGAGTGAACACTGAAAATGACTTTTTATTATCAGATTGATTGATTGACTTCTGATTCTTTATTGATTGACTTCTGTAAACATTTGTATGCAGGCTTTGAAAAAATCTGCGATGTACAACTCACATCTCCGCGTTTCTGCTTTCGGGGCGTGTGAGAATTCTTGCATGAACCATTCTTTTCTTTATAATAACATGCTTTCAGGAAGAGAATAATTCCATTAAGAAAGGCTCGCCATCTCAGTGAAAACAGAACATCCATCATGAAACTTTTCCTCCAAAATTATAAAAATTATGGCAAGCACCTGTTGACTTGAAAAATAGCTCAGTATAACCTATTATAAGAATAGGTACCAATATTAAACATTTAAATGATTTTATTTCCTTATTTCAATTCACTTAAATAAAAGGTATCAGCTTTAGGAGCAGTGTCTGGTTTAATTACATTTATCTAATACGGCCTTGAGCGTCAGAGGATCCGTGATATTTGAAGAAAAAAATACCAGTTGATTTAAATCGCTACAATCCTGAATAGTGCTGCTATTGACTAGAAGGATTGACACTCGGCAGTCGATGCCATTGGAAGATTAATTACACTTATTTTGTGTTATTTATTGATTTGTATATATTTGTTCCTAGAGTTATGATGGAGGCAAGCACCCAGAGAAAAGGGAGCAATCAATTCATCCCTAATGATCTTCTTAATGATCTTAGCAGGTAAAGTAACACATGCTTTTTTTTCCCCTGTCCTTAAGTGTTTTAATGAAATAACTATTCTTTATGTTTACATTCTTGTAGTACTGATTGTTGTGCTCTGGATTTCTGTAAATATATAAAAAATTAAAGTCATCAATAGGTAAGCAAAAGATTAGGGACTTCTATTTTATAAATCTTATATTAGACCGGATATCTTGCATGTTTCCCTTACTCTTTTCGGGGGGGGGGGGGGGGGGGGCTGTGACAATGTCTGTTGAATATTTACTGTAGGTGTAGTGAGAGAGGCTTGTGACAAATATGACCCATGGAAGAGGATAGCTATTTATTTAGCTTGTGAGGTGTAACGTATTCAGTTGGTGATATAAAAGATAATTGCAGATAGTCTGGTTTGTGCGCACTTGCTTGTAAAGGGTCGCAAACAAACAGCTCCACTTTTTTATGATTTACACTTATTCCTATATAAAGAAAAAGATCCTAAATCTATTGGTACAAGAACCAGACAGCTGTAAGCAATGGCTACATGGGAATAAAAAGGAAAAAGTTGTACTTTTGTCTCGTACAATGCAAGAAACCTGACAATGTTTTTTGTCGGCCTGAACAATTTTGTAAACAAGAGCTGTCTGTTTCTTACACTCACATCTCCAATATTATATTCATTTATATTTTTTTTGCATTACTAATTATTTACTGATCATTCTCCAAAGATAGATTTGTTCAAAACTGATGAGGCATTCTGCACTAAAGCAATTTCGTTAAATAAGTAGGCCTTAAAAACTGAATTTATGATTGATGGATTTTTCTAGCAACCTATATCTACCTGAAAAATAAATTAGTAACTGGAGGTTTAATAAAAACATTTGCTTTTACCCTAGCAATTAAGAAGTTGCTGAGAAATGAAAAAATAGAAAACATTTTGATTTTATATTACAATGTTTTATTTAATTTTGTGAAAATGTTAATATAACATTGCATTTATGAAATCAATCTAAGGTCAAGGTTATTTAAAGTATACTTCTACTCAGGGCTCGAAATTAGGAAAAAGTTAGGCATCATTGTCACATAACAATTTTTATTTTAGTTGCCAAAATGTTCTCTTTAGCCGTAATTATAAAATAATTAAAATTATGCGATATATTATGTAACTGTTACGATATTTTTGTAATCGTTAAAGCTTCTTTTGCATAAAATTATAATCATGTTTCCATTTGTACTATAAAATTATCACTGTCTTACTGACAAAACTATAACAATAGGCAATATTCAACGTTAGCCATTAAAAATGATGACTAACTGTAAAAATACGGTCTTTGAACTAAAATTTTTCTAAAAAATTAGGTGTTAAAAATGGCGATTGGGTGTAAAATTATGGTCATTAAACTTAAACTTTTAGGTGCAAAATACGACTTATAACCGCTAATTTCGAAACCGCTTCTACTATAGGGAATAATCGTTTATAATGCATTTTGTTTACCAAAGCAAACATCGTTTTTCAGTCGTTTCATCATCAATGTACCTGAAGAGGAGAGGGTGGACCTCATCCGCCTCTGCTTCCAGATAGAACTCGCCCACTGGTTTTACCTAGATTTCTACTGCGAAGAAAACCCTAAACTTCCAAAGATGGCACTGAAAGACTTCATGCGAGTCAGTATCCTTTCCCCACCACAGGATAGTTTGTTGAAGTTTGAAATATGTTTGTCGAAGTTTTATTTAGCAGACTCTTTATATCTTTCAAGTTATATATTTTAATGTCTGTTTGTTAGTCCACAATCAATCAAAACTTTGTGGTTCAGAGGATATTCAAGGTTGAGAACAATAGATTTTGGATCATATATCCTTACATTGTGTGTGCAATTAGAATACCTTTCAACTTGTAGGAATTGTCTGTGTAATGCAAGGGTGGGAATTCTGCGCCAATTGCACCAGAGAGTGTCAGAGGAGGTATGCTGCACTAACTTGCTACAAAATCACATTTATGCATATTTTTGTGCTTTTTTTTTTGTTTGTTTTAATCCTAATTTAATTTGTACTAAATGAAGTTATGTTAACCCCAGGAACTGAAAATGGGAAAAAAATTTAAGCACATTTTCTGAAGTTTAAATAGTATTTATAGAAATATAACATACAAAGGGTGCGCTTTTGTCCAGTGTATGGGAGTATACAGTGGCGTAGCCAGGATTGTCCAAAGGGGGGGGGTCCATAAATTATTTTTGGTCTAGACCAAAACCAAATATATTTTTTATTATTAATAACTGATTTGAAATTTTTTTAACTAATAATTTTAATTAAATTTAATTAATAATTTGAATAAAATTTAGTTAATAATTTGAATAAAAGTTAATTAATAATTTTAAATTATTAATTTTAATTAATCATTTTAAATTAGCAATTTTAATTGATAATATTAAATTAGTAATTTTAATTAATCATAATAATTTTTAAGTAGTAATTTTAAATTAGTAAATTTAAATTATGATATTTTTTAATTTAAGCAGTAGTTTTAAATTAAAATTATAATAAATAATTTTAATTGATTAAATATTATTTATAAATTATAATTAAGAAGTACATTAAAAGCTTAAAACACGTAGGCAGTGCCGTCACACAAAAAATTTTTGGGGGGGTTTAGACAAGAAATTTTTCAACTTAACGATTCGAAATTCCCAACTTAACGATTCGAAATTCCCAACTTAACGATTCGAAATTCCCAACTTAATGATTCAAAATTCCCAACTTAACGGCGTCGGGTACGGATACCAGCTCGGGTGTTATTCTCGTTATCTGACAATGATTAAAAAATACGAGGCATTATTCCCAGGTCTTTTCTTCGAGATAGACCCGAAGCAACGTTGTGGCACGCAACATTTGTTGCATGCATGTTCCAGTGCAGTGTCCGTTCTAAGTGCGATGTTAATCAACCAAACTTAACGATTAGAAATTTTGAACACAACAGTGCTAAAAATTCCTAGTTCCAACTTATCAACTTTTTATAGGATAATTTTATTGTGGAAGTCATAAGGGGGGGGGGGGGGGGGATAACAAATACAGCCATGTTCTGAAAATGTAACATGATCTGTAAATAGTGGGAGTGAAAGGGACCATTGCTAATATTAACATAAAACATAAAAAAATAAAATTCAAAAATAAAAAGTATCTACATACCAGTATGACCATATTTATCAAGTAGTAATTAAATAATATTTTTTTTAAATTAATAACCATTTTAATTCTAAATTAATCAATTCAGGAAAACAGGAATTTAAATTATTATAAATAAATTCAATAAACTTAAAAGTAAAGAGAGAGTCCTCCGAAGTTAATGTTAAAACGAAACACATATCACATAAAATTAGGTAAAGAGAATAGGTACTGAAAGATGCGTCCTCTGCGCATAAGATTTTTCGTAGCAATCGTATCGAAGTCCGAGAATTTTTTTTAACCGAAGGGTGATTTAAATAAAAGAACCCATCGAAAGTTCTGGAAGTTTCTATTTGAAACTGGTAAAAACTAAAAAAAAATAAAAAATTATAGAAAAACACACAGGAAACGCAAAACGTCAACATTACACAATTTTGTGATTGGTTAATCACAAAACAAAACAAAATAACAAAAAAAAAAATCCTAGACACGAGACTATAAATTTATATGGGACTGGCGCGCCAGTCCCATATATTCGAAGCGCCATAGCGCTTCGAATATTAGCTGAAAGAAATTTTACATTGTGGAAGGCAAAACCAATAGGGTTTTATGAAACAGAAGTGATTTTCGAATAAAAAGGAGAGGATTTTGATTTAGACAATCGCACCTAACACAATTAAAAGAGAAGTTATTTTAATAAAAAGAACACTGTGTGACGTTTGCGTAAAGTGCAACGCCATATATTTTAAAATTCTTTAAATGATAATCTGAACGTTAAAACATATAATATAACTTTGACAATAACGAACAACAGAATGAGCATATGCGACCATTTTTTTAGTCGCCTGCTGGAAATCTGAAAACATTGCTCCTTAATTTAAACAATTTGCTATATATTTAAAATGTGGGATTTTTTTTTTAAGGAAACGATGCCACGGTTAAAATTTTTTTTCACTTGACGCAACAAAAAATAGAATGAAATTTATAAAACAGTTCCGCCACTGGCGTTGTGTCGGCTACAGACTACATTAGTCAACTCCATCTGGAGCCTTAGCGTCGTATCGGTCGAAAGTGTGCAGTGAACTCTGAAACCAAACACACGAATTTAAGTTTAATTTTACAAGTTGGACAATTTCTAATTTTCCCTTAATAACCTTGGTGTTTTTGCTTTCATTTGTTAAAAATATTAATTTTCTTCAGACATAAATTTTCCCAACTGGGGTATTTTTAAACCTTGAAATTCCCAAGTTTTAGGGTTTCCAAATTATTGGGGGGGGGGGTGTCGGACTCCCCCCCCAAACCTCCACGGCGCGACGTGCCTGCACGTAGGGGATGAATGGGTCAGGGAAAATACCTTACTTCAAAGCAATCAATTTCTGAATTGATGCACTGTGAATTCCGGCTCAACTGCCGCCCCATTTCAAGTGTTAAGGAAAGTATCCTTTTACCTGTACAAACAATCAAGACAATCATACAGACCTACTACCCCATCGTCCCCCCCCCCCCCCACAAAAAGTCGAATTTTCTGTCTTCAAGGTTGTTTCACCATTGTTCTCCTTAAAATCATCCCTTCAGGGACAGAAGGGAAAGGAGCAGGAGATACATGTGGGGTTGACCAGGAAATGCGACGTGTGTTTTCTCTATAGAAATCAGAGAATTTTTTTTTTTTTTTTTTTTTACATTTGTTATTTAAAAAACAAACAAAAAAACTGGCTATGTTTTTTTTTTTAACCCAAAGTAACCCAATGCTGGCTACGCCACTGTAAGCATGCAACACAGCAAGGAGAGAAAGGTGTGAATTGTTGGATTTTTTGTGTGACTTGCAATTCGTTTCGGCATTAATATTTGATTGAAATGTTTATATATTGTTACATTTTTGTTTTTTATTTGAAATCCTCCCTCCTTCCAACTATTTTTTGATATTCTATAAATAACATGCTTAAAATAAGTATTAAGGGAGGTTTTTCGTTAAATTATTACTCTTTAATAAATCTAAAGTTTGTGTGAAAAAATAAAAGAATTTCATTTCCTTTTGACAGTAGCAACATCCGTAATTTCCTTCAAGCACAACATATGAAAAATTGCAACACTGTGTTGGTGTTTTGGTTATTGTATAAACCACATTTTACAAGGACAAAAATTAACATATGAAAGTTAAGTATAGTTAAAAAAAATTCAATCATTCTTAAATAAACACCCTTTTTTATTGAATATTTTAAACTGTTTTATAATTGCCTCATTTAAAGCTGATATCTGTTTTGATTTATTGAATAAAAAATTATGTGAATAGCACTTTCAGGGTTTTACACCTTGGGTAGTAACCCTGAAAGTGCTATTCACATAATTTTCGGGGCTTCATGCTATTCACATAATTTTCGGGGTTTTACTACCAAGATTTTACCTTGGGTAATAAACCCCGAATTAATTAAAATTGCATGTTAACATTTTTAATTGCTACAATTATTGTTAAAATCAGACATGTGGAACAATTCTGCAGAAACACTGAATTCCGCTTTTTCAGACCTTAATTTTATCATGGGCTTGATGCAAATCTGCTTTAAAATTTTGATATGTCTATATAGGGGGTCGTGCCTCTGAGATGCATGAATATAAATAGACAAGTACTCAATGAGAGAAAGTAAATGGAGGGGAAAAATCTATTGATCCCTTTTATCTGATTTTTCTTTATCATACTTCATCATAGGAAAATCTCAGTTTGTTTGTTATTTTGTGAAGAATATAGAACAATGAAAATTTCACAAGAATGTAGCATCTTTAACATGTAGATATCTTTAGATCTTCATCAAACTGGGATGATATCACTCAAAAATGTCACCAAACAACACACCGGTTGAGATGGTTATATCTTTAATTTTGTTGCATCTGGCAAATGACACTCCTTTGAGAATGTTTTCATTAATGAAAATTTTGAAATTGTAGAAATTCACTAAACACGATCTGCTACAATTTCCGTTGAAAGACTTACAAAATCCTTTTGCATCTGATAAACAAATGCTTATATTTCTCTACTTCCTATTTTCTCATGATTTGATCAGCTTTTTTTTATTTTAGCATGTACCCTGTCTGTAAAATTTACTGTTATATTCCATTTTATTCATGCTACAAATCTTCAGTTCTGCTGCAACTGTTTGTCATGTTTCTCTCTAAAATTTAAATTTTGCTGCTTCAAAAATTGCTCCAAACTGAGCTTTAGCCCTTCCCATCCCTGATTAGTAATGCTTCTAAAAACCATAGAAACACCAAAACCTTTAAAATAGATGTTATTTAGTCAGTGTTCACTCTAGAAATGAAAAGTAACCAGGCACTATTTTGAGAAAAAGGCACTTTTATGATCAGATTGCAACACACCCAATCACAACTGAAAATGTAAATCTCAGGAATCTGCAAAGAAACTTCAAAAAATATAGTTAAGTTATCAGTCAGAAAAATCGAACGCCGAATTTCAGTTTTTTAAATTGCTAATTTTCTTCTTGGCGTAACTGATTGATACACTCTTAATATGCAGTCAAATAATTGTAGAACCAAATTAAAACTAAAGAAAATACTTTTAAAACAATATTTTATTTTAAATATGCAGAAAACTTTAATTTTTCCATTTTTAAAATCGTGCTAAAATGTCAATTTTTGGTAAAATTGGCATCTCTAGTTAGCTGATAATAATATAATACTTGACAAACCCATTTAAAATTTTTAAAAATGCATGTAAACCTAGAGAAAAAGCAACAAATCTTGGGATTTAGGGAAGGGCAGCGATTTGTGCATAAATGAGCATTGAGGATGCAATTTTCAAGGTAGAAAGGTGGACAGGACCCTTCAAAACACGCCGATAGTGAACACGGATTAGATTTAGTTTTTAAATTATGTAGTATAATTAAATTTTTGTTTACTTAAAATGCTTTTTTAAATGCCATGTGATTATTGTGTAAATTAATGAATGCAATCGTATTTTTTAAAGCCCTTTGGGAGAATTTTTAAAAGATTAGTAATTAGATAATATTATTTGTTAAAATAATAAAAAAAAAGATTCTGTGTCATATTGGTGTTTTCTTTAATGACATTCCCTCTCCAGGTCAACTTGGGTCTTCCTCTTTTCCTTTCGCTGTCTGGTGGCCACTCTGGTCAGCTCTGTTGGCGACATTCCTCGATTCACCCGGCACAGGCTTAGTATTTGCTTTTTGGTGCAGCTCATCATTTGAGATTTTGTATTTGTCCAAGACATTTTGTTTGGAAGGTGATAATTTTAAATTCTTGTTGTTTAGCAAGTTTCACATCCATATTATAGTACTGATTTTTATGGTTGCATTATAAAATCGCAAGTTTCGGTTCCTTTTTATTTTGGATGCCTTCCATATTTTCTGTAGTTTTCGAAAAGCATATTGTGATTTTTTGATTCTTGCAACAATATCTTCATCTGTTCCATTTTCTGTTGTGACTGTTTCTCCGAGGTAGTTAAAGGTGTTGGCATGTATGAATTAGCATAAATAGTGAAGATTCATTCTGTATAAATTGTTCTATATTCATTTCTGTTGGAATTGGAGCATACATATAAATTTTTTATTTAGTTTAAGCCCACATCAACCTTTACATGTACATGATTATCACTGATTTTCATTTCTATTTATACTCATTTTATATGAAAGAAAACTTTTTTGATGTTGATATTTTAAAACCTACTTATGTTACATTGCCTTAATCAAGATGAAGTCTTTGGACATATTCCATTCCTCCAAAGATACACGGCTCCAGAGGTTGACACTGTGATTTCAGATTGGAGGGAGTATAAGAAAGCTGTGCCAACGTTTGGTGCTATTCTGCTAGATCATGAATTGAAAAATGTATGTGTGTTTTAAATATTGTTCATTTATTGAAAATAACATACTGTGATTTCTAACGGGACTGTTTATTTTTAGATGAGTGCAAGTTTTGATATATAAATACAGAGTGAATGGTATTTATCTTTACAACTTTGACACACAATAAAACCTAAAATAAATGAGATTGCTAAGTTATGTAGTTTATACATTCAGAAGCCATACATGAAGTTTTATTTGTACACAGTTTTTTTCAAAGCTATTAATGAACCATTCAATGCACCATTCCAAAAACCATTAACGCCTTAATTAACCATCCGCCCACTGAGCTTTCTCCTGAGGATGGATGTGTAAAAATCATCTTTACAACTCTGACACACAATAAAACCAAAAAGAAATAAGATAGGAAAGTTATGTTGCTTGTACATGTAACAGTAAATCATAAAGTTTTATTTATAAGCAAACATATTTTTTTTAACTGCTTACAAATAAAACACCATGTGTTGCTATTACATTTACAATCAATATAACTTAGCTGTCTGATTTCTTTTCGGTTTTATTGTGTGATGAAGTTGTAAAGATAATTCTCATTCACCCTGTATAATGCATGTTTAGGAATGCAGATGTTTTATTTTGTGGTTAATTAAATACTATTCAATTTATAGGAATACTGCACATTTTTTAAATAGATAGAACTGTCAATACATAAATGCTAAAAATTTAAGAATTGAAATGTGATTTTTTTCAGCCTTTCAAAACCAAAAAGTTAAATGATAATAACTTGCTTTTGTTCTTTAATAAAAAATCCTTGTCTGTGTTTTAAATATTGAATTAGTCATTACTAAAATAATTAACTAAAAAGGATATTTTTCATAATATAATAATAATTGGAACAGATGTAATACCTGGTGTTCTTTTTTCTTGGCGACCAATATGGTCTCCAAAACGGTGTTTCAATTTCCACTGTATAAATTATTCCGACCCAATTCAGAAATTTCTGAGTGCTAAATATAGAAATGTGCCTATAGAGTCTGTGGATTTTTTTTGTGTTATTGAGATATGATGTTTAATAAAAATTTACTTATAGAATAAAGGTCGTTTTTTTAAATTTTTTTAAAACACTTTTCATAATTCCTGTTAATAAACAAATTGTAGCCTATACGTCATTAATTAATCGGTTAACCGACTTTTATAGGAGATGCTCCAACATTTATGGGGGGGGGGGCGCAATTAGGAAATCTCGCACCACCTATAAAATGTTCTAGAGCTGTAACTGCGTACAACCAGCAACACACCAAATAATAAATATCCGTATACATCGATAATATTTATTTATCATATGCCTGTGAATCACAATAAAAGAGTTATTGCGTCACTATGATTTTCTTGGCTCCAATGGCTATTAACCTTTTGAATTCGGGGACATTTTTTTAAAAAAATCCTCTCAACACGGGGAATTCGCGAAGATTTCCTTCCCCCCTTTGAGTGACAATCTACACACCCCTTTCAATAGGCCATAGAAAACGACCCCTTTTGGAAGTCCAAGCCACGGACCGAGGAAACTGAGTTTACTACTTGGTTAGCTGAATACTTGAAGGGTTGCAATGTTTTAACTTATATTGCTCCATGAGGCTGACATCCGAAAACTGATTTACTTTTTTTATATTTCGTTTACAAATGAAAATGCCATTTATTTATTTTAATGAATAATTTTATAAGTGTGTATATAACATTATAAATTTAAAAAATGCGATTTTTTTTATTTTCAAAGAATTAAGCGAAATATATTTTAACCTCTGGAAAGTACATAATGTGTTGAAAGCATATATTGTAAATGACAACCATTAATTCCAGTGGAAGTCCCACACGCTCAATATTATTATGTAAATATTATTATTATTATTAAGTTAGGTAAGATGGAGGAATTTGAGTCTTAAATCTCTATTTTTGACATAAAAGTTCAATTTATATTAAGAAAAATTGTAATATTGCAATTATTTTACAAAATCATTAACATAATGTTATATTTTTATTTTATTCTGAGGTTTATTAGTATTCTTTTTAAATTATGTAATTTTTCGTAATAAAATACATTATTAGATCACACTATTAAATCAAATTAGTAACTTGAATAAAATAACAACCTTCAAACTTTAATACATTTGATTATTAATGGACTGTTTTTCTGATACCCAACCTTTCTCTACGTTATATAAAAATATCGTTATTGTAGTAAAAGTTGTAGATTTCAGTTTTCACGATGGTAAATTATTACTTTTGTGTAATTTAATATTTTTTTTGTCCATACGTCTTAATATCAAACTCCTCTTGTGTGAGCTACAAGGACAGATGTACAAGTTTAGGGGCCCAGGCCAAAGAAACATGTGGGGCCCGCCGACGTACCTTAAATTTGACTTGCTAAATTTATGTATACGCACATAACACAAAATAGCATAATCAATCTGCTTTAATGTAAGTGTAAATACTGCTAAAACTTATATACTTAATTACTAATTTTTTTTTATTTCAGAAAAAAATGAAGATGTAAAAATCATATAACTTAAATTAAGATTATTAATAATAGTGAAGATTAAAAAATATTCAACTAAATATAATATTCATATAAATGCCCGGATAGTTCAAGAAGTATGCGCAAAGATAAGGTCACTTCAAAACAAACAGAATTTAAATTAAAAGCATACATATGGAAAATATATTTTACGTTATATTGAACATCATTTTTTTTTGACGAGATGATATGCATTATGAACATGCAGGAAACATAAAAGTGATTTAATTGAATAAAGTAGTAGAAGTTTTGCAAAAAAGAACAAAAAAAAAAACCTATTGATTTAAAAAAAAAACACTAATTAGTAAATTTATTTTTAACTTTTTCACAGTTTTTTTTAGTTTAATAAGCGTTTTGAGGGCTCCCTTAAAATGGGGGCCTTGGGCGAGTACCCCGAATGCCCTGCCGTAAATCGTCTCTGGTAGCTATAATTTATTTTAAAATTTAAAAACTTCTTTACAAGCTTCCAGATGTGAACTTAATTCGTCTGATACATTTTCTTTCGAAACCTCTGACAATATGTGCTTTGACATTCTCTGGAAAGTAATAAATGGTTCCCCCCTTCTGTGTTTTGTAGACTATTCATTTCAAAATGCTTCTTTGAGATGTCTACTGAATAGGGGAGCATGTTTGTTCCATTTGTAGAGTTGTACTGCAGGTGCCACTGTCACAAAAGTATGTGAAAGAATACAGACTTCAAATTACCCCCTAATAACTGGTTTACAAGGCATCTGCGACGCTCAATAGGTCACTTCCGAGAAACTTCGAGAGGGGGAATACAATACTGTAGGTAGACCATTGTATTTCTTCGACCCCAGATTCGGCACAATGGATGAAAAAGAAGCTTTAACAAACAATTTAAAAGACGTGCGTGCATAATTATAACCTTATGCGACGAAGATATATAAACGTCTGTCACATTTTACACATAAATACTTCTAAACGATTCGTGTGTGTTCCGTACAGACAAATAAAATGTACTACACTAATGTGTTGGGCAAAATACATAAGCGGAATCGTTATGTTACGGCAATAATTGCTATTGGCGGATCCGGGGGAGGGGCACAAGGGCCCTAGCGCCTCAGACTGGTCCACTTATTTTTTTTTCCTGTAATCGTGGAACACTTATACAGGTAAAAAAAAATAGCACGGTTTTTGCCATGTTCTAGACAAGCAGGAAGTCGAGCATTTTAACCACCTTTAGACAACAACCACTAAATCAATCTAACATGCAATGATCTCTCTCTCCTCTCAAATAATCCCAATGCTTTATCTAAATGCCAGCCCCTCTCGCTCCCTACACGTATAGCGATGACCATCAACGTTTGGGGTAGATAGGCCAGCGTGCGTCATCACGTCACAAATAAATAAATAGCCACCTTGTGTTTATCTGGTGGTCCCTTTTATTTGGCAAATGACATTCTAAATCGACAATTCCATATTTTAGCGGTTATGTTGGCCGACATTTAATAAAACTATTAATTTTTGAAAATTAAATCTAAAATGTTAAGAATTTTGAGAAAATAATGCCAATTGGGTAATTATGTATATTATTGACTTATTTAATTCATTATATTATTGACTTAAATAATTAGTACTCTAATATTTATAAAAAGAAAATTGTTTACATTTGTTTCGGAAGGGATCGGATCCACATGTACTGTACTCTCCCTCGAGTACTTCTTTGTACTGTGGCCCCACTCCCCAGAATTTTTTTAAATTTTTTTATGGATCCGACTATGCTAATTGTATTTAAATTATCAGTTCAATTTCCAATAAAATCATTAGAAACATTTAGAAGTTATTTTTTATATTCAAAGTTGGGTTATTCAATCTTGGGTTAAAATTTTCCGCCGAAACGCCATATTCAAAGTGCGTCTTGCACGCAAATACAAGACGATGCGAAATACTTATTTACTTAAGACGATTTGGCGATGTTGGCCACAGGAAATGAAATAGTTGCCCTTCCACATTTCGCCAAAATAACTCAAAAGCTACTCTCCTACTTTCAACAATAGCCTTGCTGTCGGGAACTCATTAGGGCGTTCCCTCCATATTTCAAAAGTTGACACGTCGCCGGGCAAGAAGGGGGTAGAAGTCGCTGGTACAACTGTTGTACCACAGCCCGTGTTCAAAGGTAAAAAACTTACTGGTACATATGCTGTACCACCCGTTTTCTAGAGGTTAAAATATTTTGAATGATGCAAAAGACTTTCAATAATGTTCTTCAAAAAATTTTTTTACCAGATAGATATCATAGTATGAGGCAATAGAATTTTATTCATTCCAGTTCCAAGATGGAATGGAATGTTAGGTGGAAAGCTGATCAAATTAAACAGCTTCATCTATTGATCTTTAGAAGAACTAATTTTCTTCGATTTCAAAATAATAATTTTAATTATCACAATTGAAATAATATTTTTTAACTCTCATCTGTAGGACATCCTGTTCATATACAACGGGTATTCTCTTCGAGCAGTCATTTGGGCATATAGAACACAGTATTGCCCCCATTCTTAACGTTGCAGCGACCCGTGATTAACGAAACACATCCTCTCTGCACATTTATCCTCTGTGGACTTGTATGCAACTTGTATAGTTGTCAGAATGGAAGTGAGTAGAAGAGTTGGGAAATACCAAGGTAAAGGGTTGTACCAGAAACCAAAAAAAATCGCTGAATAAAACAGCACCAAAAAAGTGTCCTATAATACATCTGTATCTAATAATTTATTTCCTCTTTTTGGTGGGGCTTTTTTTAAGTCTGTTAATATAAATTTGTATGTTTAATATAATTGATGCTATTTTTTATGTTTAGGTTTTACTTGTTCAAAGTTTTGTTTATAAAGCCAGTTGGGGTTTCCCAAAAGGAAAAGTTAATAAAGATGAACAGCCACATCATTGTGCCATAAGAGAAGTAAGTTAACTCTGCAATATGCATGCATTTATGTGTGTGCATTTGTGTATGCTTTAAAACGACTTTTGCTTTTTTTTAGTAAAGAAAATTGAAAGAAATTAAAGTACAAATGATTGCAAATATGAAAATCTTTATTGTCTGGGATAGATCCAGTTGGTACAGTGACTGTTCGGCTAGCAATCAGAGGATTGCCAGTTCAAATACTATTGTACTTGAAAAGTATACGCTGTAGCAATCTTGTGATCATAAGGTTGCCAGTTTTACTTCTAAATGACAAAAGTCACCTTAAAAATATCCATTTTTAATGCTGTATATACCAGAATGGTATACTTTAAATCTGATTGTGGATCGCGTCTCGAAGCTGCTTTCTGGTGCCAGCCCAAGTATTGTCCACGTCATCTCGCCACGGTTAAAAAATATGAGGCAGTGTTCCGAGGTCTGTCCTTCGTGATAAATCCTGAATCATCGCCAATACGCCACTGTACCGCTCTAGTATGACATTAATTAAGCAACTAATCTTTATTATTTAGTAATCAATCGATTAAAAGTGTAATTTTATTACAAATGTAACTAGCTGACTTCGTAGCAAACATTCCCTGAGTGGTATTTACAGATTTTCTCCCATATGTGAGATAAAAAAGTGGCATTGCTTAAAGAAATTTTATAATTAGAATGTTTTCAGTGGTACAACATAAAGTGAGGCTCTAAGGAATCTTTATTGCTACCTGAGTAATCTTTTTAATTACATTTCTCAGCTAATTATGAAATTTGTGATGCATGCTTTAAGAAGTTGTTAAAAGCCAACCAACCTTGTTATTTCTCGTTAGGTTCTTGAAGAGACAGGATTTGACATCACAAATTTGCTAGATAAAGAGGCCTATCTCGAACACTACTTCAACGATCAGTTGATAAGACTGTATATCATAACAGATGTGCCAAATGATGCTAATTTTCAACCTAAAACCAGGAATGAAATAAAGGTAAAAAACTTATTTAAGTAGCCATTTCTATTTTATTCTTATTGTTTTGTTCTCAATAATGTTTATTGTATTGTAAAATTGTACTCAATTAAATTTTTCTTTTTTTTAATGTTAAAACTTAAAGCAAAAATGTTTATTACTTATTATTGCTTTTTTTTTATTTCCTATAGAATTATTGCACTTTATTGGACATTTATTTGTCAATTCCATTTAGTTTAGACAAGTAATTAGAAATATCCTTCTTGATAAAATATATTTGTAATTTTTTTGTTAAATTGAAACCTGTCAGAAAGTTGTGGGGGTAATTGATATTTTTTCTCCTGCTCTATAATACTTTGTTATACCCTCAAAAGTTGTGAATACAACTTAATTTTATGTACTATAAACATACCTACAATATTTCTTTGCATTAAAACTTTTTGTACATGACGTAAAGCAATTTAACCGTGTTTTAAAGCTGTAACTTATACTTTTCCATATGGGTGAAAATGAAAATAACACAGGCATAATCGCTCCATACCAAGCTTTTGCTTGCTATCACTTCAACAACAGTTAAGAATAGCTAACCTCAACATTTTAAAGCTAAAATTAAATTTTTAAATTCAAATTTGTAAAGTTTTGTATTTCTTACAGAAAAGTAATGCCAACGATGAAAGTAAAAATGCATACTTATTTGCTTCAAATATATTATAACCACAATGGTATGTTCTGTTTATATTATTTCCAATATGTGAATTCAGATGAGTTCTTTTTATCTGGGAAAAACAGAACTATAGGATATTTTATTCGAAAAATATGTCTAACGTATGTCCATTAAGAGATTTTCAACAGTAGATGTAGTAGGTATTAAAAGTTATTTATAATTTACTTTTAGGGCTGTGAATGGTTTCCTATAAATCAACTGCCAGTGGGAAGAAAGGATCAGACACCCAAAACCAATTTGAGTTTGAATCCAAATAGCTTTTTTATGGTCATACCTTTTGTGAAGTAAGTTTTTGTTTCAATTGCACTTATTATACGGATCACTAACTGTAACTACTTATACACTCTTTGAGACATTATCAATGAAGAACAGGAGTTTATAGTAACTAATATAAATATGATTTATTAAATTGCTAAACATATAAGTAAGACAAACGACACTGCTTTGGCTGACCACATGCATATATTCAAAGGGAGAGGAAATACCTGAGGGTCACTCGTGGTTTGTGGCCCAAGCCACATGCGGCAGTCGATGGAAACTCAAAAATTAATAAGTTGACTTCCATCAAAGTAGAACCTACTTCACTGAGACAGACATCTTCAATGGGTTGGCATCAGGAGCATCCTTCGCAAAAACATGATACAACTATTGCCGCATGACTAGGCCAATTACCTTAGCAGAACACTACTACACCACCACTTTACACTTTCAGGAATGAGGATGTGAGATAGACGAAGAGGTATAAATTGCCCTGTGTGAATATAATTCTTCTACGTAAACACTGGTTGGCTGCCGAAAATTAGCATAACAATCTTCTTAAGTTGTAATGACCAAAACGATACCCCGAACGACCAACCAGGCCACGAAAAGATAAACAAATGAACAAAAACGGGACCATCACACCTCCCCTCCCCCCTCTGAAAAGTCGAAATTTTACCAACTTATTTCAAACTATAGGGGACAAATCAATTGTGGTCAGTCACGGGAAATAGATACATAAAAAGGATTACAGATCCAATATGACTTCACCAGACGGAAAACAGGGCTAAAACTCCAATCATACAATCCCATTAACGTTATAATTCAAAAATATAATTATTAACTCTTAAATAAAAAATCATAATTAATTATTATTAAAAGTTACATTTCTAGAACCCTATTCTGCTGTAACTCTGCCAATATTCCAAAATTTATATAAAGAATACTATCTGGCTAAACTTTACTAGAATCTATGGGACCTTTCACATAAATTTCATCAACCTCCCAATCAAGATTCATAATCGCAGACAATTATCGGATTTAAATCATTCCACTACAACCCTGAATCTTTCACTGGTTGCTCTATATTATCACGGGCTATTACGAGAACGCACAAAGAGTTTGAACTTTCAGATAAAGGGGAAGCAATTACTGGACTCTACGATTTCTCCTGTCTATGATCCACCTGGTAGATTTTGGTGTGGGGTTGTGTGTCGACTGTATTGAGCAAAACTTGAAAAACACAGGTTTCGATATAATTTTGTAGGCCAACATTAGGACAATCTTTTCAAACTCGCTGGTATTGACCACAAGAGGGTTCATCATTATAAAAAGATATAACGGCCCTTTGAATATCACACATCTTACCGGCGATATACTGCCGGGGCCAGCTGCAAACCTTTCTTACAGAACTCTCCTCTTGAAAAATATGAAACACAAATGTTGCTGCTGGCCTCGAAACCAGTCAAACGGGAGCTTTATATCGTTAAAATCGCTTACATGTGCTAGTCATCAAAAAGTAAACAATTACATTTGTCAAATTTACAAAAGATCATGGACACCAGTGAGACGTGTTACTTATCAATGAAGATAAGGAGTATAAAATAACTAATATAAATATGATTTATTAAATTGCTAAATATATAAATGAGACAACCGACACTGCTCTGGACGATCATGTATATATATTCAGAGTGGAAGAAGTTGTTACCTGAGGGTCACCCGTGGCTTGTGTACCAAACCGCACGTGTCAGTCGATGGAAACACGAAGTTTAATGATTTGGCATCCAGCAAGGTAGGTTAAATAGACGTCTTTGCTGGGTTAGCATCTTCTTCGGAATGGCCAAAGCAATGCCATGACCGACCAATCAAGTCACAAAAATGTAAACAAATATGCAGATCACACTCTGTATTTCAATGACCATGATATGTTTGATACAATGGTAACTAATAGAGTTAACTTATAATAATGAGAATTTTATATGGTTTTTCTTCTTTGCAAAAAACAGGCTTTGTCAGATGAAATGATGTTCAGTACATGACATTAAAATACATAGAAAACAATAATATGCTTTAAATATTGTATAGCATTGTCAAACCTTAAGAGGCATAAGAACTACAAAAGACACGGTAAATTTTAATGTTTGCTACAGGGTTCTAGCTAAAATACAATTTTGGAAGGAAATATAAATATCTAAAGTACAGTAGAACTCATTCTGGAACAATTAACTGGATCAATTGGGACCAGACCCCATCTGGATAATCGAATATCCATATAATTGGATAATTCACAAAAAAAAAAACGTTATTAAAGAAGAAAAAAAGGTGCATTGAAATGTATCATTGCTTGAACATATCTTCGTTAATGCTACACTCAAAACTTTTTTATTATTCACCGATAAGAAACTTTTAAAATGTGGATTTTGCAGATTTTTTTTTTTCTCTTAAAGCCTCTGAATAATTGGAGTTCTACTGTAGTTTCTTCAAATAGAATACAAATTTAATTAATTTAAAAATAACACAATAGTGTTTAAAAATATTTTTTGTAAGTAATAATAATATTTATAAAATATATATTTATGAAATTATATATATATATATTTTTAAATAAGAAGTAAATCTCTAACATGTTGTTAACCCCAACAATTATGCAGTACACTTTTTAGAATTGCACATGTATTAGTCTATCAAGACCCAACTCATATTCCCTATTGGCTGAATTAATTTTTTTTGTTTCTTTTTTAATTATTTGATTCCTGACAAAATATAGATTCCAGACACACAATAAAGTTACCTTTCTCTTTTATAGATCAATCTCAAAATGTTAATTTATTTTTTGCAATCCCAGTATTTATTCCCTCTTCCCAGGCAATTGAAGAAGTGGGTGTCAAACAGAGTGATCGAAATTGATAAAAATGTTTTGAAACAGCAGCAACTCTTTGCTCAGTTGACTAAGGTGAGCTATGTCTTGTATAATGTTTAAATTGTTATTGTTCTCCCAAAGCAAGAGCAACTACCGTAAAAGAATTTTTTAATTAAATAGCTATATGGCATACTACTAAAAATTATTGAATATTCTCATGTAAAACATGACATAATTTTCCATTTTTATAGAAATTATTATTTTAGGAATAAATAATGAAAGAAACTAATTGCAGATTTTAGTACCATTAGTGCATAAGAATATTTACTGTAATTGTTTATATAATTTCGCTTGGCTCCACAAAAGTGTTGCTAACACGGGTGCTCACCTACTTCTTCCACCAATTCATTACCTAGTATTTTAGTTTTCACAACACTTTTTTACTAAGGTATAACAAGTGAAAACAATGCCAAGCAAAATCTTGCAAACAAGTACAGCAAATGTACTTGCACACTTTTGGCACTAAACTTCAACTTTGCATTGTTCTTCTCTAAAATTTGTATTACTTTGAATATGTAGAAACTAAAAGTCAATGTTGGCACTCATCGTGAAGTTGTCCAACAATGTGATTTGATTCTAGTGCGAAACAGTTAACGAGCCAGAATAAGACGTGTAATGGACAGTGAAGGTTGCGTTTTGTTTGTAATGACTATAACTCAAATTATAAGGCATAACAACTTTGTGATAGGGATTGTTTATTGCTAGATTCGAAAACGATAGCCTATGTAGACAAAAAGTAGATTTTCTAGCTTTTGACACACAGTCAATTTCTAGACATATTTCACTTATCCCAATCTTAAGAGTGTCTTAAAAATACATCAGTGTGGTAATTTGAAACAAAATGTTTTGAATCACTTTTGAGAAATACACATTAAAAAACGAAATCATATATAATACATTTTAAATATTTCAAGTTTACACCAACTTTGCTGTCACATAGTCTATATGTACGAATACCTTGTTGATCAATTTTAATAATTATTAATTTATTATCATTAATTATTTCCCTCTTTTGATATTTTATTCACACACAAAAACTATATAAAAAACACTTGTTTATTTGAGAAGAAATATGTGTTCTAATTTGTGTTAATTATTTAATTTAATTATTTGAACCATTTTTTATAATTATCATTAAAATTGTACGATTTTTCTTCAAATTTATTACTATGTTGGCAAGCTTTGTTATTTTATATTACCATTTTTGATACAATGCATATTGGTAATAAACATATATATAAACATTGCCTATTGGTAATTGGTTGGTTAGGAATCACTGATGTAGTAATCATACTTCCGCTTTATTGCTTTTTCCAAAATATTCCGGGTTTTTTTTCAACAAAAGAATTACTTAGTTTTATACTGCAGTTTTCTTTTTAAGATTGAAATGGAGAAATTTATATTTTTATTTAAAGTGTTAATAGTCTTTACTTGAGTGAATACAGACTATTGGTACTACCATAGGAAACTGTCAACTTTTTTTAGGAATTTACATTTCCACATAAGTAATATGACATTGAAATGTCCTAATTTCCAAATTTGTTTTTTATTTAATAAATGAATTAAATCATTATTTCTGCTATGTATTTGTGTTAGGTATGTAAATCTCTTAAATGTTTTATTACTTGAAACGTCTTTCATGTATAATTCCCTCAGATTTTCGTTAAATTTTTTTTTGCATGTTACATATAAATTACTCGGATTTTTGTTTTTAGCTACAGTCAAACCTCATTAATACAAAGTTGGCGAAATTTTTAGTGTTAACTAAATTTTGCTTGAAGGTTTAAATTTATTGACAGCATAACTGTTTATATTTTTCCGATTGTTTAAAATCCCAGATAGGTAGTGATTTTTTTTTTTTTGCTTCTAATGATAAATATTTCTGTTTTCAACTCATCTTGAAAAAAATCAAAAGCAACTGTCACTGTTTCGGTGATGTGGTGGTCAAACGAGTTACCTTTTAACTGAAAGAACAGAAATTCTTTTTCTCAAACCCAATTTGAAAAGAGTCGAGTACAGAAGTTGTTCCTTTTGACATCCTCCCATTGTGGAAGATCCATTTCTTATCTGGTCAGTTCCACCCAACAATGGAACCAAAGGAGATGAGACACCAGAAGGGAAACAGTACTTGGGGAATAGACACATCCCTCCCTAGGCATTTCACCTGTTGTAACACCGTGAGGAGGAACCTTTCAAGCTTTATTGGATAGGAAATAGTTGTTATTTTGCATTAAACGAAATTTCATGATAAGCGATTTCGCATTAACGGGGTTCGACAGTGTTTTGGATTTTGGTCATTCTCGTCCCTGATAGTAAGTTAATAAAAAAATATTTTTCACCTTTATTTCCTAGAATGAGTATGCGAGATACACTGAGGGGATCTCCCCTGGGGAGCACAGGGGACGATTGACCGCCTTCTCCCCTCCCCCGAGGATGCTCAAGGGGAAGAAAGACAAGGCAAAAGCCACCCAGGCAGAAGTGAGTAAATGCTCTTTCTTTCTTTGAGTTGCCTAGTGAAAAGAGAACTGAGCTTGTAATCAGAGAGTGGTGGGTTCAATTTTTATCTTGCACATGCAGCAAAATTCTAATTGGTGGGTTATGCGTTTTCATGGGTGAAAGTTTTTCATACCAAGACTGATTTCCTTCTTTATGATTTTTGTTGAAGATGTAAACAATAAATGTTGTATGTGGCTGGCAATTGTTCAAAGCCCATAAAAGGTAACAGGACACAACTACATAACACATTCTCTTGTTAAATGTTTGGCAGTGATATCACACAATTAAGAATATGTTTCACTACTATCTGATCAAGTTGTAATCATTTTTGCCATACCTAGAGCCATAGTAAATACATTTTTAAGGAATATTATCTTATTGTCATAACGTTTGCTACGGAATTTAATTTTTTTAACTTAAATAAAATGTTTTATAATTGTTAGAAATTTAGTTCCTATAAAGTGTATCTTTTATTATAATTTTAAGTTTGAATAAGTGGTAATGTTTATTTTTATGCCTGAATTTTGACAATTGTGCAAAAATTTTAAGCAATTAGTAAAAAAGTACAGTAATTGTTTATAAAGACAAAAAAAAAAAATTTCAGTTCTAGAACATTGAGATGCATTAAAAGCTTTCAATCCTAATACCGCCTTTTAAATTAAAAAAAATATTGCATGCTAAAATTTTTGAATTTCCTTCCAACAATTTTTGAACACTTTTACTCATGTGAGTTTTGTTCCTTATTGTCTTTTAGAGGACACATAGTAAATGTGTCACTGTTTAAATATACTCGTGTATGTTGTCCTTGTCCTTGTCATTGGACCATAGGTTAAAAATGGCGAGACAGTGGCTGTTGAGTCTCAACCTTAGGACTCAATCCATTACTATTAGCCCATTGCGCAACGTTAAATCAATCAATCAAAGCACTGAATACAAAGTTAAGTAGTAATTAGCAGTTTACTAATATTTCAAGTATTAGTATGTACTTTTTTTTTCTCACAAGTTAAAAAAAAATTCTATAAAATGCATGCTTGCAATTCCTTTTGATTGTAATTCGAAAAATTACTGCAAAATTGTTTTAATTTTACAAATACTGTCACATTGGTTTGACAACGGTATGAAACCACACACTCAGGCATACTTCAACGCCTATGAGAGACATGGAAGTCGATGTTAGGTGGTCAAGAACAAGAATCCTAAAATTGTCTACCAAAAAGAAGCTTGCAATGATCTTCACTTTGTAGTGTTGGTCATGTAAGTAGATGTTGCTTTTTCTACATTGATATTTTTCTATTATAATATTTTTTGTTTAATACCTAAATTTTTCATTACAGGATAGAATTGTTGTTCACTCCAAGTTTCAAAAAAAGATCAACACAGGTTGGTGATTGTAACATTCATTTAATAACATTATGTTCATTTACTGCTATGATCGTTGGCATCTCACATGCAAAGTAAGACGCACTCAAATTTGTACCAATATTTTAACCTTGCCTAACTAGCATATTTTGTACCTAATCTTAGCAATCATGCAAATTCAATTGTATTGTCATTAAAATTTTATTTCTTTTAGAATGTTCTTAATTTGGCATTAATCTTTATAAAACGAGGGGTCTGTCCCTTAATCGCCTATGCAACTCAACCCTACATTTCTATTGCAGCGATGAGATTCATTTGTTTTTCGACAGTATTCCATTTTTTTGCTTTCCCTCAAATATTCCAATTTTTCCTTAAAAACACCCGTTTTTTATTTAATATGAAAAAAATTAAGTAAAAAGGCTTGAAATAAAAAAAAATTCAATATATATTATATTTAGTAAACAGAATAGCAGAATAGCATAACAGCATAGCAATTTAGTAAACAGAATTTAGTCAGCACCTTATTTTAAGAAGAGCCTATTTAATATCCCTCTTCTTGTGTTTATAAATTGTAGAATATGGTATGAAAAAATCATAGTCAACTATTGTATATGCTTCTGCCCCCATTAAACCTTGCGGAATCATCCTAAAGGGATAAATGACATTTACATTGTGTAGTGGAAAGCGTCAACCAGGCTGTTTGTTAACCCATATCTCCCTGTAACCTTTTCACTGGGTAAAGTGGAATGTTGTCTTTGTCTGCAGTATACACTTATGCCCTCATAACTTTATGGAGCTTATAGCGATAAAAATTGTACCATTGTGTAGAAGAAGGTAGATAACTTCAACCAGGTTTGCCATTTATCCACTTCTCTCCCCTCTGATCTTCATGGTATAAGGCACAAACCAATTCTTACTGTACAGACTTGATTTTTTTCATGCATAACTTGTACGGATCCGACCATATAATGTACAGATTTTTGTAGTCATATGATTGTCTAATAAGCTTACAAAATTATAAAGACTTAACCCTTTCAGTCCCAGTGGTGCCAATTGGAATCATAATGAATGGAGTGGGTGAAAATGGTGTCAGACTTGCACCACTTTTCCATCAGTTGTGTTCAGTAGCCTAGGAAGGGATTGTTGACACAACGGGTGGAAAAGTGATGCAAGTCCGACTTTGACTTACACCACTGTTATCCAATTGAAAAAATAATTTTGTAACTGAAAGGGATTTTTTTTTTTAATTTTTCAAAACTGCTATTTCGACAAACAAGTTTGTAAACTGCTGTTTGTGTTTTTAAAAGTACTACATGCATTTGCGTAATATAAAGTAAATTGGGAGTAACCAATTGAAAATGTGGGTGCAAGAACAAGGCAGCACCAGTTTTCAAAATTGAAGAACAAAACACGTTGAACATTTTTTACATCGTATAATACAAACGTATAGCTCCTTTTCATTTATATATATCTATAACCATTGCTTAGAGCTGTCTGGTTCTTGCACTAATGAATTTAGGATTTTTTTTCTTTTAGGAAAAAATGTAAATCAGAAAAAAAGTGGAGCTGCTGTGTTCTTGCACACACATATTCAATTATTTAAAAAATGTAGCTAAAATTATATTAGAAAACATTCTTCATATTATTCTGAGATAAAAATCTTTTCTAGGTGCCAAAATTCAAATCTTCGTTGTTTCACTAAATCGACCGAACTTCACTGTTTAAATTATGCAATTTCTTAGATGAAAATGTGATTAAAGATAAAAGCTTCAAAATAAGCTTGGGAGTATTTGCCAAACTATGACTATTATTCTCCAATGATTGTATGAAAATCGTGAGCAAATATCAGTTTCACTCTAGAAATAAAAACGGGGCAGGGCGCTGTTGGCAGTAGAAGAGCACCCCTTTTTTGAAAAGGCGTTTCTTGTTTTTTAAAGTGCACTTTAAAATGTTTGGGGGCAGCGTAGTCACACATGGACACATCAGACCGGTGACCAAACAACTAAAACTAAATCTGTAAGTAGCCCTAATCAGACTAATACAAAATTGATAAAAAGGCTACTTAAATCCAAAATTTGGTAATAAATGCCTAGTCTAGCAACTTCACCCCAAACCATCTTCACTTTAAAAAAAAACACTGAAAAAAAAACTTAGCATTTCATATGCGAGCACAGGCAACAAATAGGATTCATGGAATGCCCCGTGCTCGAAATTACTGCAGAATCATTCGCGATTTCACAACATGCGTAGTTAAAAAAGAGTGTTTTTCTACTGTCACAATTCACTTCCAGTTTACACAATTTTTTTGTAATTGATGCCTTTTTTAAGATAGCTAGGGAAGCAAGTACACTTGTGCTTGACCGAAAAGGGCAAGAGGGGCGGAATTTTTGAAAAAGAAGGAGGCATGTTTGAAATAGGGCCATGAGGGCGCTATCGAGATGAAAAAAAGGCTGGCCCTCAAAAAACGCCTAGAGTGAACACTGCAAATATTATTTAATAATGTGACAAAAGATCAGATTGCTCAATGTCAGCCAAACTTGCTTTAAGCAAACCAAAGTTTATTAGTTATAAAGTATGACTTTAGTCTAAAAAAAGCCACATACTCAGTTTACTTTTAAATAGATAACTGTTATGAGTTTTAAAAATAAGTATATTTTTTCTGAATTAAAAATATCATCAACCAGGATAACTTTATCAGCCACAGACAAATTCTTCAACCACCTAATTTTTCAAGCCTCTATTGTTTGGTTCAGGAATTTGAATGGGTGGTTGGCAAAGTTGTCATGGTTGACGGTACTATAAAAATTTACAGGCTATTTTAAAGAAATCATAATTTATAATTATATAATTTTTTAACCATTTAGTTGAACAGACGTGACTATAGTTTTTTTCATCTCTAGTTTTAGTATTTATTCTGTTATTGTTCCTGCTCATTACAACTGTTTTTCTTCTTTTTTTGTGTCTTTAGAGACAACCAAGTCAGCTGTAGTTTCTAAAAAGCTTTCTATGACAAACCAAAATGACACTTTTGTAATATCTCAAGCATGGCAAAATTTCTCTCTTGATCGTGAAGCTCTGATTGCCACTTTTAACATTAACATGAGGTATGTATTCTTCTTTTTATTATGTTTAGTAATCGAATTTCTTCAAAGAGAATTTTGTATTTCATTTACTTTTATAAGTTTTTTTACATATATATTCATTACTAATCATACTTCTTACTATGGAACAGTTATTCTTATTTTTTTCCCAGAATTTTTTTATGCTCATAGATAGAAAAAAAATATCTTAATCTGGTGTGGATCTGTAAGAGAACAGGTTGAAAAAAATATCAGTGTTTTTTAAACACAAGATCACGCTGTTCTTATTTATTTTAATGAACTGGTCGTTATGCTGTTGCCTGAGTGATGATAGCGAAGTGCAATGTTTAATTTGTTAATGAGGTTAGACTAATTAGTAAATAATGTAATATAACATGTTTTATTAAAATATTTGAGATCACTAATTTTATAAAAGTTATAAATTTTGCGATAAATATGTTGACTGTATGCAATCAAAACCTCTAAAACAATTTGTTTTGTTTTATGTTTTGTAATATCTTTATTCAGGTAACATAGAACCTGTCACTTGGTGTTAAACAATTTCAGTTTAGTTCTCAAACTTTATTCGCATTCCTCAAAAGTATAGTATAATAGTTTATTATAATTATTATCCTTTAGACTTGAGTGGTAGCTCTCGGCTAAAAATAACGACTTGTTCTTTAAATTGAGTAAGAACTGCATCTTTTTGAACATAAAAACTCATAAAAGTATGCCATCACTTGGATATCAAAATATTTTATTAACCCTTTGCACTCGAGTGTCGTTAACATAACTATATGCTTTTCCCCTCTTCAGAATAAAAGAGAATAATATATTCTCGAGTTCAAAAATATAAAAAAAAGGTTTAACAGTTCTACTCATAGATGGCACTACCAACAGTTCGTTTAAAAACTGTTTGGACACCAATTATTTTTTAATGCATTAAAAAAAAACAGAGTAGTGTTCATGAGACAAAAGTACAATTCATCACTGCTCTGGGAAATTCACCCCTTTTTTTTATTTTAACATGCTAAGACCCTCAAACGGGATCTTTACTACTAAAATAATATTTTTTATAATTATCCACCCTGAATGTAAAAAGAACATGCTAAAGAATACCTGTTTAAAAAGAACAAGAACACACATAACTGTTCAATAAAAAGAACGTAAATATCAATCACATTTCTCAAGTTTAAATGGTTAATAATGTTAAGGTATTATAGGTGAATAATACTTTCAATCACTAAGGGATATATTCAAAAAATAATTCTGTTACTGTGATGGTCTTGGTTTGTTGTGACCTAAGAGTATAAGCATTGAGATGGCAACTTTTTTTTAGTTTACTAGTCTAAATTTTATTTGACTTTGGTCAAACTAGACTAGGGTTTGAAATGAACTTTCTTTAAATCAGATTCTCCAACTCATTTGAATCCAGCCAACCAAATATTGCACAAGTAACTGACAGAACGGAAAGCAAAATGCAACATTAGTAATGACTTGGCAATTATTTGTAAATAAATAATATACAAAATATAATTTTTCAACACTTTCATATTAAATTGTAATTTATAAAATAAAATACAGAATTTTGTATAAAATCCAACTTTATTCATAAACAGAGTTCGAAATTGGCAGTCGTCATTTGTATCTTGTGTTTAAAAATTTCAGTTGGATGACAATAACACCCAGTTGTAATTTTTTATGCCTACAGTGATGCCTTTGTTGACTGAGTGTAAAATTACAGTTGTCAAACTGAAATTTTTAGGTGCAAAAGTATGAATGGTGACTACTAATTTCGAACCCTGTTCATGAAATAGGAGTACTTTGGGACAAAAAATATTGCATAGAAATCATCCTAGATTTGGTAAAACATCAGCAGACGAGGAGTAGATTCCCAATTTTATCGAACTGTTTTTATTGAAATTTACCTGTTTTTTGCATCTTTTTTGAGCAAGCAACTTACAGATCCACACCATTTTTGCTGTTTAGCTGGTTGAGATTGATAAGTGAAAACAACCTAAATATATCAGATGGCGACCTGTTAAGACGCACAGCTCCAACGGTTGATAACTGCCTTAAAACGTTATCATTAAAATATCTTAAGTAGCTTGATTTAAGATACACATTATCTTTTCTTCTTTTTTGTTGTAAAGTTTGGTTTAATGTGATAACAACCTTTGAGCCTGAATGGACTGTAGTAGAGAGAGTATGACATTGTAATCGTGATGCAAACATCTCGGACTGGATGGCTCCAGATACGTGGCTTCCTTTAAAAATTTACGAATGAAAAAACATTCGGGATTGACTTGTGATTTGGAAATAATCGTAAATGCGTAAACGCAGTGCGCTCAGTGAACACCACCTAGATTGAGCCATGTTTAGTAGCTGTGTAATTCTTAAGTAGAACATTGACCATAGAATCTTTATACATTGACATACAAACGTCATCAGATTCTTACTGTGGAAAGAAATATTCTATTCTATTTTCTGGTTTCATTCCGTCCAATTTGTTCGAATCCTTCGATTTGATCAAGTTGTTCGTTTTGAACAATTCGTTTGATTTATTAAATTTCTTTAGTGCATTAGAATAGATTGATTGAATGAATTTGTTCGATATTATCAATTCGTTCGATTAAATCGAACATCGATGAAATCGAACAAATCGATTGTATCTATAAAATCAAGTGAATCAATGAAATCGAATAAATCCATGAAATATAGTCATTTGATTAAATCAAGTGATTCAATTAAAGCGATCAAATCGAAGGAATCCATCACATAGAATAAATTGTACAATTCGAACGAATTGTTTGATACGAACAAATGTCTCAAATCGAAGGAATCGATCAATTGGCACGATCGTAGACTTCTCACCAACTCTATATACCCACCTCTTCTTGTACACATTTATTCTATATATATATATATATACTCTATAACCAATTCTCTATCTCACTGTCGATAACAATACAGTAGATTTTTAACACCTCTATATAGAGCCCCACCCTTTCCAAAATTATTTTACCATCTTGAAAATCCACATCCACCTCATTCTAAACAATACAACTTTTATACGAAAAATATCATTTAGAAAATTGTTGCAAAAAATAGTTGCATCGTATAATATTCATTCATGAAGTACGTAATATTTTTTATGAATGAACTAGAAAAAATTTATGAGTGGAATGACGTAGTAAACCACGTGTCTGGAGCCATACACGTTGGCCTCACTTTGATGTTAGCGAGGTTATAACATTACGATTTCTCTACTATGAAGGATCCATGCTCAAAGATAACAGTGTTAAGCCTAATCCCATCTTTAAAGTAATGTAAAAAGGTTTTCCATTGAATATTTATGTTATTGAGAAAAAAATTGTCAATATTAAACGTTTATTAAAATTATCTCTAACCATTTAAATGTAACTATATTTATTATAATTTATGGTCATTCAGTATAAATATGTATTTTTGTGGGCTTAACAAAAAAAAAAACTGTAGACCACTATTTGTTCTGAATTTTAACTTTTATTTTATGAAATTAATGCAAATGTCATTCAACTAAACATTTAAATTTATTTTTTTGTAGGAAGACATCTTCACCTAAAAAATACCAACAAATTTGAAGAATACTTATATTTAAAAATGTCATATTGGTTCATAAATGTGATAAACACAGTTAATGTGTGAATTGTATTTTGAATTTTAGAATTTAAAAAACTTTTAAAAATTGAATAAAACATTAATTATATCTTTGTATGTCTCTTGTTGAAATCACTATTTTCTTACTGTGTGGATTTAGAAGACTTCACTATGAAATAATATATTTGAAAGATATCTTATGACCAATCTTCATTAAATTCTTAATAAAATTTTCCTGTTTCTCGTTCTGTACAAGAAGGGATTGTTGCCCGGCTACATGCGTTTTGGAGCTAGAATTGGAATTTGGAGTAAAAGCTTTATTCCTTAAAGACTGAGGAGTAGATGAAATTTAGTGCAGAATAATGCTTTTAGAAGGTGCTACATTTCAAAACTATCATCTACCACATGAAGTGGAATGTAATGTCAGAAAACCCTCTAGATCATATCCTACTGATAAAATTTTTAATTTAAACAGGACTGTTCATTGTACAATTAAAAGCAAAATGCACAATTTTGAAGCAAAAAAACATGATGCACTGCTAAAAATAAAAGATCAATGTTAAACATTGAAATTAGAGTAAATGTACTTTTAAAAGTAAAATCACAAAATACTTTTACGAAAAGAAAAACGTATTTATAAAAGGAAAAATCCGTAATACCCTACTATGAAATGTTAAAAAAAAAAAAAAATTAAGAAAAAAGCATTAAAAGCAAAAAAAATAATCTTTCATTTTACAAAGAAGTTGAAAAAATTTAAATATTTTTTTTTTTAACCTCTTTCTTTTTTCGCGTTTTTTTTTTCTTAAAGTGTTTTCTTTTTAAAAGATTATTTTATTTCCCCCCTTTTGAATTTAGCAGGTGGTTTCGTCCACTGCTATTTATTCACCAGGTTTCTCAAGTTGTTGCTCCTTTTTTTCCACGCTTTGGATAGTATATATTTTGAGATTACCCGTTTAAATAAATTAAATTTATACTGTAGTGAGACAATCCCATCCAACGAAATGAAAATGCTTTGAAATAGATGTTAAAAAGTCAGGTTTATCAATACCCCTGGAACAGCAGGATCTTTTTTTAAAAATAAAATTACTAAAGTGGATTTTACTCTATCCACCAAAAAAAGAATTTTGGAAATTGGACAATAAGAGTGGTATGAAGTTTTTTTTTTTTTCGAAATCCCTTGTAGACAGTGATTTTCCTCTTAAATAAAATTAATCCTTAAATAAAACTAGATTTGTATATATAAAAAAAACTTTATATATATAATTTTTTTACATAATATTAAAATATTACATTATTATAATTAGGTTTTAGTAAGAAGTCATTTATGCTTAAAGGGGTGGGGAAGGAAGATGAGGACGGATTTTCCAAATCGTGTGTATTTAGGGACCTTTCTCTTGTTTTGAAAGTCAAGTGTGCACAATTTTATCAAGCTCAGAATAAAACTATATTTGCATAAAAAACACACTCTTCTTTATATATATATATATATATATTTCCATTGGTATTTAGTATAATCATAAATAGACTCACTTTAACTTGAAACAAAATACACAAACAAAAAAAACAACACAACAGCGAAAAATTATAAACTTGTAATGCCCCGCCTTATGTACAAACAGAACCGACCGTGTGTCACAGCACAAAGTAAATTCCGCAGAAAGCGTCCTGCAGTGCCCTGTCGCAGGCGTTTTCGGTGAGGAAACCCCCGGCCACCTCCGGTTCCGACGCGCCCCGCACGTGTCGCGTGAACCCTTCTCCGATGAGGGTGGCGGGGGAGAAGGGCCGGGGGCCGTAGAACTCCAGCTGGAAGTCCCTGTACACGAACCTCTCCTCCTCGCTCCTCTTGGGGACGGGCAGGAAGACGTGCTGGGATTTCAGTCCCGTCGAGAACGCGCTCTGCTTCTTCAGGGTGGGGGTCGTTCGGGCTTTCATCTCATTCTTCTGGGAGTGGGCGGCGATGATGTCTTTGGCGGACCTGTAAAGGATCAATGCGATGCTTTAATCCACTGATAGGGATGAGGAAAATATCAAAACTGTAGACAGTCTCAGATTTAGAAATTTCAGCAATAGGGGCACGATAGCATTGACTAGGCGCCCCCTCTCGTAAAAAAATAGTACTGAAGAATGAAACATTTTAAAAATTGGTTATTCTTTAAATAAAAACATAAAATTACAATGTTTTGGGAAAAGTGATGAAAAATTGCAATAATAGTAAAAAAAAATTCAAAACACCTGTAATTTTTCTAATTTATGTATAATTAAATAAAAATTGGGCCTCTAAAAACAGGAAGCCTTGTGCCAGGGCCTCATGTGCCTAATGGTAAATCAGGCACTGAATGTCGTTTTGTTTTCACTGCTAAAGAGTTTAAAATATATTTTTAACACATTCCTTTTATAATAATGAGAGAAAGAGAGAGAAATTTTGCGAATCGTGATATTTTTATATAAATATGTTCTTAAATTTTTTTTTATCATATCAGTACTTGCATTGCTTATCTTTCTGTAAAATACTCCCGGCAATACGGAGCACTCTTGCACTACCAAAGGCGAATAGACGCGGAATTAAAATAGTCTTCTCAGGTCAGACAACCTCCGTTGTTACCAAAGCTCAATTTCTTTGTTAGTGACAGACAGCCCTGAGGACAAAACTCATAAAGAACCCCCTGAAACAATTAAAAATCTAGGATTTCAAAAATACACCAAAATCATGCTACGTACTTGGTGACCACGGTACACCATCTCCATAATGTGTACGGTACGAAGCCAGAGATAGTGTAGCGGAGTGCTTTTCGGCTGTCAGCCTGTTTTTTAAAACCCGGGGCGTTGTACATGCTACGACGATACTCTATCGATCGGGCTAAAGTAATTACTCGAGCACAAATGAGAGTACCGGTTATATGAAGTAATCACCACAGTACTCTTTTGAGTTGGATGAATGAAGAGTCCTGGTAAGCATATCACCTGGATGAAGATAAGCAATTTGCTGTGATGCAAAGCTGTGTCAGGCCGGGTCACCAATGTAGCCCAGTGCTGTTTGCCCGGAATTGAACCCAGGACATTATGCATGCTGCGAAGATACTCTACCAATCAGGCTAAAATAATTACTCGAACCCCAGTGATAGTATCGGGTATGTGAAGTAACCATCACAATAGAATCAAAGGAATTCCATCAGTGCCTTGAAGAATCATTAAGGGGATAACTCTTTGTGCCGCTGAGCGTTGGATGGTAATAAAAATATCTAGAAATTATTTTTTTATTATTATAGTGGACTCGCATGTTAGAGCAGAATTTAGTGTTCCATTGTTAGATATTTTTCAAAGTGTGCCGCACCCTGGACCCTTTTAGAAGTGAAAAATGCGCCCTGCCCCTTTTCCGGTATCTAATTTGCACCCCATACTTTTTTCAAATATTTTGTTTTTGCAGAAAAAAAGTAGTTCTGTATGATTTACCGTCTGGAGTCCGTCTCCCATACGTATGAGAAGTAACAATAGATTATTTTTTTTGTCCCAATCCATAAGGAAAGTGCCTTTTCACTCAACAGAGTCTTCTTTTTAATAAACCCGCCCTGTCCCTTTTAACTCTTTGCACACCAAGAACATCATTGACAATTGCCATCTTTCTACAAAACACTTATCTCACTTTATGTTCTTTTTTCAAGAATTTTTTATGCTCAAGAGGACACAAATAGTAATCTACTTTTAATCTGGCAAAACAACAATTCGGAAAAAAAATGCTTTTTTAAACACATGCTATTCTCCTTTATTTAAAGAACAGGGATTAAAACAACAAGTCATTATGCTGTCGTCCGAGAGGCAACATCGAAGTGCAAAGGGCTAAAAGAAATGTGAACACTCGAGTTAGAATGTACAGTAGACTCGTGTGGGACCCTGACCTGTCTGAGAACATGAGGTCGTCGATGAGCGCCTCCTTCTTATTCCTCCTCTGCCTCTCCGACTCCTTTTCCTCCTCGATAGCCTGCATTCTCCTCGCCTCCGCCTCCTCCTTTTCCCTCTCCAGCAGTTCCTCCAGCTCCTCCTCTTCCCTGCTCTGCCTCCCCTTGTTCTTGGTGATGAGGGCCTTGTTCTCCTTCTTGTACTGTTCGATCAGGCGCCTGGTGGCCTCCACCTGCACAGTCAGAAAGGGATTCAAAGATACTACACAAAATACGAGGGATTCAAAATACAGGCAGGGTGTTAAAAAAAAATAAGATTTTTTAAAAAATAAAATAAATCATATTTATTTGATTTAAATCTGATTTTGGTTAATTCCTAGTGTACGGTGCACCCGCCAAATGATGATTTGGCGACAGTGAGCGATAAATTTTATATTTTGGCAATCCTATTTCATGACGTACCTTGCAATATCATGATGTATGGCAACCCTACTTATTTTTTCGCACCGTCTGACGTTGTTTCGCCAAACCTTGGCGCCAATTTTTGGCCTTGGCGACAACGGGGCACCGTACACTAGGAATTTACCCTGATTTTTTTTTAATTTAAATAAGATTTTTTTTCACAATTAATTTTTTTTTTAAGCTGATTTTTTCTAAAAACGTTTAACTACTCTACAGATGTGGGTCTGGTAAATAAAAATGGGTAAGTATATTCAATTTGTTTCAATATATATATATATATATAGATATATATATGAATGACAATTGAGGAATGACAATTTTAAAAGTAGATGGGCTTCATACTATCACCAATTTGTAGTACTAGCTACAGCATGTCCATCCAGTTTTGTATTGGGTTCGGTTTTCCAATGTGACAAAATTATTTGTATAAAAACTTAAATAAGCTTCCAAAGAAGGGAGGTTAGAGTTAAGGCAATTACCTTAAGGTGAGGGATACAGTAGATTTTTAGTGCTACAGTTAAAAAAGCAATGACATAGAAATTAAAATAGTTCCTACATGATATCTTTTATCATTAAAGGAGTTGCAGAAAGCCTCAATACTCATAAATCTGCCATATCACATTCCATAGAGATGTCGCAAATTACATCAGAACCGATAGACCTTTGTAATAAAGGGCCTGATCCAGGGGTGCCCATCCCCCCCAAACTCAATGGCGCAAATCCCCCCCTAACTCAATGGCGCACCCCCCCCCCCCCCCCCAAAAAAAAATAATAATCTAACGGTAATCTGTGATTGTTCAATTTCAGAAAAACCCTTGCAATCGCTCCATTTAGACTAAAATAACTACCTACAATATTTTATTTTATTTGTCAGTGATATATGCAAAATCACTCTAATTAGCAGAAACACATGATGTAAATAGGTTTTACTCTAAATGCTCAGAAACAATTGCCTCTTACATGTCAGCCAAATGCCACTGAAAATGCTTAAATACTTTATATATAAGAAAGAATAGCTTTCTGATTGAAATATAAAAAACGGCTTTTTTTTAAAACACATCATGACATCAAGGAAATAAAATTGATGTTATTTACGCGCGTTAGATACAGATGGTTCTACGAGTGTATTTGTAAACCACATAGTTTGTATTCCCCAATCACAGGGCCATCTACAAAAGCTAATGCGTTTTAATAATGTCCCCATTCTACACGGACGTTATTTGCGCACGTTAGCTATTGCGATAAATCTGCGATTGGTCCACCACGTGGTGTGAATGTACCAATCAGACGCTTCTGAAAAATGCAACGCGGCGTAAATAGCGTCCATGTAAAATGGGCCTTAGAATATCTGTTTTTTACTTGTTAAGTATACTTTCTCTTACCTAATGGTATAAACAAAACTGATATATATAAAACACGGCTACATATATGGTCAAACAGAAATACTTATGAAAAAGTGGGAAAATTCATGTCTTAACGGTTAGAGATGTCAACATGAACTAAAGTACAAATTATAAGTAATGAATAAACTTGTGAAAATTTTATTTAAAAAAAACATCTATTAAACCCCAACAAAATAGACAGGTAAACACAAAGATAGAAAAAAAAAATTATCGACTAAATTCATGCAAAATACTGAACGCTGTTGGTTTTGTTTAAAATCACTCGTGACTTTCTATTCTTATTTTTGGCTATTTTAAATATGACTATCAAATGCAAAAACTTTATTTTATTGAATTTTAAGAAATCTTTATTTAAATTAAAAATGTATTAATAATGAAATTTAATTTCAAAATGCCGTATGATATTTATCCACTTACCAGTACAGTTTATCAAACTCAGAAAATACTTTTCATTTAGTTATTTTTTTACAATTTAAATATTCTCAGCTTTACTCCACATTTAAACTGCACGTTCACAAAAACCATTCGTCCTTGCTGACTAAAATATATTTTCCGTTCTTTTATTGTAACACCATTGAAATTATTTAAACTGATTCGACGCCAAGACTAAACTCAAATATAATAAAACCACCTACGCTCAGTAGCGGCGATTGGGTTCTAAAAATTCAGTTTGGCTTTCATAATACTACTCGTATTCAACGTAGATAAATATCGGCGCCAATATGTTTCCCGCTAAAAAATCAAGACCTATGGATGCCTATGGTCGCGCCTATTTCCTTTGGCTTTTTTTGTTTTATTTGAACGATGAGTATTTTGTAATGACAGAAGTGGCTCCTGAATGTCTGTTAGCTGTCTGTGTGCTGGCAGAAGATACAAGATAATACGAGAAAATAAAATCGATTGTAAATGTAATATAAGCACCAGAAAAAAATAGGAGAGGGTTGGGGTACGAAATTTTTCTTTAGTTCGTCAATTCAGTAACACAATTTACTAAATATTTTTTTTAGTTTAAATTTAAAAAGTATGGGGGCAACATACAAAAAAAGTGAAAGGGGGGGGGGGAGCGTTCCCCCTAATCGCCACAACTGTTGCTTATTAGTGAACAAACGTATGAAAGTAATTAGTTTCTTATGGAGTTGTATATAAAAATCGTAATTTACGTTATAAGTGTTGTTGAGATGCGGAAACGGTTTATGCTTCCATCATTGCAGTTTTTTTTTTAAACATATGCCACATATTAACAAACAAAAGAATTAACTTTGTTAAAGTCACCGTTTTTTTTCCAGTTTTTGTTGCAGTCTGCAGTCCTGAGTTTATAGCAATCTTCATATTTATTTTTACATTTTTTCTTACTAACGGAAAAGTTATTGCCTCACAGCGTTTTTTAATTTAAATCTCAGCACTGAAGTGTATAGTCTGAATGTATGAACCGGACAAAGTAAACGTGTATGTCCTAGATATGAGTAACACATATTAAAAAAAATACTAAAGTTTTAAAAAACATGATTTTTTCTCTAAAATAGTTTTCTCGGTTTTTTTTTACTGAAAAAAAAAAGCGAGGGGTCCTGTGCGGTGGTATGCGCCGCACAACCCTAAGATTCTTCTATATCCATTAATCAGATAATTTTTGTAATTTATTTTGTAGATCTTTCTAAAATGGCATTTAATTTTAACAGAATAAAGACTTGCATTTTCAAACAAGAGTATTTTTTTACAATTTCGTCAGCTTTTGTGTCGTAGAGGCGTTTCTTGAAATGGCTGGAAATTCCAGTGACTGCGGACGTATTATATATGCAAAATTATTTTTTGCCCAAAACATTTCTCCCTGAAAATTAAATAATAATAAAGAAATGAAAAAAAATCCCCCCCAAAAATTCTGATGGCGCAACTTGCGCCATAATCCCCCCCTATGGGCACCCCTGGCCTGATCAAAGCTAAAGACGGGAAATCCCAAACAATTCTTTCTGGGGGGAAAAACTGTCATGAAGGATGGCAAAACGGTTAATGGCCCCCAAGCACAAAAAATCCTACCTACCTGCACATTATTGGCCAGGTTGAAGATGACTGTCTCGACTTCTTCCAAGTAATCATTGTACTCAAGCAAGGTTTCAAAATCCGCCTCCTTCTTGTTGAAGTCTTTCAGGACACGCCGACGAATGTCCAGCTCCTTTTCCACCGTCGAATCCTCGAAGATCTGGACGCGGAAGTTGCTCCGGCGTAGAGGAACGTTGCACTGGGGACAGGCCGCGGAGCCCTTCACGAAGAGCAACTCAACACAGTTCTCACACAGGGCATGGCCACACACGTTCACCATCAGCTTGAGGTTCGGGTTCCGGTATTTGGTGGTTTTGCAGCGGGGGCATTCAATGTCGTCCATGGTGTGGGCGAGCTGCGTCGTAGGAAAGTTCACACTGTGTAAATGAGATAATGAAATTTTTTTTAATAAAGTGTGGTTTTCATGAAAATCTATTCCTGTAATTTCTACGTTCGGCACAAAATGAAAATAAATTTTTAAAATCTGCCATAATATTTTACAGGGTTAATAAAATCAGGTCAGTGGGTATTGGTCATGGGTGAAGAAATCCCATGCCAAAGGATTTTTGCAAGATAAGAAACTTTCATTTAAAATTGCATATACTATGGCTCTTTGTATTGGAATCATGGTTACAACTTAATGGCACAATATATGAATTCTTAATTGCGTGACGTCACTGCCGAACGAATTCAATAGGAGAGAGAATGAATAGTTGTGTAGTTTTGTGTCAATTGACCTTTTATTGACTTCATTAAACTGTCTTACTGGGTCACCCTGAATTTTTGCCAAATCTGTCCGATTCAGGATGGGAAATGCAGTTCTTTAATTAGCAACCAAACCAATTTTTGTTTAGAAGCAATGGGTTAGCTTTGCGAATACAGGATATTCCAAAAAGCCAACAACAAGGGCAACAATTCATAACGTTGTTAAGAATTCTATATTTTATAATACGGTTAAAATGCATTGCTTTGAAAGTCCACCTTGGCAATTTTTCTGAAAAAGCAATAATTGCAAAGCTAACCCGGTCTTGGCGACAAAAACCGGTTTTGTTACCAATCAAATATCACAGGGACCGGCAATACATTATTGAACCGTATGTTCGTAATTAATACTAATTAGAAAAAATTGGGGTACAGATGTAGTATAGGACATTTGGCGCACAAGTTTTTTTTTGGCGTGTTTTATAGGGGCGATAAATTTATAGTACGGCAACCCCACCTGATATTATTGGTATATTCCAATTGTTGTGGCGACTTTGAATCTGGCAACCCTATGATGTCATAGCGGCTGTTTAACGGCAATTTTTCGTCGCCAAAAACAAAAACGCGCCAAATGTCCTATACTACATCTGTTCAAAAATTGGCTATTCATTAACATCCTCTTCAAAACTTTGGACAATATTATTTAGATGAAGTTTTTTTAAAGCGATAACGGGAACGTAGCTATCAGAGATAACTCTTTAAATTTATGAAAGCCAACGAAGACGATGTCCCGTAAAATCGTATGGGCGGGCTTTTATCTGAAAAGTTTTATAACGAACAATACATAACTTTTCTTTACATAAATATGAAAACCAAAAAAAAAGTTTAAAACATCAATAAACTGTAACTTACATTACAATTCGCAGAATTTATCAGATTCAGCAGCAAGTTAAAATATTTTATTCTTATCAAAAAAAAATTTAAGTAGACTAATACTTATTTTGGATGAGAACCTCGTGATAATTTTAAATCAGCTATAAATTTGTAAAATATGATAAAGCTAAAGAACTTTGATTATTAAAACAAAACGAGCCGTCAAAAAATCTTTGTTTACAAAATGTTATTGCCAGTTCCAAAGTTGTAAATTAAGTTCTCTGTGGTTTGGTTAATGAACGTCGCACTAGAGCTGCACATTGGGCTATAGACGACAGTTCGGAGCCTATCTCGAGGGACAGACCCGGGAACAATGTCTTGAATTTTTGAACCATGGTTAGATGACGGGGACAACACCTGAGCTGTAAATTAATATTTACAAAATACAAAAAAATACTTTTATTTCAACATAAAAAATGCTTCAGAAACGATAAGTACAATTTATCTCAGTGTTTGAAGTTAATATTTCTATATTGAGGCATTATTTAATGACAAAATCTTAAAACTATAGTACAGGAACTGAAGTTCCATGTTAATCCTACAAAACTTCGTCGGCGTCATGGATTTTTCTCCATGTTCGGTTGGAACAGCGGTCTTTTTCTTCTTGTCGTGAAACTCACGCTATGGAGGGGTTTCACGCATTTCTATGGTTTCACGCCATTGCGGATTTACAGAACGTCCCATGAAAAATCTATAGCGACGTGCTTGTATTAAACTACATTCTAATGCGTTTAAAAATATAAATCTTTTGGTGTAATAAGCCTGCGTTCTTTCCAGCTTCGCTACAAAAATACTAGAAATTCTTCCAGAACATTCAAGGCCGATGTGATTTCATAGAGTTTAAGGGCATCCTCTACGAATTATTTTTAGCTTGGAGGACGGGGGGTGGAGGAAGGCGATGGTGCACGATAAGACTGATGATTTTTACACATCTTAGTAAAAGGTGACATGTGTGACGTCAAATGTGTACCATGCGCGCGCATATTCTCTAGAAAGTGAACTTTGCGTGCGCATGGGCCTCTCACCAAAAGAGCATTTCCGGAAATTCGGAGCATTGGAATTATTTACCATTGGCGATAAAATTATTTCAAAGCATCCTATCTGGCGAAGGTTTGGCTGTCATTCTCGTTGCTTTGTTAAAGAATATCACGTGTATTTGTTTCTGCGTAAGTGTTTATTTTGATATTGTTTTTCATTGTTTAACTTATTATGGCTAAGAATGTTCATATAATGGATGGGAATAATTTAATTATGTTACGCGATTTAATCCGTAGGTCCAGGTTCTTATTTCTGCGGTATTCCCACGTTGCCCGATGGGAGGGGGTTCTTGGAAATTTACCAGATTGATTACTTAAAAGCTCATTTGAAAATACTGCGGATGAAGTTTTATTCGAATATCTTTTTTTCTTTTTCAGATTAAGTCAACCATTATGAAGGCAGTTCTTGTACAAAGATGAATACTCCAAATGAAAATAAACAATAGGGTTGGTGATGTTAACTCTTCTCTTGAGTAATTCCTTCTTTTAGCTTAATGTTTTACAGCTCGTGGTCTGTTCTTGCATCCTATCAGAATTCGGTTGTCCCACAAACTCCAGTAGGTGCAGTTTCCGGATTCCTTCCTTTGAGGTATGTTACTGAAGAAAAAGGTCCTTTTGTTCTTTATCCATCGTCTAATCGGAGAACGATTAGCGCATTAATACAATTTCTATAAAGTTACCAAGTGTTGCTGTTCCACGTGTCTGTTTAGCACATTGTGATTTGGCTTGAACACGGTTTTGACTACCACATTATTCACAGTAATATGCTTCGCAAGTACTGTTCATTTTCTCCTCTGTCGCACTCGCTGGAAGGGGAATACTGTGGTGGACCCTTCAACAGGGTTGCCATGCACCTGGAAATCTCAGCGAAAATGAACATAATGAAGAGAAAGTTCTATAAAGTAAGAGAATTTTCTAAAAAATTTTAAATGAATATATGCCTTATCATCATTGATGACATTTAGTTTTCTTCTAAGCATGTGATGAATAGTGATTTGGCTGATTAAATCTTTCTTTGGTAAATTCCTAGTTTGTATTGCCCGCATGGCGAGATTATGAGAAATTGTTGCCAAAATTATGTCTTTTTCAGTGGTCGCCACATCAAAATAGTGGACCATAATGGTTGGTTAAATAAGGGTGCACTAGAACTGCACAATAGGCTATTGATGACAATACAGATTCCACAAGGTTGGTTAGTTAAATAACATCACACTGGAGTTGCATGTGACAATTTTGCAATTAGTCAATAACAATATGGCAAAGCACACACTCATACCATGCATCCGTACCTCGATTCATTGAACCGGGCAATATTAGCCAATGGCTACCAACTTATTCGAAATCAAATTTGGTACCTTTTTCGAGCAGTTGATTATGGTGTATACAATTAATAAAAAATGTAATTCTTAGTATATGGTATGTACCCTCAATCCAGTATTGTGTGCACCAGTGATGGGATCTTTTAAGTTGGCACTGGTCCACCGTGAAGTGGCCGAATCCCCGCACTTCAAGCAGTAGCGAGACTACCAGCAATCCAAAATAATAAAAGTACCGGTCAAAACGAACTGCTTCAACAATATGTGCTTCGTGCCTCCCAATTTCCACAAATATTTACTATTGAGGTAAACATCTGCAACAAACACATCCATAACTCAATCTAAAACACAACAACAATAGTCAAATGCCGTACATTAAATGACCAAACAATTTCTAACCACACAAAAATAATTTTAGTGTTACAAAAATGTAAATTTTATCGTTCACCAATCCGAACTGTCGCCAGTATCCCAATATAGACAGCTCTTGTGTGACTTTATTTAACCAACCAGCCTTATCGAATCTGAGCCAGTTGTGCAGCACTAGTGCCACATTACTTAACCAGTCAAGCATTTATTTTCCTCCGTTCTGACTTGACCACAATATCCAAGTTGGTACCAGATTTGATTCCGAGTCCGATAAGATACTAATAAATAAGATATTTTAATTGCTGATTAAAAAAGCTGCACATTTCTGAAAGTGATTAAAAAATTGTACATTTTATCCCAAATCCCGTTTTTACACCCTGCTTCTATTCGGCTGACGATTGGCCGAATATCAAAAATATTCTGTCTATACAGATATTTGGTATATGGGCCAAATATTATTCCATCCCTATTTTTGTCATAAAAATCACAAATTCTTGATTTTGTACACATTGCTAAGTTATTTACAAGCATTTTAATTTTTACAGTCTTAAATATTATTGTGAAAAACTTATAAATTATTCATTGGTAACTAATGTTTTCAAACAAATTTAGATAACTTAATTCAATTTGCTTTAAAAAAGACGAGTATAATTTTGATTTGTATACTACTTTTAATTGCATTTGGCAAGCATGAAGAAACAAACCATTGCTTTGAATACTATAATTGATCTGTTCTTGTAAACTGTGTTGTCCTTTTTCTAATTTATTGTATAAATACTTATTATAATGTATATATGATTTAATTAAGCCTATGCCCAGAAAAGTCTTCTAGTTGGCAAGTCATCTTGTGGACGCTTCTGACGACATAACTAAATGACACTTGCTTTTGAATCCATGTTTATTATATTACTGGTATCAATCACAAGTGTTTTTAAGTTCACAACTGAGAGCCAAAGTACGCAATGCAAGGTAAATGAGTACATGCTTACATGAAGAAATATATTAAGTAAATGTGTGTTGTAATACTATTTATACATATATATTGGTATAGTATAAATTTAAATGCTGGTTAATATAATTTTTTTGTGCATATTAAATTATGGGAAGTGGATTATTTTTAAATATGTAACTGTAAAGTAAAACTGAAACTATGGCTGATTCAAATTACTCCATCTGTTCAAAAAATAAATGATTCTTAATTGAAATATTCCACAGCTTAAAACTTTACTTAGCAAGTGGTCAGATTTTCATACATGTTTGTGCATAAAATAACATTTTGGAGAAAAAAAATTGTGTTTGTTCTGTATTTTAATGAAATATATATTTACCAATCATGTAATTCCGTTTCAGGATTTTGTTAATACAAGCTCATTACTCAGCCCCCAGGCATTCTTCTCGCCTCCATCTAATTAATGTTAACTTCAATAGTTTAATTCATACCTCATTAAAGTTCTCCTATTACTAGGCTAAATTCAATGGAGGTGTAAAAACATTTGTGTCGACACACGCTGAGGTCCTTTCATATTTCCTTAATGATTTTATTTTAGGAAAGTTTTACATACCTAGAAACATGCATAGTACAGGCTTAGTTCGATCATTTAAATAGCAAATTATCGCCTATAGTATTGCCACTAGAAGAAAACAACTAAAAAAATTATGTATCACATATAATAAATTCTATGCAAGACCATAGCATTTCCTGGAATAGTGCATAAAAACTATGAATTGATGAGTGCATAAAAACTATGGATTGATGAGTGCATAAAACTGTGTCTGCTAAAACTGTTCACCAATCCCAGAGGCATCTTCAAAAAATGTGCTTTTGATTTTCTTCCACAATTGTAATGTATTGGCATAAGGTACAGAGGGGCTGGCACCTACAAAACAAAAAATGTCCATACTTATGCAATATCTTAATCTCCAGGTGTCAGGCAGCAATGCGGTCAAAAGCCTATTTTGTTTCTGACATGTAATTTGTTTTAAGACAATTAGAATGTATTTTTTATGTTTACTAATCAATTTTTTTTCCCTTTCAAAATAGTTTTCTCAAGTATATTCTTAACCCAGAAAATAAATGTAACAAAAAGATGCCTGTTTTATTGTAATTTGTTAATTATGAAATCATAATTTTTTTTCTGTTCTATATTTTGTTTTGAAAATAAAATAATAAAGAAACATCCTTTGTGGTTATTTTGTAATTATTACATTGCTTGATTCTTTGCCATTTTCAGATATAATGATAAACCATTTTGTTTAATAATTTATGCAAATACACTATATCTGAGAATTTTTTTTTTTTTAATCATACAGCTAAGGTGTGAATATTAAAAAGTAAGGAACAATCTTTAAAAAAAAATATATCAACTTTTAAGATGCAAGTATGGAAAGTAATTTAATTCCAATGGAACTTAAAAACCTGTTAAGTAATTTAACCTTAATTAATTCCTACAAAACCTTATTTTCAATACCATAGCATTTCTTTGCAAAATATGAATATAATTACTAAATTCTGAAATAAAACATAACTATGAAAATTCATACTATTTTTAACTATTCTCAAAATTATTATTTGAAAATAGATATATTTCTGCAAAAAAATAATTAAAACTGGTGTTTGTTTTTGATGAAATAAGAAGCCCATAATTTGAAAACAAAATAATATCGATATCTAACTATAAAAATTGTTTTAATAGTTCTTAATCTAATTGAAAAAAAATACATTAATATTTTAGTTAGTAATTCATATTTTTAATTGTCATACTTGAATTTTATTAAAATAGTATAAATAAAACATTTATTTTGGCGATAATTTTGGTAATTTTTTTTTTTTTAAATAATACACATAATTGAATGAAATTGACACATTTGTATTGTTTTTTGTGTTAGCTGTGACGCAGGAACCTGTTCTAAAGAAATATTTAAGTAATATATTTTTTATTTGGAATTGTTTTAAAAATAATATATAAAGTTTTTTTTTTTTTAATTGGTAAATGTTTGGGAAAATATAGTACAGTACGACGCAAAACACTCTATAATAAATTCTACTATAATAATTGAATTTTACCTTCACTAAGTGTATTTATGACATAGATAAAGATATTGAATTAATAGCTAAATGACATGTTTAAAATTAAAAAAGTTATTGCGATTGATTATAACGAGTGAATTTTGATAAAATTGATTGTAATAGTTTACCTAAACAGCTAAAATTTAGAAAGTATTCAGTGTAAAACAAAATCTTTAGTTCATTGCCTTCAAAACAGTTTAATTAACATTCTTGTGTAATTTTAAAAACTTGCACTGTTTGAGAAGTGATCATTTACAGGGCCGTAGACAGGGGGGGACCGACGGGACAAACCCCCCCCCCCCCCCCCCCCCCGAAATTGTGTGATACTTTTTTTCAATTCAACACTCTTCTTCCCCCTACTTTTCCCTTTTTTCTTTCTTGAATCCAAAAAACTAACTTATACTGCCTAATACCACCGATGGTGTGGAACTATAAAAATTAACTATGACGTCACAACCAATCATATTCTATTTTTCTACATCGGCTGGGAGTGTTCGGAACGGAAGTGAGATGAACTTTTGATGTTTAATATCTTTCGGCGCACTGAACTATAAATTGTAACTTCTGAAACGTTTAAACCAGTGCGATTCGGGGGCGGGGGGAGCGTTTGCACCCGCACTTTTTTCGGATGTTGCCCCTTACTTTTTTAATATTGCACTTTTTAAAAATAAACAAAAAACCCAACCCATTCTACCCCTCTGACGGTTTTGTACCACGTAAGGGCAAGAAGGAGTCGTCGGCAACTGCAGTATACGATTACGCCCCCATAAATCTCCGTGGAATCATTTTATGGGGATAAATAGCATACCATCATCTAGAGGACGGCGTGGGCCGCGTCTACCAGACCTATTATAAAACCATTACGTCCTCTGACTTTTGTGAGTAGAAAGTCGGTCTTAACTGCAGAATACGATTTCCCCTTCATAACTCCACGGGTTTAATGGCAGATCAAGATATGGAAATCTACAATCGTGTAGAGGATAGTGAGATGCATTGACTAGGCCGATTATTAACTCATTCCCCTATTAGAGCTTTGCACCGTCTGCAGGGGGTTGTTGCCTTTGACTGCAATATGCGCTTCCTTCCCTCTCCCCAATAACTCACAGGTATTCTGCCTTTGTGAATAAAAAACCTACCATGTGTTGAAGAAGGCAGCCGCGTCAACCGGGTTGGCCATTAATCCACTCCCTCCTTTGACCTTTATACGGAGGCCCAAAAGTATTCACGAATAAAATTTTAAGACAATGATTATTATAATTTTTATTTTAACGTTAAAAAAGATGGTCAAAGTATTTACTCCCCCCCCCCCCCTTCTTGTTTCCTCTTGATCTCTTGCCCCCGCACTTTTAGCACCCAATCGCCGCCACTGACTGTAAGCAGCCATACTGTAGCCCAGCTAATTTTTAAAAAGGATTTTGTGGATATTTTCTTCTCAAATCGTTATAGAAATGTTAAATATGTTCAAAAAATTTATATTGTCTACATATAGAATCAATTTGCGTATCGCCAAATTTTTTTTTTTTTTGCTACTTATCCACTTATTATTGGTTAAAATGCATTTCAAAAAATAGGTTTTAAGGTAAAATTTAAAAAAAAAATAGCCGAAACGCTACAATTCGGCATATTTATATGTATATGAAATATAGAGGAAGAAACGGCATCAAATAGTTTAGATACCATACGAAAATTATAAAGGAAAAGTTTGTCTTCGTGTTGTCGAAACACCGGAAATTAAACTTTCAACCATAACCCCCCCCGAAAAAAAATCCTGCCTACGGCCTTGATCATGTAACTTAAAAAATACACTAAAAAAAAAAAAACTACAAACCTGTTCCTCGTTTTAGTTTCATAATCCTACTTGCGTTTTAATTTAACTACAATTGTAATGTATTGAAATTAACATAACTAACGAAAACTTCCGTCGTAATTAATCCACTGTAAAAACAAAGTTTTGTATAAATATATGGACACTAGCTGAAATACCCGTTCTAATTGTTAATAATGACTATATCTCCGAAAACTTTTATTAGACATCTATGTCAACATTTGTCGTTAAGTTTTACAAATTGGCAAGAATATTCAGAAGAAAAAAACGAAAACGATTTTAAAATGTTCACTTAAAAAATTCTAGATTTTCAGATTTTTTCCCTTGTTGGTATAGTAAATCCTATCAGTGCGCAAACTTTTACAATTCCAAAAAATTCGGAAGTATCGAAAACTAATGTTCTATTATTAAAAATTCGCAGCCAATTTTTAAAGGGTACACGTATTAAAATCTAGATTTTCATATTATTTCCTTTGTTGGTTGGTAAACCCTATACCTGCATACAAGTTTCACAATTCTAGGAAAATCTGAAGTATCCAAAACTAACATAGAATAAGTGTTTTACCAAAGAAAATGAAAAACATTCGACCCAGACAAAAATAACTTACTTTTCCTATGTAAGAATTAACAAGTCTGTCAAATTTCATCTTCCTGGGTAGACGTAAGGTTGTAGGATGAGCGAATGAGTTGGTAGGACTTCCGCATTTATATATATATATATATAATATATATATATATATATAGAGAGAGAGAGAGAGAGATTCAAACATGCATTAAATTTTTTTTAATTTTCATCGAAAATTTTCATTTTAAGAAGGGAGATACGATTTTATTCAAAAATATTAATTTGCTACTTAAATTAACTTTTTTGCAATATTTTTTCTCGATTTTTGTTCGCTATCCATTTTTTTTCAATTACATTTTTGGTTCTTTCTTCTTTTTTTTATCTATTATTTTTATTTTCAATTATTTGTTTAAAATCGGATTAATACTCAGTTGTTTTATGTTTGCATATATGTACTAAAAAGGGGTTATTCTCGCTCATTTCGAATTCACTACTTATTTTTAATTTGCGACAGCGCATAAGCCATGACTTTTCACTGGAATAGGCCCTTGTACATAGTTATGCACTTAACGTAGCAAATCAGGTAATCTGCGAAATAACTAGGTAATGTGCTGAGTAACGGTTTTCGAAACTTAAACGGTACATTTATACTAACAATCTGTCATGCGGTTTGGTAAAGCCACATCTTAAGTATGCTGTACAGTTTTGGTCACCATAAAAAAGATATTGATTTGTTAGAGAAAATTTAGCATAGGACTACTAAAATGGTCCAAGGGTTTTCAAGCATGAAATAGGAAGATAGATTAAGAAATTTGAATATGTATACTGTGGAAGAGAGAAATTAGGGAAGATTTGATTCAACTGTTTAAATTTATCAAACACGGGGATGAGGAGGGTTTAGATTTTAATATGAGTGATAGAACGAGAGGTTATGGGTTTTAATTAAACAATTTCCATTATAATCGAAAAGGGAAAAAAACACTATATTTAACCAATGATATATTGTTAATTGTACAGGATCGGATTTTAAGAAAAAGTATACGGACGGATTTAGATTTTCATTGGGGGATAGTAATTTTTTTTTGGTTAATTAACGGGGCACTAGAGCTGCACAGTGGGCTATTGGCGACGGTTCGGGGTCTATCTCGAAGGAAAGACCCGGGAACACATATACATTCAGACATGCACCTCGTTATTTTAGAACCATGGTCAGATGACGAGGAAACACCTGAACTGGCACCCAACGCCTTCAATAGATGTCGGGACTTTGGACCCCGATCAATCCCTGCCATGTATACCAACAATCTGCCATGTAAATATGAAACTTGGTGGGGTTCCATATCATGTTATCTTAGATATCCTGATACCCCGCTCAGGTCTTGTTCTCGTCATCTGACCATGTTCAAAAATAAAAGAGACTTCAAGATAGGTCCCAAACTGTCGCCAATAGCTCACTGTGTAGCTCTAGTGCGATGTTATTTAGTTAACCGAACCAAATCCGAATCTTTCCTTCTTGATATACCCCGAACCGTCGCTAATAGTTCACTGTTAAGCTCTAGTGCGACGTTTTTTAACCAACCAAACAACCAATCTACTACTACTACTAGTAATAATATATTATTGTTAATATATATAATATTCTCTTTTTAAATATCTGGTTTATCTACAATATGTCCTCTGTATATATATTCGCAAGTGAAAAATATTATTGAAGTTTAATTTAAATAAAATTATATTTATAATAACTTTTGTGGCAATAAGTTTTACATACTAATTTAGATTTTTGGCGTCAGATTTGGCGAGAGATTGTAGTAAAAGCGTCTTTCACATTTGATTGGTCAGATAGGGAGTCAAGAGGCCTGCGATGCAGAGTCACTGAAGCTTGGATTAATAAGGCTTCCGGTACACTTCCGGTCTTTCCGATTCCGTCCCAGTATTCCTATGATGTAGTCCCACCTAAGTCTGATGGGGGTCCAATGTCCTACGTCTTTTGAGGTAGCGTCAGGTGCCAGCTCAGGTCAGGATAGCCCTAAGTTAATAACTAAGCCAAGAGATTTGAAGTGAAGTGCATTGCTACTGGAGCCTGTAAATAAAAATATGAAACTATACACGAAATGAATTGTTGAAAAGATTTCAGACCTATTTTAATATAATTGCTTATAAAGCTTTAGAATAACATTAAACATTTAGAAAATCTATATCATGGTAGTTTCGCTTTATAATTTATTTGAAGCTGCGTTGCTTTGTATAAACGCTGTTGCTGTTCTGCATGAAGAACGGTTTCTTGCTAAAGGTTTGTTCTTATAATGATTACATTTGACAGTCTATAACGCAAAAAATTAAAACTTGTCATTTTTTAACACTTAATAATTTTTGGAAAAACATGCGAAAAATAGAATTTTGGAAAGTTACTGGATTAATATAAAGCTTCTTGTGTATGTTGTAAAATAGTTACCAGAATGTATGGAAATAAAATCTTCATTGCTGCATTTTAAATAATTATTTTAACAAAAACAATAAAAAAAAACAGTATAAGCTTTGCTCTAAACAAAAAACTGTTGATTAAAAAAATTATCTAAACAAATAATGTTCGTCATCTGACCATGGTTAAAAAATATGAGGCATTGTTACCGGGTCTTTCCTTCGAGGTAGGCGAGGGCTCTGTGGCCCAGTGGATAACGGCATCTGCTGGGAATTGGAGGATTCCTGGTGCACGATAAATCTGACTGGGGTACAAAGTCCCGACGTCTATTGAAGACGTTGGGTGCCAGCTCAGGGTTGTCCTCGTCATCTGACCATGGTTAAAAAATACAAGGTATTGTTCCTTGGTCTTTCTTTCGAGATAGGCCCGGAACCGTCGCCAATAGCTCACTGTGCAGCTCTAGTTTGACATGAAATTATTCAAACCAAACCTTAACAAATTATGTCGGTAGATGTGATTACATGATGCAAATTACTTTAAAAAATCAGCTGGTACACCTTCCGAGCAGTCGCTTAGGGCTACTCATCCCCGCCGAGCAGTCATTTTGGGCACCAAGCTACGGCACATTACTTTTTAAAAAAACAGCTAGTACCCCCTCTGGGCCGTCGTTTGAAGCTACTCATACCCTCCGAGCAGTCGTTTTTAGCACTGCACGTTTATCAAAGAACACTTTAACCAATGAACATTTAAAAAACAACAACAGGAGCATACATGTCAAAATTCATCTTCAACATCGTCTTTCAAACTACCAACATGCATATGATACAAAAAAAATAATCTTTCAACTAAACCACACCAACAGCAATAAAGTCTACTTACATATAACAACAATTTCCGGGTTGCCGTATACTAGGAAAATTCGTGAGTGGATTTTACAGCAATTCTATTCGAAAAGAATAACTCGGAATGTCAATTTATCATAAAACAATTTGCTGTTTACGCTTTCTTACGAAAAATACAGGTAAACATACTTTAAAACATTCTATTCAAAAACAACAACTCTCATTTTCAATTTACAGAAGTCATGGCACTCTCTAAACCAAGCTTGGGAATTCCTACGCTCGGAGGTCACGTGACCCTCCAAACCAATTTCGGAAATTCCTATAATTCCATATTTGTCCTATTCTCCCATTGAGAAGTGAATCGCCCGAAAAAGTCTCCAAGAAGTACCCGTTTACGATTAGAAATTAAAACCCCAGCTTTCTATGCAGAATGAAACGTTACAAATCGACATTTATCAAAATTTTCTGCCAATTTGAATATTTTATGCTAGCTTTGTTAATTATGTTGTGGACCAGAAATATATTTTGTTTGAAGAAAATATTATTTTATTTAATGAATACTATTATCAAAATATCGAGGACGGTTACACAGCTATATAATTTAAAAATTGATAGATACAATTTTAATAATTTAAAATTCTAAATTAATTAAAATAATAATTTAAATTCAGTAAAATTTGTTAATAAACTTATTTACAAAATAAATACTTTATTTAGTATCCGAGTAGTAATATTTACTATGTAAATGATTTTGTTATAATTTTTTATTTGAATTGAAATCATATTTGTGATTTATTTTTGGGGGCTTATAGGAGTGGCCCTTCTTCTTTTACTTTTACTGTGATTTTTTTTTGTCTTATTTTGTATTCAAATATTTAATTGCAAAGTGATTGCAGTTGGATGGGGGCGAGACCAGAGCAGAAGGGGCTTTGGGGAAGATCCGGGGATGAAGGGCCAGCTGATGGACTTGATCCACTCGGTCAGGACGGTCATGAGAAGTAAGGCAGGAATCTGCTTATCTTTACGCATAACTGAAACTGATCAAAATCTACGGAATTAAATTTGACTAGAATCCTACTATGAGCTTTGAAAAATAAAAATATTCTATACATTTTTGATCTAAACATTATTAATACAAGTCAAAGACGATTACTTTTAACACTCCCTGAAATTGATTATCGGTCTCTGATAAGTTTTAAATTGTAATTTCCATTAAATAATTTAATTGCTTAATAATTAATTCTTACTATGTCAAGCATTATTCCAACCAAATTTGAAGAAAATAGGAGCATTAATAAAAAAGTTTGTAAATTTGTGCAAAAATATTTTTTTTAATAATCTTGTGTGTTTTTTTATAGCTTTTTAATGCATGGTCCAAACTAATTGTTATGTAGCAGGGATGTTACTTATTTCAGAAGATGTTTATTTGTCAAATAAAATGTTAAGTCAAACAGTATTTTCCTAATTACAATATGAGATATTGGTAATTTATAATAATTACAATTTACACTTACACCTGCTATTTATAAGCAGTCTTCCCCTGTTCAAGCGCTTACATTTGTTTTTGATACAATGCATAAACAAGATCCCTGTGGTCTTGGAAGGACATAAATTATTTACACATAGGCCCACATTCTACACCAATGTGATTAATTAGATTTGTAAAGGCAAAAAAGCAAGCCTGCTCCTGGTTTAATGCTATTTCAAGAGAGAGAGAATCCCTATCAGCAGACTCAACACAAATATAAACATGAATGTTGATTTATGTATTGAAAAATTAAATCTTTGCTTAAATAAGGAGGGAAAAAGATCAGAAATGTGTTATCATAGACCTAAAGGGGAAATGAAATATTTTTCTAAAATAATGGAAAAAGGGATCACATATTCTAAATAAAAGGGAACTTTAAGTACAACAAGTAACAAAAGACTTTTAGCGGGAAAAGGTACACGTTGTGAGGCCTGCAACTCTCTTTCGCATAAGTAGTTTTAAATAAAAGCTGGCTTATTTATGCATGGAGCATTTATGCTGTTGTTGGAACATGTTTCTGCATTTCATCAGCATTTTAACAGCTTTTCAGCAGAGCAGAAATAATTCTACAGTTGAGCTTTTCCAGTAATGATTTATATAACTAAAAAAGTATTGTTGTTAGGACACAATGTCGTGTACACTGTGTGAAGCAAACTAAAGAGGATTGAGTAGCAATCCTCCGTGGGTTGGCAGAGTTCCCTAGTAACTTTAATAAAAATAAGTACAAAATTGTGTTTTCAATTTTACCAATTGAAAACAATTATTATGTATTCACTTTAATTATGTGAAATTCAAACATCCTTTTTTAAGTATTTAATTGATACAATGTATTGTCATTGCAAAAGGTTGTATGTAATATATTAATAATTATTATTAGGTATTGCTATTTGTAGCACTTGGTGATTTCCACCTGGTGTCAAAATCAGTCATGTCATTAGCTAATCCAAAAACTTACAACCAAGTGGAAAAAAATGTTCTACTATAGAATCCTCATAAGGAACCAATTCTTCTTTTTGTTCTCCTGAAAAGTGCTAGGGATATATGAACTTTTGCACGGTTAACGCCGATATATGTAACGATTTTCACTGAAAAAAAGTAAAATGGTGATTTATGCAAAACAAGAACTATAAATAAATAAAACAGAAGTTGTATTTCGGAGAACACTTGTATACATTTTGCCTGAATAGTAAGAATTAATGTTGAAATAGTTTTTTTTAATTATATATAAACAAATATTTTTTTTAACATTTAAATTTTTTAGGAATGTTCTATACACACTGATTTTCAATCAGAAATAAAACATTTTAAAAATGTCATTGAACATCTTAAAAATTATAGTTTTTATAAATAAATAGATTTTGTCAACATGCATATGACACGGTTCATATGTTTTTTCTGAAAATAAAAATGAGAAGTTGCAAAGGACTTTTTATGTATCTTAAAACAATTTATATCTTATTTTTTAATGCATTTGTAACAGTTTCTTTTTTAATTTGCAAGTAGGCACCTTAGTAAAAAAAAATAATAAAATAGGAAAATAGACGCAAGCTATCAGCTATTGGGTGCAAAGAAGCCATGAGTTTTCTGCTTAGATTCAAAGTTGTGTTTAATACACATTTAAATAAAAAATATGTAATAGTTTTTTTCATGCATTTTAGCTCAATTGGTATTTTGGCTATAATTGGCATTAAGCTTACTATAATCTTGCCTACCAGGTCTGTTTAATTTACTGAGTAGTGACGTCATACAAAGGCAGTTTATGGAATGTTGTTCGCAAAGAAAATATTAAGTGTCATTTTCTTCTGAATTTAAGCTGAAATCATCAAAATAAATATTCACCAATTAATTTAAAGGTTAATTGTGAAAATGCCTTACATAACAGCAAAACACAATAGGTTTTTGTAAATAAAGATTGATGTTGCAATTCTGTGAAGAGAAATATAGTGTTTTTTGATAAAACGTAAGAGAAAGATATTGATAGTTGTTTTAACAGCCTTCCGTAACTTGAAAGTTTATAACGACCCTTTGGACAAAAGTAAGGAGTTTGTAATGAGTGTACGAACCCTGTATGAAGGGTACAGGAAGAAAGCCCCATCACTGCATGAAAATTGATTTAAAGTTTATCTGTGAATAGCAAACCTTACTTTGTAGTAAAAATGGGCTTTTTCATCCATTAATAAGGATGGCATCACCTTTAAATCCAACTGATGGCCCTTTAAGATAATTTTCGACCAAATATGCGATGACAGGGTTCTTCCCTTGTACCCTTCATACGTTTTGCAAGCTTAATTTTTCCTATTATAGTATCAATAAAATGTCTTCAATAATTAAAAAAAAAAATCGTTGTGTATATGTAAAATAATCTTATTTCTTTTAGTTCCTTTGATATTCCTGAATGGGGTGGTGATAGTTTTCAAGTTAATACTAGGATAATTTGTACTCCAGCTAAAGATTATTATTGTCAATAAAGTATTTTTTGTATCCTTATTGTTTGGATTTTTAGAGAGAAAAATAAGTTACAATTGTAGTAATGTTCAATTATCTATTAGTAGGTCAAGTACTCAGTTTCCCTAAATGTTATTTATGAGGTTATATTTAGAAAAATCTAAATGTTCCAATTAATATAGTTCATGGTTACTTAGTTAAAAAAAACTAATTTATAAAATTCTTCCCTATATATATATTGCATATATAAATTATAATCAATGTCAAATTCCTACATTTTGACTTTATAAAATTGTGTACCCATTTCAAGAAACTTAATTTGATATCAATAGGTTGAAAATTAGTAACTTTTAAAATTTTCAATTGAAGATTTGTGGATTTTTATACTAGGGTTTGTTTTATTATGCAAGAGCCAAATTTGGCTATTTTCACAGAATATCTGCCTACAATTTGCAGGGTGACAACAACATTCTGGAAAAAAAGTTCCCTGATGGTGTCACAAAAATTTCCCTGGTTTTGCAATTACATTAAGAAATGTTGCAATACATGCTTTGTATAGAAACAAAGTATCCACGCTAAAATGATCCAATAAATATATTGTATAATAAATGAAAAATTATAAGCAATACTATTGACAATTAAAATAATTTATGGATACAACACAAATTATGCAATTGCGACAGGCATAATACTAATTAAACTTTATTACTTGGAAGCAGATAATGCAAAAAAAGCAAGTTTTTTTTACATTTTTCTTTTGTAGATAATTTTAAATGTTTTATATGCTTCATATTTCTAATTCCAATTTTCAATAAATCACATATTCATTAGCACCTCACATGTTGCACAATTCAACAATGCACACATTTTGCTTCTTACTCCAGCGTTAACGTTTTTACAAAACTAAAAATATGAAATTGCACATAACCATGTTTTTTTTTTTAAATTCTTTTTCCGAACTAAAAGGAAATATTGACAACTAAATTACCCAGAATAGAGGGCATAAAAGACGATAATTGCCATTTTCAGGGACCGCAGCCGTATTTTGAGAAAAAATAGGAACACTTAACACAAAAAATAGGATTTTTTTTAAGAATTATTGCAAAACAGAACAACATTGATATCCAGTCTATAAGTTTGCCATCGAGCAGCACACGATCCATGACAAGGTCCTGCAGTTTAAAGAATGTTACTATACTTAACCTTCCTATGTTGATTTTTTTTCAGTTAAATGCGTTTTTTTTCTTCAATTAATCAAAACACCAACACATGTTGTTGTAATTTTGTATAAAATTGCAATTTTGCATACATTGTACACAGTGGCGGCGATTGGGTGGTAAAAGTGGGGGGGCAAGATCAAGACGAAACAAGCGCGGGGGTATAAAAATTTAATCGCCCAAACAATAAATCTTGCATATTTATATATTTACTCTCTATTTTGAGTTATTTGAAGGAAATGATACTAACTTAAAATGAGTGCGAGACGCCCAGGTCGATTATTAACCCATTACCGATTATTTCCCAATTTTTTTTGGAAGGATACGGACTGTTGCAAGAATCTAATTAACATATTTATTGACCGACTTCCAAAGGGATAGGTATCTTTTCCATTTGTATCAGTATTGAAAAAGAAATGGAGGAAATTTTCCCTCCTCACCCTTTCAATCCCTAGGCATCTGGCATCTATCCCCCCTCATCTAGAGGGGGGAATCCTTAACCCCACAAAAATCAACAAACATCTCTCCCAACCCACCACCACTTTTTTTTCTTAAAAAATTATTAATTTTCGTTCAAGTAAACAGGAATACGTTGGCAGATAAACAACATCATCAGTTATCATTGTCATTAATTATATTTAACAATTGTCAATAACTATTTTTAAAATTAATAAATCACTCCCTAATTATGAAATAAATTTAAAGAACAAATTTAAAGTTTGAGATTCCTTGTAATATCTGTTTGGTAACGATTAAGAAATTTCCCAACTTAACGATTCAAAATTTCCGGCTTAACGCCGCCGGATGCCCAGCTCAGGTGTTGTTCTCGTTATCTGACCATTGTTCAAAAATATGAAGCATTGTTCCCGGGTTTTTCCTTCGAGATGGGCCCCGAACCCGAATTGTCGGCAAAGCCCAATATGCAGCTCTAGTGCGACGTTATTTAACCAAATCAAACTTAACGATCGAAATTTCCAACTCAACAGCGCTAAAAATTCCCAGTTCCAGCTTATCGACATTTTCAACCTTTTTATAAATTAGGTAATATTAAACAGTTTTCTTAAAAGTATTGGTTTATTGCACGCATGTTACAATGCATTGTCCGTTCAGAGGTCTGATATAAATTTAATCTTACAAGTTGGACAATTTCTAATCTTCCCTATTATTTGCTAATAATATAAATTTTCTTTGGGCATAAATTTTTCCGACACGGGTTTGTAAAAATCTAAACCAAAATCATAATAACATCTGATTGTCGAATTATTATTACTATTCTTTTTAAATGAATATTTTGGGAAAAGCAAAAATATCTCATCCGTGTATGAATGAATCAACCTTTAAACAAAAGTTTTTTAAATATATCTATTCACGGTTAAATTAAACTGTACCCTCGTTACGCATTTGATGAAGTGCAATAATAGTCGAAATTTACAAATATCAATGATTACTGAAATTCGAATTAATTTTCCAATAATAATTTGAAATTAAATTATAAAATGAACAATTAATGCTAAATAAATTGAAGTACAATCGCATAATATGAATGATGTAAAAGATTTCAAAATATCATACATAAATGTTACAAATCAAGATAATGGTATCTTTAAACGTATACTTGCGCGATTTTGAAAATTCCGTGGCGTAGATTGCAAACAGACAAGCTTTCTTGAATGGAAACGGTAGTTCTTGTGTTACTACTGCTGTCATGTTCAACTTCACATTTGTTCTTTTTATTAAAGTAATTTAAAACAGAATTTTGCACAATTCGCTTCATTTCGCTAAAAAGCAGAGCAGACGAAGATCAAAACAAAGACATTTAATGGCAAACTCATGACAACCCCTACCCACCTATCTACAGGCCTATAGATTACGCAATTGTTCGGCGCCAATATTACATAATAAACATCTCATTTAACGCATTATATTAACACAGAATACTATTTTAATGTATCAGATAGACATAAATAAAAGCAGGGGATTTGATCTATTTTTTGAATTGAAGGTCAAACAGTTGCATTTTCTATGTAAAGATAAGCTATTTCTTTTTCCGAAAAAAAAAACAGAATGAGTAAATGTGAGGCGCCAATCAATGAGTTATTGGAATACTGTCTGGAAATCTGAAAACGACGCTGCTCAATTTAGATAAAGAATTTATTATAGTTTTAAAATGAGGAATTATTTTTAAAGAACAACGATACCACATTCGTTCAAATTTTTTTTTCACTTGACTTTCAATGAAAAGGGTTTGAAGCTCCTTACCCCCCCCCCCCCCCCCTCCCTCCTTAATGCCTGTGGTGGTGGGAGGATTGGGTTCAAAAATTTTCCTTGCTTAGGGCAATGCCGTAAAACAATTGACTTGTTATTTAGTTTTAAAATGTGCAATATTAAAAAAGTGCGGGGGCAACATTCGAAAAAAGTGCGGGGGCAATCGCCCCCCCTTGCCCCCCCGAATCGCCGCCACTGATTGTACATGAAGTCAATTAAGGAGGTTGCGCTGAATAGGGAAATAAAATTTCTTACAAATTGCAAGTCACACGAAAAGAAACAAGCTTCATTCAAATGTTCATTGTTATTATATAAAATAATGGCAAGTCCCAAATTTCAATTTTGTGAATAAATTATATTTTAGAAAAATGTAATGCATTCTTGCTAGGTAGTACAAAGCAAAATAGGAAGTAGTGAAAAATAAGCATTTATTTATCATATGCAAGTGCATTGAAAACATTTCCACGGAGATCGCGTTTAGTAAATATCTACAATTTCAAAATTTTCATGAAAGAAAAGAATTCTTAAAACAACGCAATTTCGAGATTGCATTTACCAGATGTAAAGAAACAGTTTCAGCCATCAACTTTCGACTGAATCACATCCGTTTGAAGAAGATCGCAAACGTTTCTACATGGTTAAAATTTGCTATATATTCTTGTGAAATAATTCTCTATAAACAGTGGAAATAATTCTCTACAAATCTATAAACAGTGAGAAGGCTTTTTACTACGTACAAAAGGCTGTATCTCTAGCAACGAAATTTAGACTATTTCTACGAAAGAAATTTTCTATTGAGAGCTATTTCCTTATTAAATTCTTTTCAGAGAATAGAGCTGCAGCAGTAGTTATATGTATTGGAGAACTTCATTACGTAAAATTCTGCAGTATTTTATTTTTATTTTACGCCTAATTTCTTATCAAACGATATAAAAATTGTCATTTGCAACGGAGTTATAATGTCGGAATCAATCCTCTTAAAAGCATAAAATGGTGTTCCTATCCTGATACCTTATTTTATAGACGTTTAGCTAGTAGTATTAATTGACAATTTAATGGATTTACGATTGCCTATTTTTAATTTAGGACCGCCGTACTGAACCATGACTGCTTCGTTAGAATATGACCTGATTTCTTCTGAATTGATTTTTTATATATAACAATATACGCAGTTTTTTTAATGATAAAAAAAGGATTCCCATACCCAGATAGCACATTTGCTTACGAAAACGTTGTCACTTCATTTACATTTGATTGTCACTGAAAAGGTTGTCAACGAAAACCGTTGAAAACGTTGTCACTTCATTTACATTTGATTGTCATTGTAAAGGTTGTCAACGAAAACCGTGGAAAACGTTGTCACTTCATTTACACTTGATTGTCACTTACAAGGCTGTCAACGAAAACCGTGGAAAACGTTGTCACTTCATTTACACTTGATTGTCAATGAAAAGTGTAATCTCATCTCGTTCTATCACGTTTACATTCGAGATTATGTGGTTCAGTTTCAGCGTATCGGCCGACATTTTTCATCCATTGCTTGTTAGGCTTAGAATCTTCCTAGGAAGGTAAGTTGCATATTTAATTAATAGTTTTTATATATATATATAAATTGATCGGAATAGGTTATTTACATTTCTCTCTCCTCAATTTCTCTGTCAACTTGGCAACGTTTCGAGTTAATCAAACGCCGACAGCGACAATACGCGCGGGAATTGCGGATTATTTAGTTGCTTACATAAATGCATTACTTAAATTATTCGCAAGTAAAATCTGTTGATTATCGCAATCGATTTCTGTACTGACCTTATAGAAAAAAGGGCTACAAATTTATGCATTTTGTTAAAAGTAAGTGTTGTCAAAGTTATTTATAACAAATTTAGTGAATGAAACGTTATTTTGTAAAGTGTAGTCAATGCAATGTTGATGTTTTGTTAGTGGAGAATGCAATGTTTACTTGGAATGTTTTCAAAAGTTGGAGATAGTAGTTTTTAAATGATAACTTTATGATCCTTAGATATATATTTCATTAATTTATAGAACAGCATAATATTAAGTTATGCATTTAGAATTTGTTTGTAATGCATATAATGTTTTTGCTTAAGCCATTGATAATATTACAAAATAATAAGTATTTATACATGAAAAAAGAATCTTATATATGGATACCAAATGAACATTTAAATATGATTGTATGATCCACATAGGAATAGCTTTAAATCAAAACTACCAATCCCTTCCACCTACAATTCTATATAGGTATTAATACTTATATATTTATCTGCAGAACCGATAACCAAAAAACTTGTAATTGGTGATCTCTTCGTATCTAGTTTTCCAACAGTACAACCCAATATAAAATTCATAAAAAAGGCTATTTCTTTAAAAACAAGTGAGTAATTAAAACATTACAATCGCTGAACACTTTAAGCGGCGAGAAAAATAATAAAAAAAATTTAAGTGATTTTCAGTGGAAGAAAGTTTCATTTACTTTTTTAATACATGAATTGGTACAGATGTAGTATAGGACATTTGGCGCGCCAGTTGTTTTTGGAGTGTTTTATAGGAGCGATAAATTTTTAGTATGGCGACCCCACCTGACATTGTTGATATTTTCCAATTCTTGTGCCGACTTTCAATCTGCGACTTTTTTCGTCGCCAACAAAATAAACGCGCCAAATGTCCTATAGTACATCTCTTCCCATGGATTTTGTAAACTTTTTTTTTTAACTTTTAAAATATACCCTTAATGTTTAAAATTGGAAAAAATATTTAAAAATTACGTATTTTTTTATTTTGAATTCTGTGAATTGCTGGAAAAAAACTCATGGACAACTAGACATCCACACCACTTATAGAGTTAATGATAGAACCTCCTTCTGGAAGGATGCATTGTACTGCCGATAGGACTTGCGTTTATGATCGCATAGAAGTTTTATAAGATTTTCTGAGTTGACGCAAAAAAAAAGTTTAGGAATTCCAACTGTAAATTTTTTTTAGTTAAATTACAATTAGAATTTTTAAACTGTTATTCAAATATTTTATTACGAAAATTTGAAAGTTTTCAAGCTTACAAAGGCAAACCGATAAAGTCCACTTTTTGTGCGTCAGCAGTAGTGTTTTCCACAGCTTCGCTTTTGAATGCCCGATTCCAAGTTCAAAATTAATACAAAACAGATGTCCTGCCTGCATGACGCAGTAATTAGTTGGAGGGCATGTGCAAATGTGCTTCCGGAAGGTACTTCTGGCAGGACTTTGACTCTATCATTAAGCATTAGAGGGGATTTCAATAAAATATATAAATCAATTATTACATGTTTCTTATAAATTATAAATATCCGTAATAATCTTTTGTCCATTTAAGTCTATTGTCCTTTCCCAGGCATTCTTCCAAACGGTCGAGTTCTCTTAGTTTTTACATGGGCATGTACGACTACAGGCCCTACGTGAAGGAGGTGACCAATAATCGGCAGTTCATGTAGGAGTGCCTCCGCCATTACACCCTCATCGATGGGCCCCCCAGGTGTAACTTACGTGGATGCGTATTTTCTTTTTACCAATCTTCTATAGTTTATAAGCTTTTGTTATCAAGTTTTTAAAAATACAAAAATTAAAAAATAAATTTCTGAATTGCTGAAAAATACTAATTGTACGAAAGATTGCAATGGAAGTTGAGGTTTTTTCTACAGGTGAAGCTGTGTTCTATGTCTACCACAAAACTTTGTTAGTCATTACCAGATGCCAGGCACGTTGGTAAGGGGGTGGGTGGTTCAGGATTCAAACCCCTCCCATTGAAAATCAAGAGAAGAAAAAAATTAAAAATCGAATTACTGTAAAAATCATAAACATACTTTAAAAAACTAGAAAAATTTCAATTTCTAGTATAATACTTCTTGTTGAGTTGCATGAGGAAAAACTTGGTATTTTCCGGGGGTCCTATCCAGAAAAATAGTTTTCAAAAGGCGTCATAAACATGTTTTGAGGTTATTTTTTATCCAAAAATAGGCGTAACATGACGTCATCGTGTTTCATTATATAACATTTGAATTTCAGCGATGAAGGGAAAAGATTTTGAAACGGGATCCATATATTATTTTAAACAAGCAATCTAAAAATTTAAATCTGTTCTCTAAATTTATTTCATAATTAGGGAGTGATATTTACTAATTTTAAAAACAGTTAACAACTGATATTGGTAATGATTTTATGAAAAAATAAATGATAAATGTAGCTGTTTCGATACTTCTATGCCAATGTATTCCTGTTTACTTGAATAAAAATTAATAAGTTTTTAAAAAAGGGGGGGGGGGGGGTGAGAGAGAATGAGTTACCCAGTCACTGAACCACCCCATGAAAAATCTATACTATGCCAGATGCGGTTGCTAAGCCAGGGTCACATGTTTAGAACAGCTTTCTAGTCTATATTGTCTGAAATTAAGTTATTTTGTACATGCATATGCACCTCACAAATGAATTAAAATGTGTAAAAGGGGATATGTTTCATAGACTTATCCCTCTTTACATCTTCCAATTCAAATATATCTGAATGTTCTTACACGATTATTTGCATCGTCCTTAAGAACTATATTTTTGGTAGGTATTTAATCAAAAACCCTTAAAATCTTTAAATTATAAAATTGCAAATATTAATTTCAATTAGTAAAGAATTTAAATTTGGTGACACTGTAGGTACTTAAGGTGTACATTTAAGTTATGATATTAAGTGCAATAAAAATGAAATTATGTTTTTGTAGTTATTTTTAAATTTGAACCTTTAGGCACATTTGAATTTTGATCTTTAATTTATTAAAGCTAAGAATTCCTTAAAACTATTTAATTTCTACTTTTTTAATCTCCATGAACCATGATGCAGAATATATGTACCTTTTTTAAAGATGTATAATGTAAAGATTTGTTGATACATTGCAGTAATCAAATCTGCATGTTGTTTTGAATTTAAAAGGTGCTTTCAACTAAAAATCAAAATAATTATGATTAATCAATTTGGTGATAATACTTTTGACAAATCTTTTTCTCAAATATTTTAGATTAGAACACATCTTGAAGAAACTATGCTGAATTAAAATTATAAAATTCATGTAGTGCCTTTAAAGCATTCTTTTTTTGTTTTTGTTTTACAGGTCCTCATTAAACTTGTTGTTTCTGCAAAGTCTCTTGTTTAAAGCGTTGGGAAGAAGAGTTGTGTCCTGCATTATTCTTTCTTGGGAACATTTGATGGTGGTTGAATATTTATAAAGGATTAAAGTAATTCAATAATGTTAATTTTTTTATTTCTTATATTGCACCATAAAGCAGTAAAGACCAATATGTTTATCCTATTTTAATCTCTTTCTAACCAACCATATGGATGTGTGCTTAAATTTTAAATATTAAAATAAAATAATTTTTCATTTATAAATTGATATGAGGAAGCAAGAAACAAATGAGTTGACACGGATTATAAGTCAGACATACAGTATGAAGCAGAATTGTGAACAAAATGTCAACTTTTAAAGAAAAGGTTTTACTCATCTGAAGAGAAGGACAATAAAAAAATATCCCTTTCTGTCACAATCCACTTCCTACTAAATAAAAAACTACTATTGTTATATTGTTGAAAAAAAAATTATGAATTAAATATTTTTGACAGGTATCTTTTAATTTCCTCAAGAACTGAAGACTATTACATAAATGTATTAAAGTTCTTAATTTCAATTAGGTATTCAGATATGATGTGAAATCTTATATTGTTTATATATATTATGCATTTTCTTTTTAGCGTTCCAGAAGAAAATTCTTTCAAGATTTAAAGAAACCTCCAGAGTGTTCTTCGTTAGCCCTAAAAGAAATGGCCAGAATATGAAAGTTTTTTTTAAAAGACAAAAATTTAACCATATTGTAAGTTTGTGCTTCTTTCTGTATTTTGAATGTTTAAAAAAAATTATGTTTTTAATTTATTTTTGAATGTTTAAATGTTGTTTTATTTTAAGCTTGTTTTAAATCTATTGTAGGTAAGTTGTAATATTTTTCAATGATGCTGGAAAACCAGTTGTCATTTGTTTACATTGTAGTAATATCCACCATTTTGTTTTGCAATAAGTTAGATATTTTGATTTAATTCATGTTCTGTATTTACATTACCAGTTGTTACAGTTTTTTCTAATTTGAAAATAAGGTTGATATTGTTCTACATTGCTATATTGATGACAACACATGCATGGAGGGATACCTAATTAATTTCAATTAAAAAAATGTGTTAATTTCAATTAAAAATTTAAATATTTCAATTTAAATTGAATTATTTCAATTAAAAAAACCTATCTCTGCCTTTCTCTTTATTTCTGATTTGCAAATTTTTGTATATATGATAACATTATATATATATATAAGTTGTATATTTAACTGTTATATTCACTTTCAGTTAAGAATGTTCATATATTTCCGTGTTATAAGTATTCGTCCTGCATCGTTTATTGACTTATAATAAAAATTCATATCTTATTCCAATTTTTCTTCATCACATATTTCATGGTATAGATATTTTATTTAAATCGATTATTTCAGAAAACTTAAATTGAGTTCAGATGTAGGTATATGTTAAGTTGAATCATTTATCCTTACTAGAATCAGTCGTATAGCCAGATGAGAACTATCAAGATCAAGCCCTCTCCAAAATTTATACAGGAGATAAAACAGTTTTTTAGATTTCTCCAAGTCATTTTATTTTTTAATTCTATTTCAAGTCTTATAAAATTATTTCACTTTGAATTTTATTGGAAACTACTAATTCTTGACGAATAAATACACACTGATAGAATATCAAAGTTGTACTAGTCAAGTAACTCTAAAACCATTCCTCATTTCAGATCCAAGTGTTTAATACTTCAATCCCAAAATTATTTCATTTTCATATTTATTTGTACTTGTGAAATGCACTACCTTCTTCTGTTGTGTAAAACAGAAATAAGTATAAAATAACTTGCATAATACTCCAACCATCAAATTAATAATTATTGAGTTCACATACTTTAGTGCTCATGCACTCTTTTATTTAATTAAGGTAATTCTCCAGGTGTAAATATTAAAGCTGTAACTTTAAAGTATCCCAATTCATTATCAATTTGTATTTCATTATAACTGATTTAAATTTATTAATATTAAATAGACAGGTTAATAATATATTTAGAAATACATATTTAAGTTTATTTTTTTTCTTAAAAAAAAAATTGCTTGGGCTTCTTCTGAAACTAAATCGTGGATTTGCCACTGACTAGGATGATGAGAATATATATACTAAGATACCAATAGATATTGAATTTGTAATATTAAATTTTTTACTCTAATATTTTTTTAATGAATTATGTAAAGCAGTCGAGCCGTAATGAAATAAGTGGCACGAATGAAATTTTTAGATAATAAAATTCAAAATTTGTGTTGACATAAATAACAGTAACAGAGTGTAACAATTAGTGTAAAAAGAGCAAAATTATTCAGTAATTATTTGTATTGAACTTGTTTCGGGTAGAAATGGTCTGCCTCTATAATATTAAATGTGTAAACCCATTTTTGGAAATTGTTTTACTCGTATCACTATGCTTCGGAGTGCCTCGTATAAGCACATACAGGGTTGATAAACTTATATTTTTATGTGCTATGTAACTTGACTAGAATACAATATCAAATATGCACATTTACCACTTATTCAAACGGCATTAGTCATCTTATGGGATATATGTTCCGTTCAGTCGTAAAATAGTCCGAAATTAAAAATGCTTTCCATGGTTTGCCTCCCTCTGCAGCCAAAGGATTCCATTATTGAATTTGTTTTTGTTATAATTAAAACAAATATTTGGTTATATTTTCTTGAACTATGCCTTTATTTTTACAGGGAGAAAAAATTAGTGCAGAGAAAGCAGTGTCTTGCCAGTCAGATGAAAATTCTATTATCCAATAAAAAATTTTGTTTTCCGATAAAAAAAAAATAAACTAAATTAAAAAATATGTAACATGTGTTTGTGTTATTTTTAGTTAGAATCATTTAGGTAGTATTTAATGTACAAAAAGAAATATACATGTGCAAATTATATGTAAAAAAATGCCTCTAATTTTTAACATGTTAATCGTTTTGTATCGGCCTCTAAGGTTAAGGTTTTTTATTGAGAAAATAAATCATCTTTATTGAACAGACATTATAAAACTTGGAAAGTTATAAATATAATAGGTCATTAGTATGTTAATTTTGCTTGAAATGTAAAGTAAAAAGCTACATTTTTTTTTTAACGTTATTGCTTTTATGAGCATGATTGCAGTTAATGTATTTAATTCTCAGATTTTCCTTTAGATGTTGCAATATCTTTCCTTTTTGCATAAGTTTTTTTTTTATAAATATACTATGAAAATTCTTTATATTATGTTGAATATTTTTACATGTACATCAACTAACCTTAAAAGAAGTCAATTTGATATATGTAAAAAATATTTGGAGAGTATAGCGTACAAATAGCTAACTGAAAAAAGGGGACATCTACAATACAATGTTGGAAATTCCCTTTTTGCAGTTAGCCATTCACTTAACTGTATGTTTGCAAGAAAAAGCTTCGAATAACCTTTTCATTGTCAACCTTTTCGTACGCTTATAAACGAAAAGGATACATTTTCATTATCAACCTTGTCGTATGCTTGCACGACAACCCTTGTTGTATGCCTGCACGACACCCTTATCGTATGCTTGCACGACAACCCTTGTCGTATGCTTGCACGACACCCCTATCGTATGCTTGCACGACAACCCTTGTTGTATGCCTGCACGACACCCTTGTCGTATGCTTGCACGACACCCTTGTCGTATTGTTTGCTTTTGTCAAGTAGCGCACCTTGTCACACACTTGTTTCAGCCTTGCACCCTTGTCACCGGCAGTCTTATGACAGCCTTTACACTTGTCGTTGACAAGGTAAGAACAATGTTGAAACAAGCTTAAATTGCTATCTGGGTAATTATATTTTATTTTTAAATTCCAAATAGTTTGAAATTGCACAAAATTTGTGGCAACAAAAATTGAAATAAGACTCATTTCTAAACCTAGCTCATACGACGAAACAATTTATTGGTTAAATAAATCTTCTATACTGAAATAGTAATGACAAAACTAGTTTGGTTCTTCTAAATACGGAAAACATAAAAATCAATAAACGGTTGGACTTCTTTTTGAACGAAATAAATGTAATATTAAGTAGTCACAGGCACAAATAAAATTTTTATAAGAAATTTTTTCACTAGAATTATTAAGACATCTCACCTTTCCGAATTAGTATCAAAGTTGAAATCTAAATGCAATGTTGACACTCTATAATTTTCCTCTTTAAAAAAACGTTTTGCCTTTCACCAACAACAAAATAGAACTGAACCATAAACTTACTTCTACAAGTACACTTACTTTCGAGAGTCGAGACGGCCCTGTAGCTGACCATTCACTGCCCAATCTCTTTTTTTAGGGGAGACAGCGGCGTGCTATACATATATCCTATTGCTATACAAACATATATCCCCGAAGGCGATTTTGTCTACCCAAAGCTGGTAGCTGACCTTCTCAAGGTTAATCTTTTACAACGGGGGATGCTTTGTCCCCAGGATCGTCACTCCCCAAGTACAAACAATCAGGCTTGCGGCAACGCAAATCTGGCTACTGCCGTCTGAATAGGCCTTCGTTTGTGGTTCCATGTCTGAGCTGTGGCTCTGCTCTTTGCTTAAAACAAAATGACTCGTGTCTCATACGCAGGGACTGATTTGGGGCCCCGGCGAATACTTGACAAAATTGTTGTTATTATTAATGCAATTTTCAGCAATTTATCCAAAAAAGTGAGAATTAAGTCGTGTTTTAAATGAATAATAAACTTATTTTGCGATATTTTTAATTTTTCGAGACTATTTTTACGAGAGGGCCCTCTTTAATGATGTAGGGCCTATAGTACTGAACTTTCTAAATCATATCCTGCTCATACGCGCAAAATAAATCCAACAGAAGAAGAAAAAATATAGCATGTGAAATAAGCACTGTTAAGATTTATGTTGGGTCTTTAAAGAACATTTTTAAAAAATGAACTAATTTCTTACATGAAATCTTTTACTTTAAATTAAATTTTGAATCGTGTTCTTCAATTTTTGAACGATCACAAAATAATTTCGTTAATGCACAGTTTCGACACACATGCTAACTTTTTGAAATTTTCCTTTTATAAAATAAATTCATTAATGATATATATTGACAAATTCATTTTAACCACTTTACTTCCTAAAACTTTTAAAGTATATTTTTCCTCAAGTCCTTATTTTTTTTTCTGACTGATCTTGCAGGGACCCAAATGGCATTGTCTAATTGCGTATATTTACCGTTCTTTAAATCCGCCACTGAGTATTAGCAATAGTTTCATTGAAATTCTTATTGATGGCCGACTTAATAAAAGTTTTTAAAAATACTTTCGCCGCGTGGTTTTAATAAATCGCGATTGTTTTTTGGCACAAAATCAATGATATGCGTGATGAAATATCGTGTACATGATGATATGATGTTTTAATTATATGATCATATATTTCTTTAGTTTATGATTTGGAATAATATTACATTTTTTTATTGGTGATATTTTGAAACATGGGTTTTAGTTTGAAATTTCGGTGTTGCTTTTTATTGTAAAATATGTAACAAATAACGTAATTGAAATTATGATAACAGTATATCTATAGTATACGTGTGTGTGTGGAACCTTTATACATAACCTTGTATAAAAAGCTATAAAATAATAAAAATACTGACAATTTTATCTAAAATAATAAATATTGGTTTATAGAATTTGGTTATGTAGGATTACTGTATTGTCGAGAATTTAGTTTGTTAGAATAGGTTGGTTGTATTAACATTGAACTTGAGCTGCACAGTTGGGGGTTATTGGCGAAGGATCAGGGTTTATATGGAAGAAAAGACCCGAGAACACTGTTTGATCGTATTTTTGAACCACGGTCAGATGACGAGATCAACTCATCCGGTGCAATCTACCTCAATAAGCGCCAAGACAGTGGACCACAATCAGATAAACCCGGGTGCACCAGTCCCTTATACGCGGTGGATATTTTTTGGTGTCGAAAGGAACGGATTTGACAACTCCCCGATTACTGAATCGCTACACACAAGCTAGAGATAAAAATTGTGCCTATCGAGTACTCGTAAGAACTCCTAACCATTCGGCCACCACAGGCTGTCGGAATTTCGGTCTGTCGGAATTATAGTTTTGTCGGGATTTCGGTCTGTCGGAATTATAGTTTTGTCGGGATTGTAACCTGCTTGTCGGAATTCGCTCTGTCGGGTATATGACCCAGATTCATTTCATTAAAAAAGCAAATTCGACTCAACCTTTCATTAAAATTTGGTTTTAACAATTAAAATAACGCTTTCCCCCGACGAACTTCAAAATTTTGCCCGACGGGGGGGCTTGGCTTGCCCGACAGGGGGGCTACAGCCCCCCCCAGCCCCCCTAGTGGCGCCACCTCTGAGGACCATAGACCAACTCTTTGCATATACCGGCTTTGGATAGCTGGGAGATTATAGGGAACAAACAATCAGGCTTGCGGCAATGAGCGTATGGCTAATGCCGTCTGAATAGGCCTTCGTTTGTGGTTCCACGTCTGAGCTGTGGCTCTGCTCTTTACTCAAAACAAAATGACTCGTGTCTCATACGCAGGGACTGATTTGGGGGCCCGGCGAATACTTGACAAAATTGTTATTATTATCAGAGGTGGCGCCACTAGGGGTTATCATTGTCATTAACTATATTTAACAGTTGTCAATAACTACTTTTAAAATTAATAAATCACTCCCTAATTATGAAATCAATTTAGAGAACAAATTTAAAGCTTGAGATTCCTTATAATATATGTGTGGTAACGAACAATAAAGCCGCCGTTAGCCAGCTCAAGTGTTGTCCTCGTTATATATGACCATTGTTCAAAAATACGAAGCATTGTTCCCGGGTTTTTCCTTGTAGAAGGGTCCCGAACCCGAATTGTCGGCAATAGCCCAATCTGCAGCTCTAGTGCTACGTTATTTTAACCAAATCAAACTTTCCGATTTAAATTCTCACCTCAACAGTGCTAAACATTCCCAGTTCCAGTTTATATACATTTTCAAAATTTTTATAAATTATGTAATATTAAACAGTTCTCTCAAAAGTATTGGTTGCAAGCATTTTCCAATGCAGTATCCGTTCAGAGGTCAAATTTAATCTTACAAGTTAGGCAATTTCTAATCTTCCCTAGCTTTCATTTGCAAATAATATTAATTTTCTTCGGACATAACACGGATTTCCAACACGGATTTGTAAAATTCTAAACCAAAATCATAATAATAATCACAAGGTCTCATTGTCGAATAATTATTACTATTCTTTTTAAATGGATATTTTGGGAAAACCAAAAACATTTCATCCGTGTATGAATAAATCCATATTTAAACAAAAGTTTTCAAAATATATCTATTCTCGTGAATAGATATATTTTGAATCTTCTTGCAGCAAAGATATTTAATTAAACTGTACCTTCGTTACACATTTTATGGAGTGCAATAATATTCGAAACTTACAAATATCAATAATTACTGAAATACGAATAATTTTTCCAATAATAGTTTGAAATTAAATTATAAATTGAACAATTAATGCTAAATTAAATTGAAGAACAATCGCATAATATGAATAATGTAAAAGATTTCGAAATATGATATATAAATGCTAAAAATCAAGATAATGGTATCTTTAAACGTATACTTGCGCGATTTTGAAAATTCTGTGACGTAGATTGCAAGCAAACAGACAAGCTTTCTTGAATGGAAACAGTAGTGCTTGTGTTGCTGTCATGTTCAACTTCACATTTGTTCTTTTTATTAAAGTAATTTAAAACTGAATTTTGTAAAATTCGCTTCATTTTGCTAAAAAGCAGAGCAGACGAAGATCAAATCAAAGACATTAATGGCTAACCTATGACCCCTTCCCTCCTATCTACAGGCCTATAAATTACGCAATTGTTCGGCGCCAATAGATTACACAATACTACATTTTAACGCATTTTATTAATACCGGATACTATTTTAATGTAAAAAGTTGCAACTAGTCATAAATAAAAGAAGGAGGTTTGATCTATTTTTAGAATTGAAGGTCATACAGTTGCATTTTTCTATGTAAAGAAAATATATGCTATTTCTTTTTCCGAAAAAAATAAAAACAGAATGAGTAATGGACCTGGATTGAGTAAGCAATGAGGCACCAATCAATGGATTAAATTAGCAGCTGTCTGTCTGGAAATCTGAAAACAAAGCTCCTCAATTTAGATAGAGAATTTATTTTATTTTTTAAATGTTGAATTTTTTTTAAATAATAACGATACCACATTCGTTCAAAAAAAATTTCACTTGACTTTCAATGGAAGGGGTTTGAACCTTAGTAGTGGGAGGAAGTTGGGGTTCAAATTTTTTCCTTTGTTCGGCAATGCAATAGAACAATTGACTTGTAATATAGTTTTAAAAAGTGCAATATTAAAAAAGTGCGGGGGCAACATCAGAAAAAAGTGCGGGGGCAGCCGCCCCCCCTTGCCCCCCCGAATCGCCGCCACTGAATAGGATTAAGGTTTTCCCTCTCCTGTAAAGTTGCCCAAGTGTGAATTAGGCTTGTCTGGCTCTGAGGTACAGATAAAATGACAAATATTTGATTTGATTTGGTTATAAATGCAATTCGATACGTAAATGAGGAATTTCACAATCAAACCCTTAACTTTTAAATAGCTAGGCAATAACACTAACAGTTTCTAAGCAGAAACAACAAAGTCATTGTTCAAAACTGACTTGGAAGACAGAAAAAATTCATTATATTTAAGTCTAAATTTTTCATAAGATTTAAGGCTGGTGATCAAATATACAGATATATATAAAAGCAAAGATTGTAGACAATTTTCTTGTAAAAGTATTTTTTTTTAATTCAGTTTGAACTGAACAGTTAGTTTTATATATCTCGATCGCCGATATGCATCAGGGGTGGTACTTTTCCGGGTCTAACTATCTAACTCGGAATACCGTTCTTTTTTAATTTTCGGAATCTGAAACTTCGGGTGTTTTAAAAATTTTAGAGCGCAAATTTCTGGATTTTTTTTCAACTAGCAATTTCGTCAAATTTCAATTTTAAAAACATTTTTTAAATATATGCAGAAATATCAACTACGAATGACGAGCTTTTGACCGCTATACGCTTCTGTAAATATCAGATATGGTACAATTCCGCGTAAACGCGAAATTCCGTTATTTTAGACTAATTTTATCATCCCTCGGATTGGTGCAAATCCGCATTAAAATTTCGGTATGTCTTTCTAAGGGGTCGTGACTCTAAGATGAATGAGTTGAATAGTTGCGAAAAAATTGTCGACACAGAGAAAGGAAAATCCAAAAGCGAAGTAGTGTTCGAATGCACCTAAGAAAACAGTTTGTAATGAGAGTTCTGAGAAAGCTTTGATGTTTCTTTCAAGGGTGCTACTTTTCCAAATCCTAACACAGAATTCCAGGTATTTTAAAAAATATTTGTAGAAATATAAAGTACATATGGTGCACTTTTGACCGTTATACGCGAGTGTAAATCGGCAAGGTCTCAAGAAGAGAAAGGCGCCAATGGAAGGACTTCGCATCAGAAAAAGTGAATTTTTTATCTTTTTGTCTGTTTTTTTCAGTCATTGGTATCAGAGGTGGCGCCAATAGGGGGGGGGGGGCTTGCGCACCTCGTCGGGTAAAATTGTAAAGTTCGTCGGGGAAAAGGCGTTATTCATTGTTAAAACCAGAGGTGGCGCCACTAGGGGGGCTGGGGGGGGGCTGTAGCCCCCCCGTCGGGCAAGCCAAGCCCCCCCATCGGGCAAAATTCTGAAGTTTGTCGGGGAAAAGCGTTATTTTAATTATTAAAACCAAATTTTAATGAAAAGTTGAGTCGAATTTGCTTTTTTAATTAAATGAATCTAGGTCATAAACCCGACAGAGCTAATTCCGACAAGCAGGTCACAATCCCGACAAAACTATAATTCCGACAGACCGAAATCCCGACAGCCTGTGGTGGCCGAATGGTTCGGAGTTCGGACAAGCACTCGATAAGCACAATTTTCTATCTCTAGCTTGTGTGTAGCGATTCAGTAATGGGATAGTTGTCAAATCCGTTCCTTTCGACACCAAAAAAATATCCACCGCGTATAAGGGACTAGTGCACTCGGGTTAATCTGATTGTGGTCCGATGTCTTGACGTTTATTGAGGTAGGTTGCACCGGATGAGTTGATCTCGTCATCTAACCGACCGTGGTTCAAAAATACGATCAGACAGTGTTCTCGGGTCTTTTCTTCCATATAAACCCTGATCCTTCGCCAATAACCCCCCACTGTGCAGCTCTAGTTCAATGTTAATTCAACCAACCTATTCTAACAAACTAATTTCTCGGCAATATTGTTATCCTATATAAACAAATTCTATAAACCAATATTTATTATTTTAGATAAAATTATCAGTATTTTTATTATTTCACAGCTTTTTATACAAGGTTATGTAAGGTTAAGTAGGGTTTCACGTATACTAGACTTATTGTTATCATAATTTCAATTACATTATTTGCTACATATTTTACAATAAAAAGCAACCCCAAAATTTCAAACTAAAACCCATGTTTCAAAATATCACCATTAAAAAATTTAATATTATTCCAAATAATAATCTAAAGAAATATATGATCATATAATTAAAACATCATACCATCATGCACACGATATTTTATCCCGCATATCATTGATTTTGTGCCAAAAAACAATCGCGATTTATTAAAACCATGCGGCGAAAGTATTTTTAAAAACTTTTATTAAGTCGGCCATCAATAATAATTTCAATGAAACTATTGCTAATACTCAGTGGCGGATTAAAGAGCGGTAAATATACAATTAGACAATGCCATTTGGGCCCCTGCAAGTATCAGTCAGAAAAAAAATAAGGACTTGAGGAAAAATATACTTTAAAAGTTTTAGGAAGTAAAGTGGTTAAAATGAATTTGTCAATTTATATCATTAATGAATTTATTTTATAAAAGGAAAACTTCAAAAAGTTAGCATGCGTGTCGAAAATGTGCATTAACGAAAATATTTTGTGATCGTTCAAAAATTGAAGAACACGATTAAAAATTTAATTTAAAGTAAAAGATTTCATGTTAAAATGTAAAAAATTAAAGTTCTTTTTTTAAAAATGTTCTTTTAAGACACAACATAAATCTTAACAGTGCTTATTTCACATGCCATATTTTTTTTTCTACTGTTGCATTTATTTTAAGCGTATGAGCAGGATATGATTTAGAAAGTTCAGTACTATAGGCATAAGCCCTACATCACTAAAGAGGACCCTCTCGTAAAAATAGTCTCGAAAAATAAAAAATATCGCAAAATAAGTTTATTATTCATTTAAAATACGACTTAATTCTCACTTTTTTGGATAAATTGCTGAACATTGCATTAATAATAATAACAATTTTGTCATGTATTCGCCGGGCCCCCAAATCAGTCCCTGCGTATGAGACACGAGTCATTTTGTTTTGAGCAAAGAGCAGAGCCACAGCTCAGACGTGGAACCACAAACGAAGGCCTATTCAGACGGCAGTAGCCATACGCTCATTGCCGCAAGCCTGATTGTTTGTTCCCTATAATCTCCCAGCTATCCAAAGCCGGTATATGCAAAGAGTTGGTCTATGGTCCTGGGGACAAAGCATCCCTCGTTGTAAAAGTTTAACCTTGAGGAGGTCAGCTACAAGATTTGGTAGACAAAAGACAAAATCGCCTTTGGGGGTGTTGGAGTGTTTTTCGAAGAGGGGGGAGGTATATATGTATAGCGCCGCTATCTCCCCTAAAAAAAAAGAGATGGCAGTGAATGGTCAGCTACAGGGCCGTCTCGACTCTCGAGAGTAAAAAGTGTCGTGCGTGAAGGATATCGAGACGGGCCCTACTTGTAGAAGTAAGATTATGGTCCAGTTCTATTTTGTCGTTGGTGAAAGGCAAACCGTTTTTTTAAAGAGGAAAATTGTAGAGTGTCAACATTGCATTAATATTTCAACTGTACTAATTCGGAAAGGTGAGATGTCTTAATAATTCAAGTGAAAAAATTTCTTATAAAAATTTTATTTGTGCCTGTGGCTACTTAATATTGCATTTATTTCGTTCAAAAAGAAGTCCTACCGTTTATTTATTTTTATGTTTTCCGTATTTAGAAGAACCAAGCTAGTTTTGTCATTACTATTTAAGTAAAGAAGATTTATTTAACCAATAAATTGTTTCGTCGTATGAGCTAGGTTTAGAAATGACGTTTATTTCAATTTTTGTTGCCACAAATTTTGTGCAATTTCATACTATTTGGAATTTAAAAATAAAATATAAGTATGGGAAACCTTTTTTTATCATTAATTTTTTTTCCGTATATTGTTATATATAAAAAAATCAATTCAGAAGAAATCAGGTCATATTCTAACGATGCAGTCATGGTTCAAGACGGCGGTCCTAAATTAAAAATGGGCAATCGTAAATCCATTAAATTGTCAATTAATCCTACTAGCTAAACGTCTATAAAATAAGGTAACAGGATAGGAACACCATAGTATGCTTTTAAGAGGATTGATTCCGACATTATAACTCCGTTGCAAATGACAATTTTTATTAAATACTGCAGACTTTTTACGTCATGAAGTTCTCCAATACATATAACTACTGCTGCAGCTCTATTCTCTGAAAAGAATTTTATAGGAAATGGCTCTCAATAGAAAAATTATTTCATAGGAATAGTCTCAATTTCATTGCTAGAGATACAGCCTTTTATAAGTATTTAAAAGCGTTCTCACTGTTTATAGATTTAAAAAAAAACCACTAAATTAGATGACAGAAAAAAAAGCGCTAAAACATAGCACCGTTTTACGTTGCATTGCTATCAACAAAAAATAAATTAATTTCGTAAAAGCATGGGGATTTTACAAAAACTACTTGCATAATATAGTGATTTACCACATTTCGTTTTACCTTCACTATACTTACTTTATATTTATTTTATTTGTTGCCTTCTCGCCGTCCCTTCTTTGAACAAACCTACCTCTTCAAATGGTTACATTTATAAAGGTTTTGAAAACATTTTGAGTACGATTTGTACAGGTTTTTTTTTTGGCACTTATCTTTTCTCCATGACTGCAACCCAGAATATTCAGAACACTACAATTATTTAATAATTAATATATAAATATTATAAGCCTTTTTTTTCAAATATTTATCTCAACAAATTTATTTCGTTATTTGTGAATATTTTATACTCTTATATGCACATTTTACGTCGGGGATATTAGCCCCCCTGTCGGGGAATTCTAGCCCCCCCGTCGGGCAATTCCTAGCGCCACCACTGATTATTATTAATGCAATGTTCAGCAATTTATCCAAAAAAGTGAGAATTAAGTCGTATTTTAAATGAATAATAAACTTATTTTGCGATATTTTTTATTTTTCGAGACTATTTTTACGAGAGGGTCCTCTTTAGTGATGTAGGGCCTATGCCTATAGTACTGAACTTTCTAAATCATATCCTGCTCATACGCTTAAAATAAATGCAACAGTAGAAAAAAAAATATGGCATGTGAAATAAGCACTGTTAAGATTTATGTTGTGTCTTAAAAGAACATTTTTAAAAAAAGAACTTTAATTTTTTACATTTTAACATGAAATCTTTTACTTTAAATTAAATTTTTAATCGTGTTCTTCAATTTTTGAACGATCACAAAATATTTTCGTTAATGCACATTTTCGAAACGCATGCTAACTTTTTGAAGTTTTTCTTTTATAAAATAAATTCATTAATGATATAAATTGACAAATTCATTTTAACCACTTTACTTCCTAAAACTTTTAAAGTATATTTTTCCTCAAGTCCTTATTTTTTTTTCTGACTGATACTTGCAGGGGCCCAAATGGCATTGTCTAATTGTATATTTACCGTTCTTTAAATCCGCCACTGAGTATTAGCAATAGTTTCATTGAAATTATTATTGATGGCCGACTTAATAAAAGTTTTTAAAAATACTTTCGCCGCATGGTTTTAATAAATCGCGATTGTTTTTTGGCACAAAATCAATGATATGCGGGATAAAATATCGTGTGCATGATGGTATGATGTTTTAATTATATGATCATATATTTCTTTAGATTATTATTTGGAATAATATTAAATTTTTTATTGGTGATATTTTGAAACATGGGTTTTAGTTTGAAATTTTGGGGTTGCTTTTTATTGTAAAATATGTAGCAAATAATGTAATTGAAATTATGATAACAATAAGTCTAGTATACGTGAAACCCTACTTAACCTTACATAACCTTGTATAAAAAGCTGTGAAATAATAAAAATACTGATAATTTTATCTAAAATAATAAATATTGGTTTATAGAATTTGTTTATATAGGATAACAATATTGCCGAGAAATTAGTTTGTTAGAATAGGTTGGTTGAATTAACATTGAACTAGAGCTGCACAGTGGGGGGTTATTGGCGAAGGATCAGGGTTTATATGGAAGAAAAGACCCGAGAACACTGTCTGATCGTATTTTTGAACCACGGTCGGTTAGATGACGAGATCAACTCATCCGGTGCAACCTACCTCAATAAACGTCAAGACATCGGACCACAATCAGATTAACCCGAGTGCACTAGTCCCTTATACGCGGTGGATATTTTTTTGGTGTCGAAAGGAACGGATTTGACAACTATCCCATTACTGAATCGCTACACACAAGCTAGAGATAGAAAATTGTGCTTATCGAGTGCTTGTCCGAACTCCGAACCATTCGGCCACCACAGGCTGTCGGGATTTCGGTCTGTCGGAATTATAGTTTTGTCGGGATTGTGACCTGCTTGTCGGAATTAGCTCTGTCGGGTTTATGACCTAGATTCATTTAATTAAAAAAGCAAATTCGACTCAACTTTTCATTAAAATTTGGTTTTAATAATTAAAATAACGCTTTTCCCCGACAAACTTCAGAATTTTGCCCGATGGGGGGGCTTGGCTTGCCCGACGGGGGGGCTACAGCCCCCCCCCCCAGCCCCCCTAGTGGCGCCACCTCTGGTTTTAACAATGAATAACGCCTTTTCCCCGACGAACTTTACAATTTTACCCGACGAGGTGCGCAAGCCCCCCCCCCCCCCTATTGGCGCCACCTCTGATACCAATGACTGAAAAAAACAGACAAAAAGATAAAAAATTCACTTTTTCTGATGCGAAGTCCTTCCATTGGCGCCTTTCTCTTCTTGAGACCTTGCCGATTTACACTCGCGTATAACGGTCAAAAGTGCACCATATGTACTTTATATTTCTACAAATATTTTTTAAAATACCTGGAATTCTGTGTTAGGATTTGGAAAAGTAGCACCCTTGAAAGAAACATCAAAGCTTTCTCAGAACTCTCATTACAAACTGTTTTCTTAGGTGCATTCGAACACTACTTCGCTTTTGGATTTTCCTTTCTCTGTGTCGACAATTTTTTCGCAACTATTCAACTCATTCATCTTAGAGTCACGACCCCTTAGAAAGACATACCGAAATTTTAATGCGGATTTGCACCAATCCGAGGGATGATAAAATTAGTCTAAAATAACGGAATTTCGCGTTTACGCGGAATTGTACCATATCTGATATTTACAGAAGCGTATAGCGGTCAAAAGCTCGTCATTCGTAGTTGATATTTCTGCATATATTTAAAAAATGTTTTTAAAATTGAAATTTGACGAAATTGCTAGTTGAAAAAAAATCCAGAAATTTGCGCTCTAAAATTTTTAAAACACCCGAAGTTTCAGATTCCGAAAATTAAAAAAGAACGGTATTCCGAGTTAGATAGTTAGACCCGGAAAAGTACCACCCCTGATGCATATCGGCGATCGAGATATATAAAACTAACTGTTCAGTTCAAACTGAATTAAAAAAAAATACTTTTACAAGAAAATTGTCTACAATCTTTGCTTTTATATATATCTGTATATTTGATCACCAGCCTTAAATCTTATGAAAAATTTAGACTTAAATATAATGAATTTTTTCTGTCTTCCAAGTCAGTTTTGAACAATGACTTTGTTGTTTCTGCTTAGAAACTGTTAGTGTTATTGCCTAGCTATTTAAAAGTTAAGGGTTTGATTGTGAAATTCCTCATTTACGTATCGAATTGCATTTATAACCAAATCAAATCAAATATTTGTCATTTTATCTGTACCTCAGAGCCAGACAAGCCTAATTCACACTTGGGCAACTTTACAGGAGAGGGAAAACCTTAATCCTATTCAGTGGCGGCGATTCGGGGGGGCAAGGGGGGGCGGCTGCCCCCGCACTTTTTTCTGATGTTGCCCCCGCACTTTTTTAATATTGCACTTTTTAAAACTATATTACAAGTCAATTGTTCTATTGCATTGCCGAACAAAGGAAAAAATTTGAACCCCAACTTCCTCCCACTACTAAGGTTCAAACCCCTTCCATTGAAAGTCAAGTGAAATTTTTTTTGAACGAATGTGGTATCGTTATTATTTAAAAAAAATTCAACATTTAAAAAATAAAATAAATTCTCTATCTAAATTGAGGAGCTTTGTTTTCAGATTTCCAGACAGACAGCTGCTAATTTAATCCATTGATTGGTGCCTCATTGCTTACTCAATCCAGGTCCATTACTCATTCTGTTTTTATTTTTTTCGGAAAAAGAAATAGCATATATTTTCTTTACATAGAAAAATGCAACTGTATGACCTTCAATTCTAAAAATAGATCAAACCTCCTTCTTTTATTTATGACTAGTTGCAACTTTTTACATTAAAATAGTATCCGGTATTAATAAAATGCGTTAAAATGTAGTATTGTGTAATCTATTGGCGCCGAACAATTGCGTAATTTATAGGCCTGTAGATAGGAGGGAAGGGGTCATAGGTTAGCCATTAATGTCTTTGATTTGATCTTCGTCTGCTCTGCTTTTTAGCAAAATGAAGCGAATTTTACAAAATTCAGTTTTAAATTACTTTAATAAAAAGAACAAATGTGAAGTTGAACATGACAGCAACACAAGCACTACTGTTTCCATTCAAGAAAGCTTGTCTGTTTGCTTGCAATCTACGTCACAGAATTTTCAAAATCGCGCAAGTATACGTTTAAAGATACCATTATCTTGATTTTTAGCATTTATATATCATATTTCGAAATCTTTTACATTATTCATATTATGCGATTGTTCTTCAATTTAATTTAGCATTAATTGTTCAATTTATAATTTAATTTCAAACTATTATTGGAAAAATTATTCGTATTTCAGTAATTATTGATATTTGTAAGTTTCGAATATTATTGCACTCCATAAAATGTGTAACGAAGGTACAGTTTAATTAAATATCTTTGCTGCAAGAAGATTCAAAATATATCTATTCACGAGAATAGATATATTTTGAAAACTTTTGTTTAAATATGGATTTATTCATACACGGATGAAATGTTTTTGGTTTTCCCAAAATATCCATTTAAAAAGAATAGTAATAATTATTCGACAATGAGACCTTGTGATTATTATTATGATTTTGGTTTAGAATTTTACAAATCCGTGTTGGAAATCCGTGTTATGTCCGAAGAAAATTAATATTATTTGCAAATGAAAGCTAGGGAAGATTAGAAATTGCCTAACTTGTAAGATTAAATTTGACCTCTGAACGGATACTGCATTGGAAAATGCTTGCAACCAATACTTTTGAGAGAACTGTTTAATATTACATAATTTATAAAAATTTTGAAAATGTATATAAACTGGAACTGGGAATGTTTAGCACTGTTGAGGTGAGAATTTAAATCGGAAAGTTTGATTTGGTTAAAATAACGTAGCACTAGAGCTGCAGATTGGGCTATTGCCGACAATTCGGGTTCGGGACCCTTCTACAAGGAAAAACCCGGGAACAATGCTTCGTATTTTTGAACAATGGTCATATATAACGAGGACAACACTTGAGCTGGCTAACGGCGGCTTTATTGTTCGTTACCACACATATATTATAAGGAATCTCAAGCTTTAAATTTGTTCTCTAAATTGATTTCATAATTAGGGAGTGATTTATTAATTTTAAAAGTAGTTATTGACAACTGTTAAATATAGTTAATGACAATGATAACTGTTGATGCTATTTATCTGCCAACGTATTCATGTTTACTTGAACGAAAATTAATAATTTTTTTAATAAAAAAAAATTGGTGGGGGTTTGTGAGATATATTTGTTAATTTTTGTGGGGTTAAGGATTCCCCCCTCTTGGTGAGAGGGATAGATGCCTAAAGAAATTCGTGGCTCAGTCACTGAACCCCCATGAAATAATCAATCACTCAACCTCCATAAAATCTATACCCACGTTCCTGCAAACTGTAAGAATTTGCCTCAGGGTCTCAAAAGTCACACCACAAATGTAGAATTGTAAATGGTGCAGGAAATTTTCTAGGGATTGGGAGGGTGAGGAAAGAAAATTTCCTCCATTTCTTTTTCAACACTGACACCAATGGAAAGGATGCCTATCCCTTTGGAGGTCGGTCAATAAGTCAGTTAATTAGATTCATTACAACAGTCCGTATCACTCCAAAATAAAAAAAAAATTGGAAAATAATCGAAAATGGGTTAATAGTCGACCTGGGCGTCTCGTACCTATTTTAAATTGGTATTCTTTCCTTCAAATAACTCAAAATAGAGAGTAAATATAAATGTGCAATATTTATTGTTTTGGTGTTCGTTCAAAATTTTTATTACTACCCCCCCCCCCCCCCTCCACACACACTTGTTTCATCTTGATCTTGCCCCCCCACTTTTACCACCCAATCGCCGCCACTGATCCTATTCACAACTAAAGCTTTGGACTTGGGATTTTATAGCTCTTGTTAAATGCTTAAAAAAAATTGTGAGTGAATTTCGATGGTAGGGTTTGATAGAAAACAAACTTTTAAATCATAATGTGCAATAAAACAAAAATCGCCAAATTTGGATGTGGGGGGATTGTCTGGGTCTGTTTCTGATCATGCTAAAATTAACATATTTTATATTCACAAATAAATATATTAATTATTGTATCTCTGTCAGTATTACACCAAAAAAGTTAAATTCTCAATTATACTGTTTCTAAACTAGTAGAATCTAATCAATAATTTCTTATTAATCAATTTCAAAATTTGTGTGTAGGAATGTTTAACTGTTCCACTATTTTTAAGAATATAACTTTTATAATATATAGTATGCAGTTTTATAAATAAACTGTAAATGCACTTACTCAAAAAATTACACAAATACGTAATGAGTTTTAGTATTTTATTTAAGGGAAAAACAGTTTAAATTAGTGCTGCTTGATACATGAATATCATTTTAGAATTTGGCTCCAGCACTGAGTTTTTCTTAATAAAAAAATCTTATTGGCATTAATAAATTGAAGGTTATAAAAACTAAGCCTTTTGACACTTCAAAAGTGAAAATAATATTTTTTTGACAAGATATTGTTATAAATAGAAGATTTGTGAATTATAATTTCTTGACTGCTTCATCAATGTTGTCTATTTGTTCTTTCAGTGCTTGCCACTGCTCAGAGTTGAGGCATATACCTGTCAATTAAGATATTTATTAGAATTTAGGGGGAAAACAATGAAATATTGCAACATGTCATAAGATGAACTATAAATACAATATTTCAATAGCTAATAAATGTTATTTTTTAAATAATTTAATACGCTAACTGCCGCATCAAAAATTGGTAAAGTGGCTGTGGGGTCACACTACTGAGGCCCAGAGTTACCACTGAGCTACTGGAACGATCCCCTGAAAACCAGCTCCATCCAAGCTATATGAATGAGCAGTAGAAAATATTTCTGCAACTTCACTTTTACAAAACAGGAGCATTATGTTCAGTTAGAAACATTCCTAAAAGATTGTTTCAACCAGCCAATTATCATCCAAGGGACTCAACAATATCATGCCATTATACTTATTAACTTAAGAACATCGAAATTAACTGTGAAATGTTTTTCTGAAGCTACACAATCATCACAATTGTTGTAAGATCGCTAGAGAAACTTAAATTAACAGACGTTAATAGCTCATCACCGTTGTACAACAAGAAATGGTGGCTAGCTTATGTTCTTGATAAAAAGGAAGAACTTGATGAAGTAACATTTCTTTATCCAGCTGGACCATCCCAGTCATGTTCTTATCCAAGAAAGTTAGATGTGTTATGCATGCCTCTCACAGATTTATTATGTATAGTAAATTCTGCAGTAATCTTTAATATGGAAAGGAACCTGGTCTTAGCTTGGAGAGCCCTCATAACAATTCATCGAAAGTATGCCATTAACACTGGGCAATAACATTTGGTCATACTGTTAAGCAGTTAACTAGAAGAGAGGTAAACATTATCTAAAAATGCACTTTGAAAACAAATGAAGCATTAATCAATTACCATTGAACAATACAATATCAAGAATGTCTGTGTTATAAAATAAAATGCAAAGTCAAGTATGTCTGTTATTAAATTAACAAAAGTTATTATTTGGAATTGACATAGAATATTTGTACTGAATGAGGAAAGAGCGAGAATCCGCCAACATGTTGATAAAAAATATATAATTTTTGTCAAATTTGGACATGCCAACGATTATGCTTTTAGCCATTCCAATAGCTTGTAAAAGTTGTTTGATAATACCATTACAGAGACGTGTGGAGTTTAACAGCTTGGAGTCTCCTGACAACAACAACAAAGCGTCATACCTTTTTTGCCAGGTTTCAGCTCTCCATCCTTATCATAGTACTCTCTTATATCCACCATCACCTTGCCACGGAATTCCCTTACGCTCACAAATCGCATCTTTGAAATCTGCAATAAAATATTAGGATTGTATTTTAAACCAGACAATATGCAAATATAGTAAAAATTTGACACATTAGTATATAATTACAAGGGTCTGTCCAGAAGAATTTTGGGCCCATTTATGGACCCTTCACACAAACCTCCCCTCCCTTTTACGAAACAATCGGGATGTGACGTCATGTGCAAAGTAAAGCTTGCCTTACATCACAAGAGTTTAAGAAAAAAAAAGAGGATGAATCATATGAAGAAGTGTTCAGCCCTGTTGTTAACTTTCAATAATAAGATTATTCTTTGGTATATGCTCTCATTGTCAAATGTGCATAAAAAGTGCTTATTTGTATGCAAAGTAGAATGCTGAAGTGTATATGAGTCAACTATACAAATTTGTAAATCAAGACACACCACACTATGTGTGTAAGTTGAAAAAAGCAATTTATGGACTGCACCGAAGTAGTCGTGAATGGTTTTTAAAATTAAATTCTGTTCTTGAAAATTTTAATTTTAAACATTTACAATGGTGTCATGGAGTTTATTTATACAATAGGCATATTTTATTGTTGATGACATTAAAATATTTGGTAAACATAAATGCGACATAAAAATCTTAGGTAAAACTAAGAAACTTTTAGGTGCTGAATTTGTCGAAGAAAAGGGAAATCTTTATTATACACCAAAGTTCGTATATAAATAGCTGATTTAGGTCTTAATAATTTAAAATTGAATGACTGGGTCATATTATGAATAATCAGGTTGTTATAAATTTTGCGAATTCCCCAATTGAAAATAGCAGAACCAAACATATTGACATCAAATATGATTTTTTTTAGAAATTTAGTGTATGATAATTTTTTTAAATTTAACTATATAAATATAAAAAAAAAAACTTTTGCCGATATAATTACAAAGCAATTTAACAAAGAAGGACTTTTATAAATTTTGTGGCAAGATATTTAAGGACTTAAGTTTAATTGTCGTCAATTCAACCAATCAACTCAACAAACCAAAATGCAAATTTTTACCTAAAAATTTCAGTATTCTTTTTATAGTTTTTTTTACAAAAGATTTCGTACACTTATATAGTGTTCCAATACACATATATTATAAATATATTTATCATAACTTTAATTACTTTGCTTAATATTTTATACTACATATTTTACAATAAATCCACCCAAAATTTTCACACTTAAATTCATGTTTGAAAGTATCAACATTAAAATTATACTAAATCAAAAATTAAGGAAATATATGGTTAAATAATTGAAACATCGTGTCATCACACACGATATTCGAACACGCATATAATTGATACAATGCCAAAGGAAACAATTACAATTAAAAAAGGGAAAATGTAGTGGAATGTGCGAATGAATACGGGAAGTGTTTATATTTTAAAATAATTTTTTATGTATTAGTAGTAATTTAATTAAAATTAATGTTTAAATATTGTATTACCGTATATACTCGGGTATAAACTGATCCACGTATAAGCCGACCCCCTAATTTCAGAACGATTTTTTGTCCAAAAATCAGAAACTCGCGTATAAGCCGAGTTGTATTTTTTTTCATGAAAAATTCCGATTCAAATCGGCAAATTCTCGAAAAAAGAGTGAAATGTTAATTAGAAAAATAAATATTTAAACCTAGAAATATAAAGTTTAAAGAAAGTGGTTGGAGAAACAGCCTTTCTCGAAGTTCGCGTTGATTCACCGGGCTTAAAAGTATGTATCACTCTCAATGTTCTGGTGTCTTTCAAACCTCCATCGGACTTCTTAAATTAAATCTCCCTTATTATCAAATAAAATATTTTAAACCACATACTTAAATACCAAAATGTGCAATTTCTAATACTTAACATAATTTTGTAAAGATCTAAAAACTTAGAAAACATCAACTATTTTCTGTCAACATCGTTGACTACTGTCGCTATTAAATACGGATGAGTATTTTTTTTTATCCATCTCAGAAGGAAATACTACTATTTTATGGATGAATATATACTTATTATTAAAATATTTAATTTTAATTACGAAATAAATGACTTGAAAGTAGAACTTGAATTTGCCCGATTAGCAACCCCGATTTTACCGCTTTAAAGCCAATTCCATCCAAAATACTAATAAAACATTGTATTTTTAAATATTATTACTAATAAGTATTACTAATAAAACAACTATTAATATCTGTACATAATATTATCAAGGAATAAAATCTGCATTGGGGAAATAAATTTTGTTTAATTATTGCAATCGAGCAAGAAAGACATTGACTTTAAAGTGGTGTCATTCACTAAGCACGATGTCAACTTCTTAGTCTTCCATCCAAAATTCTATTAAAATAACGTATACTAGCTTCATAAATTCTACAAACCAATTAAATATTTATCAAAATATATACTTTTTATTTAGTTACACTGATTATTTATGCGAGTAGTGCAATTTTGCGTTACGATTACGTCGCGTTTCTTTGGCGACTTCCTTATTTTTTATAATATTTTCTAAAATGACGTATTACGTATAATCCTTCTGAAAGTGTTCCAACAAAGCCACATCGAAATTTTTTTTTTAGTATGAAATTATTTTATATGCACAATTAACTACGATACTAGCCCCCCCCCCCCCCCATCGGGCAAGCATAGCTTTGCAATGAAATAAAATGTGCTCCTTCAAAGTTCATTGCATGTTGAATTCATTCATTCTTGTTTTCAATATGAAGAAAACTGCTTTAAAATTTACCAACCTTAAACATGTTGTCATCATCATTGCTGGTGCTTCCAGATGCCTTTTTTTGTTCACTCTTTGGTTTTTTCGATGGTGGAGCGCGCTGAAAAAAGTAAAATTGTTTTCTATAAAAGAAGGTAGATAATAGCACTGCAGTAGCAGAATTTGAATGGTATTCATGGGTGTGAAAGGGAAGAGAAGATGCACTTGAAATTTTGTTACAGTTAGAAAGTCTCAAATCTGGACTTGTAAAAACAAATAGTTAAAAAAATATTAAAATTTGAATTTTTCATCTAATGTGCTAATACAACATCTATACAAAAAATGAGCAAAATCCAAAGAGATGACTTTCGGATCATTGGTTGATTTGGTGTGGAATTACCTTACGCATAGGGTGACCATACATCCGGACAGTCCCGATTTCAAGCTTATATATCAATCAAACTCTGTGGATGTGTTATTAAAGGGGGTCGTCAGTAGTCAGATTTCACTAAAATAAATTATGGTAAGCTTACTAATACACAAATTCACTTTAATGCAGACTTAATATAAATACAACTCTACTAATTAACTGAGGTTTAATAATTAACTGCTTATAAATTTGTAATTTTTTTTTTTTACCAGATATAAAACTGTCATTTAACAAAGTGAAATTTGTGGATATTTGCAAAAACAAAATGTGCATTTTTAAATTTGAAATATATTGAACAGTAACCTTGAATTCTAGTTATCCTTTTTGGAAACTTTGCATAAGGAAAAAGGAGTTCTTTAATTGGCAATAAATCTTGTTACCAAATTTCAGTAGTCGATCTGTGCAGTTTAACCAAAATTGTTAAATGAACAAAATGCTTACTTATTGGCCTAATGCTAGAGTTAATTAAAATCAAGCTGAGCCCATAAAGAAAATTTAGACAAAGAGACTTGATGGAGGTTCAACAAAAATCAGTTTAGTTGCCAATCAAAGTGAAACATCAAGGGGACCGGTCAATGCTATTCAATAGCGGGTACTTTTCCGGGCGATTCACTTCTCAATGTGAGAATGGGACAATTGTTTACAAATATGAAATGATAGGAAAGTCTGAGATTGGTTTAAAGAGTCAAGTGATTTCCGTACATTGAAAATTAGAATTATTCCTTTCGAATAGAATTTTTTAAAGTATGCACTTGTATTTTTTGTAAGATTTTTTTTTTTAAAAGCATATAGCAGAAATTGTTGTTATATGATAAATTGACATTCAGTTATTCTTTTTGGATAGAATTGCTGTAAAGTACGCACTCACATTTTATTACTACACGGCAACACAGAAATTGTTGTTGTATGTAAATACCCTTTATTGCTATTGGTATGGCTGCTGGCAAATGTGGTTTGGTTGAAAATTTAAATTCTTTTTTTTATCAGGTATATGTTGATAGTGATAATATTGAATTATATGCTGTTGTTGTAATTGTTTCTAAACGTTCTTTGATTAAAGTGTTCGGTAAATTCCTAGTGTACGGTGCCCCGTTGTCGCCAAGTCCAAAAATGATGTGTTTTTTTTGTCGCCAAATCAAAATGGCAGACATTGCATTGGTCGCATTTGAGCTCCACAATGGGCATGACGACGGTTCAGAATTGATTCTGAAGCTTTGCTTAATTAACAATGCACTAGAGTTTATATTGGGCTGTTGGCGGTAGTTTGGCGCCTATCTTGAAGGTAACAATGTCCCTCCGGGCAGTGGATCATGGTGCTTACAGGCAATCCTTCGGGCAGTCGCTTGGGGCACTTCAACAACACTTTGAAACGCACGCGCGCTAAAGTCACAGACTCCCGACGTCGATTTTGTGGTCACAGGCCTTCGACTACTCAGGATCACATCCATGACACCCTCCGGGAAGTCAATCATTTGCTGCATCATGTGTACATGTTTCGACCCATAAACCCACTCCACAGTGAATTGCAGCGGGGCTCGCTCCATGCACGTTCGCTTGTTAGACAACAATCCGGCATCCATGCACCAATCAATCACAGCACGTTACCCTTTCATTTCCAACTCCCAAAAATACCTACTATTCAAATAAAAGTTTTATATAAAAAGTATACATACATAGCTCAGGAAAATCAAAATCACAACAATGCAAGCCGTACATCGATTAAAAAGTGACAGAATTTAGGGTTGCCATACAACATGATATTTTTGCACGTCGTCAAAATATAAACTTTATCGCCCAATCCCATTTGGTGAGGGCACTGGTGCTTCAGAGTGCTGTCGAAGTGCCCCAAACGACTGCCCGAAGGATTGCCTGTAAGCACCATGATCGACTGCCCGGAGGGACATTGTTACCTTCGAGATAAACGCCGAACTGCCGCCAACAGCCCAATATAAACTCTAGTGCGATGTTAATTAACCAAAGCAAAGCTTTGGAATCAATTCTAAACCGTCGCTATTAGCCCATTGTGGAGCTCAAGTGCGACCAACGAAATGTCCGCCATTTTGATTTGTCGACAAAAAAATACGTCATTTTCGGCCTTGGACACAACGGGGCACCGTACACTAGGAATTTACCAACGACTGCTCGGAGGGGATGAGTAACCCCAAGCGACGGCCCCACGGGAGTACCAGCTGTTTTTTTAAAAAGTCATTGGACATTGCCCGGTGGAAAAAACGAATGCTCAGAGGGGATGGAGTAGTCCCAAATGACTGCAAAGAGGGGATACCAGCTGTTTTTTTAATGTAATGTGCCTAGTAATCTAATCGAGGTCCAATGTCCTGAAGCTTATTAACGTTGTATCGGGTGTCAGCCCAGCTTATGTCCTCGTTATCCGACCACGGTAAAAAAATATGAGGCATTGTTCCCGGGTCTTTCTTTCGAGATAGGCTATGAACCGTCGACAATAGCCCAATGTGCAGCTCTATTGTGACATTAATTTACCAAAACAAATCTTCGAGATAAATTCTAAACCGTCTCCATTAGCACATTGTGGGAGTTCATGTGCGATGTTTTTTCATCCAATCGTGCAAACCTAATAGAAATCCTTTAAATAGTTACAAATAGCCCAATATGCTGTAGACATCATCCGATCGAAATGAATATTGTCATCTGATATTGGTTCAAGAATATAATGCAACTAATATATAACATAGCTATGAACGTCATGAAAAAGGGTTGCCAAATTATAAAAAAAATTATCTATCAATTCTTGCCAAAACACATTGGGGGGAGGGGGACCGTACGCTAAGAATTAACCCGAATCTCTTCAGTAATAATAAGTAATATTTGCATTTAGAAGGGAATCGTCTAAATTATATCGGTAAACAATAAAGTAAAACCAAAAATATAAAACAGAAGTGTCTTGGTGAGGAATGCACATATTTTCAATTAAAATTAATGAAAAATTTAATTGTCTTGAATTAACTGTGATTATTCAAAACTACCCACATCTTCAGGACCGGAGTCCGAGTCACTATCTTCCAACTTCGACTTGCGGGCCTTCTTGCTCGACATTTTTCAAGATCTAGAACGCAAAATATTACAATTATATAAATATTATATTGTTTCTACATTGCAATTTAATATGGAGATAAGTCATTTATTAGTAAATCCATGTGCAGTTTCATTTTCTTACCACAAACAATACAAAATAGAATACAGTTTTACTTCTGAAATTAAAAACACGATTTTCTTACTTTTAATTCAACAAACATATTATTTAAAGAATTTTGCTTAATTTTTTTACTTACGTATTTGTTGATTTCTCTATAAAGTGATAACTTGCTTTATTTTATTTTTAAATTCCGGTCAATTCAATCTTTATAAAACAGAAATGACAAACAAATTGAGAAATTTACATCCCGCCGATCGTTTGAATGGTTACAGTTGAATGGTTACTGTTTAAGATTCAGTAATTTAAATTTTCAAAAGTTATTTTTAAAAGTGTAACATATCTTCTTTAAATTTGTGATAATAATTAAAAATGAGTGTTACGATTCCTCAAATTTTAAATTAATTCCAGTTCGGCCTTGCAAATGGTAAATATTAAAATATTCGAGAATTGTAGGTGGCGCTGACGTATTTGTCATTCATTGTTATGGCGTATTTTATTTACAGTTATGTGGATTCTAAACATAACAGTAATATGTTTATGAATTGCCATTGAAAATTTTCATTGTAAGTGTTAAATTAATAAATTTACACCATTATTTTTGATTTTTTTGTCTTCTGATTAGTTTTACTTATTAAGAATCATAAATGTATTTATTTACCATATTGCTTAATTACATATAAAGTGATGAAATGTTACTTAATTTTTTTCCTTCTCACCCAATGCGAGAATGTTCTTTTAATATAATGCAAAACAATAGATTTTCATTTGCGCTCTTTTTATTTCCGGAACAGCTGGTAGCACTTAATTTCAAAATTAGAAAATAAATATTACTGGTCCAATTTTTTATATTTAAGATACTAAATAATCATTTATTTAATACTTAGTTTATTTTCGCTTACCAATCAGTTTAAATTGTTTTTATTTCCCTTATATTTTCCATCGTAATCTATTAATAATTGGCAAAAATAAGGGTAAAGACTTACAATCATAGGCGGATTTGGCTGTGTTTTCAAGTAGACGCCAAATGAACCGATACGGAGCGCACGCCTCTTTCTTTTCTGATGTAAAGGGTTACTTCCGGTTAAATCAACAATTACAGTTAACAACTTGAGCGTTGTGTCTTATTTCCGAATCACAATCGGATTATTGATTGGTTGATTGATCGGATGACTTCTACTGTGTAATGAGCTATCGGTGACGGTTCAAAATTCATTTCGAAGGATTTCTATTACGTCTGCACGATTGAATGAAATATCGTCGCACTTTAGCTCCACAATGGGCTAATGGCGACGGTTTAAAATTGATTTCGAAACTTTGTTTTGGTTAGTTAACATCGCACTAGAGCTTTTTATTGGGCTGTTGGCGGCAGTTCGGCGCCTATGGCGAATGTAACAATGTCCTTTCGGGCTGTCGATCATGGTGCTTACAGGCAAATCCGGCCGTCGTTTGGGGCATTTCGATGGCACTCTTAAGCGCACACGCGTTCCGCGCGCTTAAAGTCACAGGCTCCTGCCGTCGATTTTGTGGTCTCCGGCCTGCGGCCTCCGACTACTCAGGATCACATCCGTGACCCCCTTCGGGCAGTCGATCATGGTGCTTACAGGCAATCCTTCGGGCAGTCGTTTTGGGCTACTCATCGCTTTGAGCACCGGGCAATGGCGAAATGTTTCAAAGAACAGCTGTAACCAAAAAATATTTAGAAACAACTATGTACCCTTCCTAATACTCCTACGCACACGATGTCCATTTTCACCTTCGTTTCGACACGTCCACTGCCACTTATCATTCTTCACATGCACACTTTTTACCAATTTCATTTCCGTCTTACACACGGGACATTCATAACTCGTTCCTAACAAACCCACCTTTTGACATATTGCTAACATCATCTTTCAAACTATCAACATACATCTGATAAAAAAAAAGAATTTATTCTTTCAACTAAACCACATTTGCTAGCCATACCAATAAGCAATAAAGGGTACTTACATTAAACAACGATATAAGCAGTTTAAAAATCTACTTAAAAATTCCAACACTAACACCGTCCGAATTCTATTCGAATAGAATATTCTTATTCTTAATTCTTCCCGCTAAAACATCACGTCACTCTTTAAACCAATCACGGAAATTCTTAAGCCCGGAAGTCACGTGACCTTCCGAACCAATCCCGCAAATTCTTATCCTTTCATATTTGTAAACAATCGTCCCTTTATTCCCATATTGAGAAGTGAATCGCCCGAAAAAGTCGCCAAAAGCTACCCGCCTATGATTCTAAATCCCAACCAAAATAAGTTTATAGTTGAGGGTGTATTGGTAAATAATCTACATGCTAATTATAAAGTTTCCCGTTGATTACTTTTAAATTAAAATCCAGTAGTTACACAGTTTATGTTGATGAAAATCATAGTACTGATCCTACTGTTATTAACATAAATCTCTGGTTAGAAGTTAACCCAATATATGAAAATCGATTTGTGACATTTAATAGGGAAAATATAAAATGATACAGGAGTGTCTCTATAGTTTTGTAATTGTGTATTTTCTTAACGATTGAAAATGATGTGTCTGCATGAGAGATTGTTACAATTGTGCACTGTTTTTGCATTGTAGCCCACAGCTTTCATATTATTTATTTTCGGGGTAAATTCCTAGTGTACGGTGCCCCGTCCAAAAATTGGCGCCAAGACCAAAAATGATGTGTTTTTTTTGTCGCCAAATCAAAAATGGCGGACATTGCGCTGATCACACTTGAGCTCCACAATGGGCTAATGGCGACGGTTTAGAATTGATTCCGAAGCTTTGTTTTGGTTAATTAACATCGCACTAGAGTTTATATTGGGCTATTGGCGGCAGTTCGGCGCCTATCTAGTAACAATGTCCCCCGGGTAGTCGATCATGGTACTTACAGGCAATCCTTCGGGCAGTCGCTTGGGGCACTTCGACAACACTCTTAAGCGCACACGTGTACCGCACGCTAAAGTCACAGACTCCTTACGTCGATTTTGTGGTCTTCGGCTCCAACCAACGCCAGAAGTTCAATGTGCAGCAGTAGTGCGACGTTAATTAACCAAACCACACTTAAAGATTCGAAATTCACAACGCAACAGTGCTAAAAAAAATCCCAGTTCCAACTTATAGACATTCGTCAGCTGTTTTATATGTAATATTAAACAGTTCTCTCGAAAGTATTGATTTGTTGCACGCATTTTCCAATGCAGTGTTACGTTTTGTGGTCTAATTTAAGTGTCATCTTAATACAAGTTGGGCAATTTCTAGTCTTCCATCGCTTTCATTTGCTAATAATATTAATTTGCCTGAGGCATAAATTTTCCCAACTCGGGGATTTTTAAAAAAAACTCGAAATTCCCAACTTTTAAGATTTCAAGTCTACTGGGGGGGGGGGGGGGGGGGGAATTGGAAAATTGGAAGACAAGTATCCAAAAATGTATGAATTGTTTTTAAAATTTTCTAAAATCATGACTTTAACATAAAATAACGTCTAATATACTGATCGTATTGAAAAACAAATATATTCATCTTATTACCCAAACAGTTCTTAATAAACTGGCATAATTTCATAATTTTAGGACATTTACTTTTTGAGATGCAAGCGGAACAATGAGACAAAAAGTCGCAAATTAAAATTTGCTCGAAATATCCGACATTTTTATCCTTTTTCGCTATTTTTTATACCTATCTTAATTGACCATATCTAATTTAATTGTAAAGATAGAAATATAATCTTTATAACATTGGAAAGATGAAGTTTTAACGAACATTAATATATTTTTTTAATAAGAAAATATGTCATTTTAAATGACTTGTAGCAAATTAGAAATCCCGTTTCAAAAATGAGGGTGAAAAAACTTTAAAAAGTGGAGCGTGTTCAAATGTTTAAAAAATTTATAAATCCAAAACTAATTCGAATTTAAAAAAATTCTTACTTGGATTTCCAGTTAAAACCTCTTTGTATACTCCCTAAAAAAATTGGATCTCTCCTCTTAATCAGTGGCGGCGATTGGGTGCTGAAAGTGGGGGGGCAAGATAAAGAAGAAACAAGAAGTCCCCCAAATGGGAGAGGGGGGGGGACTAAAAAAAAATTCGCTATTACATTGTTATAAAAAAGCTATGGTATTGCACACTTGTATTTACTCACTATTTTGTGTTATTTGAAGTATATCAACTTAAAACACACTGTAAAAAATTGTAATAACAAATTTTAAAAAATAGAAGTTTTCATACCATAAAGCTGATTTGAGACGAGTCAAAAGCTTTCTCTTTTCGTTATTCTGACTTAAAAAGGCGAAACAAAGCACGATAACTTTCAGAAATACTATATAAAAAGCCACAAAAACTAAAGTCCAATTTTCAGGAGTATAAAAGGTGTGAACTGTTCAAAAAACCTTTATATCACTTGGCTATTTTAGCTATAGTCGAAGACAATTTAACTAGACCCTTAAGCGAAGGCTACGGATGTGTAAAAAGACTGAACTACGGCCCTGATTGAATAAAAAAAAATCAACGACTAATTTAAAAACAAATAAATATCTATCGGAGTAGTCATAAGTCATATACAGTTTGCTCTGTAGACTCCAAAATGACTGTACAAATGAGAGTCATAAGTCATATTCGGCGCCGTTTTCGACTTTTTTTCCTACTGCTTATAGGATGTAAAACTGAGAAAACTTGGGAATGAGTCATTCTGCGGAGAGCCAGACCCAATTTGGGTAGATTTAATACGTAGTTACAATAAACTATTTTCTTGATGTTTTCTAAATCAAAGCATTGAGAATTAAAAAAAAAGCTATTAAATCTTTTCTGCCATCATCTTTGAGAACATTCACTGATAAGTAAAGTAAACAAATATACTTTTGTGGATTGTGTTTTAAAAATGTTAAAATCGGAGATTTTCTGACTAAAATAAACTATTTCAAAACCAAACTATTTAATAAGTAATTATAAGTAAAATTATTATAAACTATTTCTTTCAGAAAATCTATAGAAATTATATGGTTAAAAAAGTTAATGGCTTTGATTAGACTATGCAAATGTATGTTTTGTTTTGATTTATATTAAAAATTAATGGTACTTTAGAAGCAAAATTTATTAAAATATACTACTTGATTTAATATTCGAACTCGCAATTTGGCGCTCTTTAAAGCGCCAAGTTCCTTACCGGGAGGTTGCAATCCCGTTCTCCCATCGTCCAAAAGTTTGACGTTTGGAGGCGACTAGTGCACATTAAATCTGTTAATGAGAGGGGTTTGAACCTCCTGAACCCCCCCCCCCCCCCTCCCTTATCTACGTTCCTATGGTAGTGTGAGGAAGTTGGGGCTCAAAATTTTTCCTTTGTTAGGCAATGCAGTAAAACAATTAACTTGTAATATAGTTTTAAAAAGTCCAATATAAAAATGTTGCGGGAGCAACATCCGAAAAAAGTGCGGGGGCAACCGCCCCCCCTTGCCCCCCCGAATCGCCGCCACTGCTCTTAATAGTGTTTCAGAAACTCAACGGACAAAATTACTTGTAAGCGAAATTTTATCAACGATGACTTTAATATTAAATAACTTATAAACTAATAACAGTATTGAAACAAAAATATATTCTTCTTATTTATCAAACATTTCTTAATAAATTCACTTAATTTCGTAATTTTGGGACTTTTATATTTTGAGATACGATCTGAATAACATTTAAAGAACTGAAAATTCCCCCTAGTGCTTACTTTTTTTTTAAATAGAGAGATAATTTTTTTACCTCAGGAGTCTTTAAAATACACACTTTTTTTCAAATTTTTAACTTTAAAATTCTGTTATATTTTTTTTAACGAATCGTTATGGTGGAGGGTCTTAACATATTACAACTAATATAAAGTTGAATTAAAAAATAAATTTCTCAAAAGTTTAAGCAAACTTGAGTTTTCATGTTTGGAATGAAAGGGCATATGGTAAAAATACAATTATTCAGAAATTGAGTTTAAAGTGTACAAAACATATGCACATTGCTAGCAGCACTTTAGAATAACCCTTTGTAAATAAAAAAGTTTTCTTTTAATGTTTATTCAATCTTGGTATCAGCTTAAAGGTAAGGAATTGGGGAATATTATAGAATAAAAAAATATTTTGTAATTTTTGACCGAATTCCGTTTTTTTTAGTGTGTATGAGAAGATAATTTCATAAAAAAGAAACTGCCGGATATCCGGCGTTGGCCGCCATCTTGGAAAAATGGCGGTTAAAATCAGTTTTTTGTGATTACCTCCTTATTTTTTTTAATTTATAGAAAATATTTCAATTACAAAATTATTCCCTAAGTAATTTTACACAAAAATGCAATTTACATTATGTTTCTGCGACTCACCATTTAGACGCTAGAGGCGAATAAAGTGGATACTAAATCACGAAGTAGCATGGAAACTCAAGAAACCGCTTTAACAGGACGTCTTTTGTTCCTTACTTTGATTAAAAACATCTCTATACCTTATGAACGTATAATTTAACAAAAATGGTTATTTGACGTTAAGATAAAGTTAATTTTACTGAGGGGATTTTGCAAATAAGTGTTATATTTCCATTTCTGAAAGAGATTTCACAATGGGCTCCCATAGAGTTGAAGAATAAATCTTCCCTATTTATTTCCAAGTAACTATTCCGACTTGGAACACCCTTCTACAATCCAAATAACATTTTATATTCCAATATTGATATTGAATTATTATTCGAAACTTAAAATATTTCCATAGAGCTAAATTTTATCATTCAAAGTATGAATATAAGTACTATATTACTTTTAGTTGTCTGATTGCTTGAAAAGTATTACTTTATTCAAAAGGAGGAAGAGCGCCAAAATGGCTTGCTTCTGTTAAAAAAAATTCTGATAGTGTCCTTGATCAAATCCTACTTAACCGATGGATATGAATCACACATTAAAAAAACCCTATTATAAACTCAGGAAACATTTAAATTTAGCATTATGTCTTCGAATTTTACAGAAATACTAGAGTATTTTCTTTCACGTGGCTTTTAAATGATGACATGATTTTTTAAAAAAACGTTTGCTTACACCCAGTGTTTACTCTCATAGTGTGGAACTAGTGCGACGTTAATTAATCAAACCGAACCCACAGTGTGGAAGGACAATAAATAATCTTTGCCCAATATAAATAAATTCTTAAAAGGCTTTCTAATGTTGTGATGCAAATAACTATTGATGCCATTGGAAAAATATAGTGCAAATACTCATTCACGGAATAGTTTGCAAGGCTTGTTTCCCTAATAGACCTCAATAGTTACATTTAAGTCGATAATGATAGTTTAGTGCTACACAAATTGTATTCATGCCTCTTATTATTATTCTACCCTGTTAATGATCTTAGACTAACGCATGGCTTTTGAAAGCTGGTGAAATCGCAAGATCACCATACAACACATACTTACTTACCATGTAGAAAAAGCACTCCAGCCTTGCTGGAGTCAAATACATGAGGCGTACTTTGTTGTACCGAACTATAATATGAAGGTAAAGAAATATCAGAAAAAATTGTAGTTGTAATTTTTATATATACGGGAACTGACTTGAAGTAAATAATTTTGGTAGTGTACATAAAGAAATTTAGAACTATCTGCATACAATGATAATATAGAAAATATGACTTGTGTTGAAGCTGAAATTTTTTTTTAGTTTTATGAATACGAAATACATTACTAAAATGTTAATTAAAAAATATTATGCGTGAATGAGGTATTGAGAGGTTTTTAAACAAAGTAAGAAACAAAAAACGTCCTGTTAAAGCGGTTTCTTGAGTTTTCATGGCACTTGGTGATTTAGTATCCACTTTATTCGCCTCTAGCGTCTAAATGGTGAGTCGCAGAAACATAATGTAAATTGCATTTTTGTGTAAAATTACTTAGGAAATAATTTTGTAGTTGAAATATTTTCTATAAATTTAAAAAATAAGGAGATAATCATAAAAAACTGATTTTGGCCGCCATTTTTCCAAGATGGCGGCCAACGCCGGCGTAGTGCAAAATTGATATATCATACAGAACAATTTTTGGAAGCGATTAAAATTGTTTCCAGCTTTCCCCTATTTTTTGTCCGAATTGAACCCTTTGCTGACTGGACTAATAGTGCGTTACAACATATTCAATTCGCACCTATTATTGGTAAATTTCAAGGCCTGAGGGGAACCTCTAGATATTATTTGCTATCAAAATCCTTTTACATGGTGAATAATGTATACGAAAGGCAACTTTTCCGCACTATTACTTTACATTAATCAAATTTTGATTTTTTTCGCTCCACCCTACTGACCAATGATGATGTGTTTACTAATTTTGCTATTGAGTTTTATCATAAACAAATCTAAATGGAGAATTAGCTGGGAATGGTAAAGAACATTAATTCATAAATTTCAAATAATATAAAGTGTACTTTTTGTGTATAAATCTGAATTGTGTGAAATAGTCTTAAAATCGGATACCAGTAATGACCCTAAAGTACTTTTTGTATTTGATTATTCGTGAAAGGTAATATTTTACTTGAAATCACTCCATTTATATCTACAAAATTACATTTAAATTTAGAAACAATCAATAGATCACTTCACTCTGCATGTGTTCTGAAATTTTCGGCGACCCTAAAGTGAAATTGTGATCTTGACATCTGTTTTCTTATATTATTATAAATTGTTCTAGTTTGTGCATTTCTAACCATATTCCAGACCAAGCCTCTCTCTCGGTGCTCCCAATCCAGGATGGTGACGTGGAAGCATGGACGATAAACGAGTAGCCGACTACTTTGTGGTTGCCGGGCTCCAAGACAATGCCTCACCATTGGACGAGTTCTCCAGGGACGGAAACGTCCCCAAAACAACGCATGCCCTGGTCCCGATCACCGATGTCACGGTCGTCATTCGCAGCCAAGGGGAGTCAGTCCCAAAGAGTTACACCTGCATAGAGTTGACTCCTTTGGGGTTTCCTGCCGATCTCAACCATGGGAGTTTACGGAGTCCCAATGTTTATTTTTGCTACAAACGGGGAAGGGATAAACCACCATTGGTGGATGTTGGGTATGGCAAATCTCTAGCTTGTTTCAGTTTTGTATATTTATTTTTAATTATATACTTGTGTGGATTATTATAGCAATGAGCTATCTATATTTGTATAATGTTGTAGGAGTTAATGTTTTGCCTTGTAGTGGTCAGTTTATATACCAGATATCATCCCTCACACTTGGTCTTAGTATGGAAAGGGTGCCGGATTCAATCCTAGTACTGCACTTTGCTACATTGGTGACACGGACTACAAACAAAAGGAACCTTCAACCACAAATAGTTGCACCATCTGCATTCAAGCGCCACAACTTTGACTACTAAGAATCAAAGCTAAACCTCCTTCCAGTAGTTAATTATTGTGCTTACTGCAGTTGATTATGCATTTGAGCAGTCCTTTATATCAAAAGTCGTCGTAAACATTCTTCGGTGGAGCAAAGTCATGCCGCAATGATTGCATGTTTGCCTTCTACCTCCAACTCCCAAAAATCAAGTTACCTGTTTGTTTTCATAATGTTAAGCCAGGAAAGAAGAAACAACATCACCTTGCCAAAGTAGCCAACAAGAAAGGAATGGCAGAATCCAAACTACATCTCGTAAAAAAATAAAATCGGTATATTTAGAACTGTATGAGTGCAACCGTTAACTTAATATAAGAATAAAGTTTTTTAAATGGAAATCAACAGTGATATAGAGTTTTTTAATTTATGTAAATTTAGCCGATATGCCAATTTTTAAAATTATGAAACATACATTTTTCAAACATGCTGGACAAGCTAATATTCAACCAATTCTTTAGAGAAATAGCTTTTCTGGTAGCTTATGGCGTTTCATGATGACTTCTATTATTTTCAGTTTACCTTATATACTCGCGTATAAGCCGAGAAATTTAAGTCAAAATTTTCATCAAAAAGTAGGGGGGTCGGCTTATACACGGGTCATTAAAATTTCTAATATAATTTGCCTAAAATGGGAAAAGGTGAGAAGTTGAAATTGGCGGATTCTTCTGAAATCGCGCCGAAACATTTCCGAGATCGAGAATGTGCGTCACGTGCTGACTGAAGACCGTTCTGCGCATCGCGGCGTAATCGTAACACAAAATTTAACTACTCACATAAATAATCAGTTTAACCTAATAAAAAGTATATATTTTGATAAATATTTAATTGGTTTATAGAATTTATGAAGCTAGTAAACGCTACTTTAATAGAATTTCGGATGGAAGACTAAGAAGTTGACATCAAAAGCGTAGCGAATGACGCCACTTTAAAGTCAATGTCTTTCTTGCTTGATTGTAATAATTAAACAAAATTTATTTCCCCACTGCAGATTTTATTCCTTGATAAAAATTATGTAGAGACATTAATAGTTGTTTCATTAGTATTTTGGATGGAATTGGCTTTAAAGCGGTAAAACGTGGTTGCTAATCGGCAAATTCAAGTTCTACTTTCAAGTAATTTATCTCGTAATTAAAAACTAAATATTTTAATAAGGAGTATATATTCATCCATAAAGTAGTAGTATTTCCTTCCAAGATGAATAAAAAAAATGCTCATCCGTATTTAATAGCGACAGTAGTCAACGATGTTGACAGAAAATAGTTGATGTTTTCTAAGTTTTTAAATATTTACAAAACGATGTTAAGGAATAGAAATTGCACATTTTGGTATTTAAGTTTGTAGTTTAAAATATTTTATTTGATAATAAGGGATATTTAATTTAAGAAGTCCGATGGAGGTTTGAAAGGCACCAGAACATCGCGAGTGGTACATATTTTTAAAGCCCGATGAATCGTCACGAACTTCGAGGAAGGCCGTTTCTGCAGCCACTTTCTTTAAACTTTTAATTTCTAGGCTTAAATATTTATTTTTCTAATTAAAATTTCACTCTTTTGTCGCGGATTTGCCGATTTTAATCGGAATTTTTCATGTACGAAAATACAACTCGGCTTATACGCGAGTTTCCGATTTTGGACAAAAAATTGGCCTAAAATTAGGGTGTCGGTTTATACGCGGATTGGCTTATACGCGAGTATATACAGTAATATATAATTTATTTACATGTTTAATTTAGCTAAAACAGTAATAGATAATAAAACTCGAAATCTTGATAAACAGTTGATAACTTGCCAATTATTGCTGCTATTAGTTTCTTCATGGAATATTTGAAAAATATTATGGCAACTCTCGTTATTTTTTTTGCACCAGAAAAGATCTCATTTTGTTTTGAATAAAGAAAAAAGAATTTTCAACGGAAAAATGCTTTCTTTTCTAACATTGATAATTGTTTTTAATTAAATCCTAATTTTTAATACAATGCATTGGTTATTCCTAGCACTTTCATTCATTTCAATTAATATCATCGGATTAAACAAATAGGGGTTCAAACACAATGTATATGTAACGAAGAAATCCAACCACATGAAAATAAAATTTAGTTTTGTCATAAATCATAGCAATGCTCTTTGCACATAATCAATTAGGGTTGCCAAAATATAGACTTTATCACTCATCAATTGCGCCAAATTCACATTTGACAGTGACACCGCAAACTAGGAATAAACCAGTAACTTAAATTTAACTTACAATGCACAGTTTTAGTGGATTTCTTTCTTTGTTTTTAACATAATGATCCTCCTCCCAGGGTTTTGTTCGAGGGCAAAGAGAAAGTGATGGCCGACAGTGAAGTGGTGTTGACCACCCCCAACGGCCACTCTGCCAATGTGAACAATAGTGGCTCAAAGACCTTCATCACATATCGAAGGGCTCCGGAAAACGCCCCCTGCAATCAACTCGTTGTTACAGATATTTGTATTATATTAGCAAACAAGGTACATTTCCCTCTCATATCTTCTTAATCTTTTTTTTATTTAAGAGCCATTCCACAGTATTTGTCTGGGATTTTTCCCTGCTGCAACTTTTTGTTAATATTTTGTAATACATTAATTAACGTTAAAAAAAACCCAATTTTTTTTAGTGGATTTAGTTAGTTTTTTAAAAATTTAGTTTATTTTACATTAACTAACATATAATAGAATAATAATAAAAAGTTACTGAGCGGACAAATGCTGTGCATTGTCCTTAATTGTTGATTTGATACATTTATAAAATCGGTATGGATTATCTCACTGCAAGAGGAATTATAATTTAACAAAAAGCATGGGGTTTGTTCAGTCCATAAAAACTCCTTATTTTAGTTTCATGTCCATAAAGTACTTAATACTCATTATTTTGGTTTCAAAGGTCCTTATAAACTTTCAAGTTAGAGAAGGCTCTTAAAACAGCTGTAATTAAAATAATTTTGCTAAATCTGTATTAAAAATATTTGATTTTAATGTGAATTAAACACAACTTTGTGTCTTGAGTAAAAATTCTGCAGATTATTTGATTCTGATAGCTTTAACTACTTGCATCTATTTCATATTTATTTATTAATTTTTTTTTACCAAGAAGCCTATTTGCAACTTTAAAGCTAACTTTTCTTTTAAAATGTGTAGAAATTGTGTGCATTAAAAAATTACGTCTGTATTTTTGTCAGCTTTCTGGTCTGTCAGCTTTTAAGGTCTTTGAAAAGTCCTTAGAAACTACTTATTTTTATTTTCAAAAAATGTGTATGAACCCTGCAATACCTGGAATTGAATGACATACCATCATGTAGAGGAAAACGAGACATGTTGACCAGGTCGTTTGTTAACCCATTCCACCTCTGACTGTACTGCATTTGGGAGTATGTCTATCTTGGCTGCAATATGCACTTCCATCCCATAAGTCCATGGGGAATACACCTTTGAAAAAATAAATGACTTGCCATCCTGTAGAGGATGGTGGATCACGTCAACCAGGTTGGCCATTTATCCTCTCCTTCTTCTGACCTGTGTACTGCATGGAACTCAAAATTATTCATGAATCAAACCTTGCAATACAGTGTAGCCTGTTCCTACTCGATTTTGTCCAATTTTATATACTTGCTAGCCAATGTGCAATGTTCTCCCTTTTTAATTAAGAAGTTATGATGAAAATTATAATGATACGAAATTGCTATCAAAGTTACTATGAATAAAATTAATATATTTCTTGTCTAAGTTCGACTATTTTTAATTTTTATTGTCGCAATCAATTTGTTTGCAGTTGCTTTACGTTAAAATAATATATATAAAATAAGTCCTATATATTTCCACCTAATACATCACACAATACAGAGAAACTTACCAGATATGTTTTATATTACTAGAATGAAAATCCGCCTCATGCGTTTTGTAAAATTGATAAGAATTTAAATAAAGGAGTGGTGAGTATTTTTATCTTATTAAAATTATTAATATACGTTTCAATTTTTAAAAATGCCTAAGTGTTCACTATTTTCTGTTTATTTTTGTTCAGTTTAATATAATCATTGCAAAGTCTTTTTTTTTTAATTATAAATATTTTAGACACATCAATTGTGATTTTATTTGATTTAAATTGAATATTTCTTATGTCATGAATTTTTTTTCAATATATAAGTATGTTTAGGATATACATTGCAAACATGTGATTTTTCAGTGTAATAAAGAACCGAGTCCTTAATTAAATTTTTAACCAATAGATTACTAGTAGTTATACTTTCCTTCTTTGTTAATTCAATAGAGTTATTCAACTTTGTTAACCTATTTCTTGAAATTGACTTCGAGTTGATCAACTTTTAGCCCTCCATATTATTATGCACTGCAAATAATATATATTTGATAAAAATATAATAATTAATAAATAATATAATATTTGATAAAGAATTTTATGTCTAATAATATTTATTTTTCAAATGTAGCTGGGTTCTGATGTTTTTCTGTGTTATAAAAAATCTATGAACAGACCAGACTTATTATGTTATAAACCAGGTGAGACATTTTTTTTACTAATTACTTTATTTAATTTAAATAATGTCACCTGCAATGCCTTTGTCTGCCTATTCTTTACAAAAGGCTAAAATCCAATATTGTGATACAGGCAGTGAGTGATCTTTGGATATTAGTAAATGAGGATTTTAAAATTCATTATCAATGTAGAGTAGATGTCAAAAAAGCAAATAGATTGTAAAAGACATTGATCTGCTAGAGAAAGTTCTACATAAGGCTACTAAAATGGTCTAAGGTATTTCAGGATTATAGAGCCTAGATTAAGAAATTTGAATATGTATATTTTAAAAGAGAGAGGATATTTGATTCAGCTGTTGAAATTTGTTAAACAGGGGGATATGATTGGGATTTTAATATGCGTGATAGTACCAGTGATCTTGTTTTAATCGGGAAGGCAGAAAGCATTTTTTTTATATTAGGTTAATTGACAAATGTACCACTTGCGATTATTGTTAATTCTATAGGAGTAATTGATTTTAAGGAGAAGTTAGATATTTGGAGAATATTTAGGAAATCATAGACTACACCTACCTTGCTATTCATCAATATTTAAATTTCATTTAGTGTGTGTAATCATCTGTTGTTTACTGTCTTAAAGGGAGTTATTTTGACGGATTGGTCCTTGCATGGTCTTAAATTATTACTGATAAAAATCCTCTAGTGTTGTTCAAGAAGTAATCTATATTCTCATTAGGGAAGTCCAAAAACTTTTTTTTTTAATTTTTAAGTGCTTAACACCAAATATTTGTACTCACTCTGAAATATGCATGTATAAAAAATTTCGTCTTAATTTAAGGGTAACTCAATGTATTTAAAGTTTTGCATTATAATCCAATGTACATGCAAAAGTTGAGTGTCTCGCTATTCTTGTTGCAGGACACAATGTTGAAAATTATTAGGTGTTTCCAAACGTCCACTGGTTCTGTGGAGCACACACAATATTGCAAACACTCAATGATTGGAAAATTTTGGACCAGGTGCAATGCATGTGCTTTGATACCACTTCCATTAACACTAGAATCAACATTAAGGCCAGGAACTGTCTATCTTATGTTCTAAAAGGATGCAGGCTCCAATTTTAATTCCAGTGTTACTGGAAGTGGTATCAAAGCACATGCATTGCACCTGGTCCAAAATTTTCCAATCATTGAAAGTTTGCAATATTGTGTGTGCCATTACTCCCCACGGACAGTTGAAAATGTGGAAACATCTAATAATTTTTCAACATTGTGTCCTGTAACAAGAATAGGGAGATATTTGACTGTGTATGTATGCATATTATGTGCATGTACTATATGTAGTATGTACATAGGATTATAATACAAAACTTTAAATGTATTGAGCTACTCTTAAATATCTTTCAATTAAGCTGACAATTTTTAATAGGGTGATAATTCATAATAGCGTGAGTACAAATATTTGAGGTTACCATTCGAATAAATTTCGTTTTTGGTCAACCATAATTCATGAATTATTTGTCATTTAAAAAATAATAGCTGGGTCCAAACTCGCTACCTGCATCGCAAGGTTTCCTAACCCTCTCTGCCAAAACGATGCTAATGTCTGAGAGTGCAGAGCGTCTATTTAATGAATTGAGTACACAGCCGCCCACACTCGCCTTGCAGGGAAGCTGTTGTAGAGAGCTCTTCGCATCACTTGAAGTGTTGTCATGTGAGATAGGGGTTGTGTACGAATTCGTCAGTTATGTATTGCATGAATCGTTGTCACATGTTGCTTTGGTTGTTGTGCCCATGATATGCTGATCATGTGGTTGTGGTGGCTGGGTGTCGATAGCACCATTAGTCGTTCGAAGGTTGTGTGTGTTCGTAGTTCGGGTCATCAGATGAGGTGTTGTACTTTGGGCTGGACTCGAACTCTCTATCTCATGGTCGATAGCAATGTGCCCTAACCCACTTAGCCAAAATGATCGTCAACGGCTGAGAGTGCAGAGTTGCTATTTAAGGTATTGAGTACACCGCCACATGCTCCTTTATGTAACATTCAATTTGAATGTTGTATCTTCAAATCAAGATTCAACCATATTTTAAATGTCATGATTTGATACTTGGGTTGGGTAATCCTGATAACAATACAATATTTATAAAGAGTAAAGAACTTTTTAAAAACTACCTATTAAATTAAAAATTTAGAAAATAGCTTAAACTTTCCTTTGTTCGAATTTTTTTTTTCATCTGTCACAATTTGATTTCAAATATGTACACTATTCCTGGCTTTGTCATTTTTTATTTTTTCAGTTTTTCTCTTTATATTTGCATAAAAATGACAAAAATATTGGTTTGAAATTTTGTACATTTCTTTGTATATTCAATATTTTTTTTAAAAACTACCTTTAAAGCTTAACTTAAAGTTCCAAGTAAAAAGTCCTTTATAGTAAAGTGTGCATCAAACAACCAATCACGTTGCAACACAATTCGATTTTCTTGTAAAAGACTTGCTGTATTACAAAATATTCGTTGCAAATCGTTAAAGCAAGCTATAGCTAGTTTTGTTAGCAAATCGTTAGAGCAAGGTAGAGCTAGTTTTGTGAAATCTGTCCTGCAAAAGATTCTTGTTTCTCTAGGTATACTAGGAAGATTTCCACTTGAGGATTATGAGAGCTTCCCCCTCCCCCCTTCCGTCCCCCTCTTCTGCCTGCCAATGGGGGCAAACATCGAGTGCTGGCCCAAAAAGGCGCAGCAACCGAAGCCGGTCTTCTCCACATTTGTCCTCACCTCCTATTCGGCTGAAAAGGTAATTACAAGTTGTTTTGTGTTCCTGTTGGCAGGGTCGCAAAAATATTAGTTTAAAATTTTTTTATAATTTCCTCACCTTTTCCGGCCTTTTTTTTTTTTTAAACCAGTCCGTCTAATTTTTATTATAAAATACTGGCCAATTTTTAAAACTGCCGGGCTTTTATTGGCTTTTTAAAGAAATTCCAACATGATTTTTTTTATTTCTGGTCTATTTATCGATTTTATAATAGAGTCTTATCTAAATACCCTTAAAATGTCTGAAGTTTAATATAATTTATTTAATACTACTTTAATACTCAACAAAGCATTAAAAAAAAGTTGAAATTTTAATTATTTACTAAATTTTAGGATATTTCTATTCTATCCTGCATTACAGTTTCAACTTTGAGAACAAAGTTACCATTATTTGCAAGTAATAAAAAACATTCCTAAACACTAGTTTTTATAATATTCTTAGTTTTCAAATTTCTTAATAAACTAATTTTTAAGATAACTTATGTGTAATTTTTAAGGATTTAAATTAGCATGCTTAAAATATAGCAAGGTATGTTTTCTATAAATTTATTACTATTTAATAAATCTAGTTTGTGTGGAAAAGTTAAATAATTTTATATCCCTTAGACAGTGGTAATATTCTTAATAGACTTTCTCATGCACAAGGTATGTGAAATTGTAGTACTTTTGTTGGTGTTTTAGTTTATTGTATAAACCACATTTAACTAAAAAAATTCAACATTGAAAGTTAAGTATATATTGTAAAATTGTAAATTCAATAATTCTTAATTAAAAACTCATTTTTGTTGATAATTTTCAACTGTCTTTAAATTGTCTCATTTAAAGCCTATACCGGCTTTAATTTATTGCATAAAAAATGGCATAAATAGCAAAAGATACTTTCAGGGTTTTTACACCTTGTATAGTTCCATGCCTGATTTAAAATCGCATGTTACAAATTTTAATTGCTGCAATTGTTGTTTAATATGCTAAAATTCACTGCTACGTTTTATTGCATTTTTGTTACAAATCTTCAGTTTTGCTGCTACAATTTATTGCATTCCTGCTAAAAATCTTCAATTTTGCTGCTACAATTTGTCGTATTTCTGCTCCAAAACTTAAATTTTGCTGCTCCAAACTGGTCTTTAGCACTTCCCATCCATGTGATATTTTTATAATTTTTTTTTCAGGTATATGGTGCAGCCGTCACATTCTATGAACCTTTTGCAGAAATAAAGTTAAATGAATCTATGCGGTCACAGTTAAATTTTGTTATTGAAGATGATAAGAAAAACAAATGTCTGCAAACTAATAAATCCATATGCTTGCTGTCAAGATGGCCGTTCTTTGATACATTCGAGAAATTCCTTCGTTATTTGCATCGCATGTCTGTTACTGGCTCCCATAGAGTTCCTTTAGAGAGGTAGGTTTGTATCATTGTTAAAGTGAACAAATGACTAAGAAGTTGTATAATCATTTTAACTATATATATAGAATGTAAAAAATATAAATAATTTGAGTTATTTTAAATACATTGATTTCAAAGATGTCTGGATCATTTAACCTTTGCCATCAAGAGGTGACTGTCAGTCAACAAAATTAATTATGTGTTCTTCTGTTCAATAACTACCCCCCCCCCCCATCCTCTTCTGGGAATGAAACTAGTTGAGCCCCTCCCCATAACTTTGGAATTACTTATGTCACTGTTCCACCCACTTGTGTATGTGACATTTATATTGAAAATGGAGACCCTAGTCCTTCCACGCCAAAGTTGTTGATGGAAATTTATTTGACGGAATGCGCCATTATTTTTTACTTTTACCCTCGATGGATAATTTTTAGCAGATCGCTATACACGCCTGCTGGGGATCAAACCTGCATCCTTCTGGTGCTGAGTCCGAGCAGATAATATCTGTGCCTCAACCAAATTGCTCTTTCATTTCTGAATATATACAGTATTTCTCTTAATCCATACATTACAACCCTTAATGTTCGAGATTTATTATTATAATATATACCAGCAGCTCAGTGAGTCGTCCAACTCCAAAACGTATCTTGTCCAATGTAAAGAACTAGCCCTACACATTTTTAAATAGCATTAAAATTTTATTTCTATTCTGGAGTTCAGCATTACTATATTATTTTAGTATGAAGCAAGTGGATGTTGTTTTAAAGATGAAATGGCATAATTTGCTTAATTCCAGGGATAAAAATATAATTTAAAATAAAAATGTTTTTATTTAAAAATTTGAAGGGCTATTTTTTCAAAGTGGACAAGAAATGTTTTGGAATTGGGCAACTCATATATGAGTGATAACAGAAATGACTCCTTAGGGGACAACAACAATTCAGATTTCTATATCATTAGATTAATACATGTCTCTGCAGCAAAACCTTCCGAGCATTAAAGATTAATACATCATTGCTCGAAATAATAGCTTAATTTATGCTTTTAATAATCTTTTAAATCCAAAGGGAAGTTAACTAAGAACTGTTAATTACATTAATTCTTCATTACTTGAAGTTATATTTAAATTTGTTTTCTATTTTTAGAATTATATCTCATTTTATGCTTGAAGTTCCTTTTCCATCTATACAAAGACCTAGGATATTAATTCAGGTATTTTATTTTAAGTTTTGATTCTAATATTGATGTCTATGAAATTGATCTTGAACCTTCCTTAAACATAAATCTTTAAATATCTAAGCATTCAGGGCTACATTGTTTTTAAGCAACTTGGTAAAAAAGGTATAGCAAAAATAATTTGTTTTTAAATTATGGTTTTATCAAATTTTTCTATTATACATATAAATTATCTTGCGCCTTGGACCGTGTAGCAGCCATAGGCCAATTGTGTGGGATATGCTTACTTGAAGGTATAAAATGTGTATTGATGAAATAAATTTTGTTTAATTATTGTAGTCGAGTAAGAAAAATATTGACTTTAAAGGGGTAACATTCGCTACTCAAGATGTCAACTTTTTAGTCTTCCATCCAAAATCTCATTAAACTAACATATACTAGCTTCATACATCCACAAGTCAATGAAATATTTATCACTTTTTATTTAGTTAAATTGATTATTTACGCAAGTCGTACAATTTTTACGTTAAGATCAGGTTGTGATGCACAGAATGGTCTTCATTCGTCACATGTGACGCACATTCTCGGATTAGGGAAACATGATCAGCGTGGTTCAACAAGAATCTGCTTGATTTAAAATTCTTTCTTTCTCCCATTTTAGGCGAATTATATTATAAATTTTTCTTACCGCTGACAATCCCCCACCCTGTACTTCTTGAAGAAATTTTTGTCTTAAATATCTCGGCTTATATATGCAAGTATATACAATATATACCATTTTCGACTTTTTTTAATATTTTCAAAAATTTTACTTATTAAAAATCATTGTTCACTCGAGTAATAATAAAATATTATAAAAATAAAAAAACTGATTTTAAGAAAAATTCACTAAAAAGTAAAAAATAATATTTATTTTTATGAACAAGTTGAAGTAAAATGTAATTATTTTATATTAATTTTATACTACTTCAATTTTTTTAAATCAATGCTAAAATTTCGGTATGGATTTTGTAAATTGGTACCAACTTCCAAAAGTTGTAATAAGAATAAAATTAATAATAAATAATTACATTTTTTCAAGTAGTTCATAAACATTTTTTTTTAATGTTTAAAATTGATTTTAATTTTAAAAAAATTACTTTATTTTCCCATTTTTAGTTTTTAATTTAGCAGGGGCTACTTCCCCTTCTATTATTCACTAAGAAATTCAAGTTGTTGCTTACATTTTTCCATATCTCTGATCCGGTTTAATAAATTCTGGATAAACAAAATTATATTGTCTGAACAGTGTGTATGTATTGTAAAACAATCCCTATGCGTGCTAATAAATGCCAGGTGAACGAAATGTCATTGTTGTTCAATCTATAACCAAGAATGAAAATATTTTTTAATCAAATAAAATGTTTTAAAAAAGAAGGTCCGGTTACTAATTGCTATTTCTGGATATATAATATCCGGATAACCAATTTTTTTTTGCATTTTTTGCTAAAACAGATTTGTCTCTATTAAAACAAATTAATTGGATATTATTTTTAAATAAGTGTCCAAGTGAGACATCCCCTATCCAACAACAACAACAAAATGTGTCCAAATATCTGAATTAGAACAGAAATCTTTACATACATAAACAAAAACCATAACAGATGAATTGATACCCTCTTTCCTTTTTCTTCTTCTTTAAACCCCGAAAAACCATTGGGCTAAAATGCCAATTTCTAATAAAATTGGCAACTATGGCTAACTGATAATCAAATAATAATGCAAACTCAATCAAAACTAAAAGAAAACCATGTAAAGCTAGATAAATAGTAATAAATCTGCAAAAAATTAGCATTTTTAGTTATTGAGGTATCAAATTGCCGATTTTTTAAACACTTGCATCATTGATTTCATGTTAATTATCAAATACCCTAACAAATAGATTAGTTGAAAATGAGCAATGAGAAACGCCATTAAAGCAAAATATTGAGCTTTAAATCCGAAAGGAAAAAAACAACAACAAATATCCCTTAAGTCAGAAATCTGCTGTTCCAAAGGAGGTTCTGCTAATTATTTTCTAGTAATGTGCCTTCAAAGAACATGTACTGTGGAGTCGACAAAAGAGGATCGACAATAAAAAAATGTCTGCAGACATTTGTTCAAACACGTGTAACTAATGGAGTGCTGCCATAAAAAATTTGTATGATAGGCTTCTGCAAAAAACTTGTCTCCAAACTTTTTAAAAAATCTGTGACATAGAATGCGCATCGCCTCTTTTCTGTTTCCTGGGAGGGAGGTAAGGTAAAAAGGTGGGTAGAGTAAGCTGCTCTTAAAAAAAACTGTATTTGAGAACACTGTGGAAAATGTTAGTTGTTTTAACTGGTGATTGATTCAAATTATATTCAGGAATTTATGTAATCGCCTTTTATTTTAATTTAGTGATTATATAATTAGTTTAGAGAAAGTTATTAGTTTTTTAATAAGGCCTTGTTTTTTTAGAGACAATTATCGAATTTTGTTAATTGTACTCAAAATGTAGCATAAATTATTACATATATTAAAGTTATTACTTTTTTCAGTTATCAGACTACACTATTACACTTGCACAACCTGGAGATACTCAACTTCCTTTAACGTAAGCTGCTGACATTTATTTGAGGCTTTTCAGCATGTGGATAAACATGTTTAGGATTTTAAAAATTGTAAAATTGGTTTTTAATATATATAATGTATAATACGATTTTTTTTTTATATTAAAGGAAACTACGTTAAGGCAAAGCAATATTTTATTAAAAATTGAACAAAAATGATTTTAAAATTTATTTTTAAACTGTATGATTTTATAAATTAGCTTACATTATGTAGAATCATACAAAAAAAAAAATCTAGAAATCATGTAAACCTTTTCTGTTTTTGTTCTTGTCAAAACATTTATATTGTGTTATGTTATATGTTTATATTAAATACTTATAAAAAAAATTACATAAATATTAATAATAATTCCTTAAGAACTAACCAATTTTATATAAAGTTTTACTTTTATTGCATTCTAAATTCTTAACTTGATTAGTGTATAAACTTTCTACATACTAATTTCTTGTTAATAAATCTCATAACCATAAACTGATGATGTTTTACTCTCCTAAGTATTTTCTACCTTGTTATGAAATTGTTTAATAAATGAGGGGGTACAAATGACAATTTAATCATTTTGCGAAAATGTAGTTTAGAGTTAAAACAAAGCAGCGTATTTTCAAAGTAGTTGATACTTATGACTCTAGATTTAAGCACATCATAGTCATTTACTTGTATCACTTTGTCACTAACATTTCATATGTATTAACTATTCATAACTGCACTTAACTTTTTTTTTTTAAAGTCACTTGTACCTCCTTATCTTTTTACCCATGTAAATCTAAAGTTTTTCATAAATTATTAAGATAGTTTGTTTCTTTGTATTGGGTATTGCATTAAAAATAGAATGAAATTATATTGCTTTAAACAATATATCTATATGTAGTCAATTTTCTTAATAAAATTTTAGCGTGTTAATATTTAAAAAAAAATAAGATTTAAAAAAAATATGTTGTTTAAGTTACCACAATTTCTACGCAAGTTAACTCAATTGTTCTGTAAAAATACCTTCTTAAATTTGCTAAATAGGTTTTTAACGATTAAAAATAAAAGACTAGGCTAGAAATATTAGAGAACGATAATATTAATCATTGTTTAATTTAAGAATTTACAAAGCATTATCCTCTAGTTTATAACAAAAATTTAGTATAACAAGTCAAAAGAGAAATAAAATCAAGACTAAAATTTAGTGACCAAAGGAAAACAATTTATTCAAGAAAACTACAAAATTAAGGGCACAAATCACAAATAAACCTTACATTGCCAAACTAGTTAAGTAACAAAAGAAATTAAGGGGGAGGGCAATAAAAAATTAATTATGCTAACTTCAACAACAACTTCGTGGAGAGAGAGGTGATTAGAAACATTAAGATTCAAAAGGTACATAAAACAAGGCCATGCCGCTACTGCCATTAAAGAAAAAAATAAAAGTGCCCTGTATTGGAAGCGGACAAAAAAGGGGTACTTAATTGAAGAGGCTCATCCTTCGACTGAACCATCTCAGATGTCAGGACTAGACATACATTCTTTGTCTGAGGCGTACACTCTTAAGGTTGTCATCAACTTGGAGGTTCCAGTCCGGAGGTGGTTGGTGATCCGAGACCTCAGTTTGGAACACCGAGCCAACGGGTGACTATAGAGGCATCCAGGGTCTGACAATGGCAGAGAGCTCACGGTCATCTTCCGGGACCTACGTCGATGGGTGGCTCTTGAACATCAGGTTGGGTGGTGGCGGTTAAAACATCTAACCCTTGAAAAGCTCAATTTCTGCAGCTCTAGTGGGGTTTTGAAAATTTGGCTCTAGGCTAGCATTGACGGGAAAAATCAGAAGCTCAACTCCTATGCTTGTTGAACACCGAAATTAAGTTAAAAGTTGTCCGAGGAAGTCGGAAGTTACGCGTCCCGTAAAAACAGCATGCTCTCATATATATGCGCTAACAGCGTTGCATCATTTCCAAAATCGAGCACCTCAATTATCCCCATAGCTAATCACTTAATTAAAAAAAAAAACTGGTTACAGTTAAATGGCTTTCCTCTTCTTCACTGTTGCACACCTTTAAGTGGTTTACGAACAAACTGCATGTTTTAACCTTAACAAATTCCATCACTATAAATTGCATTTGTAAATAAATAATATGTGCAACCTATTATATTTGATGCTGCACATATTCATGTTATATGCTTTTTCTAGTGGGGCATCCTTTATCCAGTTGCTGAAGAACTTGGGACCAGACAACTGCCTCAAAATTCTCCTTTTCGCACTGACGGAACAAAAGATCCTCTTCCACTCATTGCGACCGGATGTCCTGACGAGTGTGGCCGAAGCAGTTGTTATGGTGAGTGAACTACTACATTTTTTTAAATATGCATGCAAGTTTCGTTAGCCATAAGTTTCACCAAACAGCTCATTTAATATCTTGTGTCCAAAAGTTTGCTTTGTCTAATGTTAATGACGTGTTTTGTGTAGAAATGAAAAAAAAGAAGAGATGTTAATTTACACTTATGCACTGTTCTTCTTAGAATTTTTAAAGAATTTGTCAGAGCAATGAACAACCATTGTCCTATCAAGGTACTGGGAAAAATCATTTTATCGCTAAAGATCTTGTTGCTTCAAATTAAAAAATTATGCATAGTACGTAGTGCTATAACTTCTGAATAAGTTAATTAGTTTCTTAAGTAGTAAATCAATACATGTGTATTTTAAGTCCTCTTGTATTTTTTCAAACCTATCATATTTACCCCACTATTGTTTCTTCTCTGTTCAGCTAATATTTCCGTTCCACTGGCAGTGTCCATACATACCTCTCTGTCCACTTGGACTGTCTGACGTGCTGTGTGCTCCTGTGCCATTTCTAGTGGGTGAGTTGCATCTAGATGCAGTGTCTGTAGTTTATGTTGCAATCTCTATTTTTATTAAAAATATGCTTTTTTTTCCATAATTACTAAGAATTTTGCTTCTTAAATATAAAACTTAATTTCGAGGAAATTGCAAATTTGAATTTAATTTAATAAAAATTGTCTTAATTAAATAAAATTTTATTTTTGATTCCTATTAAAACTGCTGACCAGAGTAAATTTTAATATAAATTGTTAATAACAAATATTAATTATGCAGCATTCAAAAATAACGATTTCAATTTTTGTGTTTAGAAATATTCGAAACAAAATTTTCTGCCGAATTGCAGAAACGAAAATTTTGTATTAAATATAGTTTTTGATTTGTGTAAAATTTTGTATTAAATATAGTTTTTGATTTGTGTAAAATTTTAATTAAATTACTATAAGTGAATTAAATATTATTTTGAGAAGAAGTTTGTGCTGATTTTTTTTTTTTTCGTTATCAGCTTTTTTTATAGCCTTCATTAAATATTTTAATTGTATGTAACAGCTATTTCAATAACCCTTTTAAGACAAATAGTAAGAATATGCTGTTGTATGTGTGAAGTTTACTTGAAAATAAAGAAGAACTCTAATTATACTGACTTTAGTTATTTAGATAGTCAATTAACCAAATTGGTTTGAGAGATAAAAATCAGCAAAATTTGTATTTTAAAAGTTTCTTTTGATAAAAAGTGTGCTTGTGTAGCGATAAAGTATACACAGTCAATGAGTCACTTTTAATACAATCTGTAAATTCAAAATGTAAACAGTTGTTTTCATAGTAATTGAAGTACATTGCATACCAAAACAAAATTAGTTTCTTTTTACTAAGAAATAATTTTTTTTCATGAATTATCCAATTTTCCAAATATTCAATTATTGTGATGAGGTCTGGTCCCAGTTGATCAGGATAATTTGCATTCTACTGTATTAGCTAAATAGGCAAGTAAGTATTCAGCAATATGTTTTTCTGTTTGATACGAATAGTAAAATATTCTAAGTAACTGCTTATATTAAGAAATTAAATATACTTCAGTTGTATTTAATTTCTTAATACAAACAATTACTTGAAATATTTTAACATTCTTTAATGAAATTCTTATTTAATGAATGGTTTTTAAAATTGGCAATCAGATCTAAATGATCATCCACTTTCATTTTGATCATTCAACAATAAAAGTACTGTAAAAATATGTATGTATTCTTCTAATATATGTTTTCTTCTAATATATATATGTATTCTTCTACTATAACCATCATACAAGCTCTTTTAAAAGTAACTCTATCCAAATGCAGTATTACTTCATATCAGTAGATTATTAACTAATTAAAAAACAAATATTCATAAAATGTTTTGTTTTTCTAGCAAGTAATTGAAAATCAATGCATTTCAATTAATAGTAGTTGTTGTATAAATGAATTCTTGAATGCATTAATTAATAGTGGGCCCTTTTTCAGGTGTGGATTCTCGGTATTTTGATTTGTTTGATCCGCCCCAAGATGTGACCTGTGTTGATCTAGATACAAATTCTATTTTCATGTAAGTTAAGGTGTTGAGTTCGAAATGTGCTTCTTCATGTTTCACTCATATTCTGATAAATTTGTCCTTTTGATTTTAGTTCTGAGGAAAAGAGACATCTTAATATAAAGTTATTTCCAAAAGTGAGTTCTGTCAGAAATTGAATAACTTTTTTTTCTATAGTATTTTCTTCTTAATAATATTTCTAAATATTTTATTTAGTTTTTCATTTAATTTATTAATTAATATTTTTTATAGATATTTTAGTAAGATCTTTAATAAGTTACAATAATAAATATTTCTTTTAATAAGTTACACTAATAAAATTTTAGGGCTTCAAATTAAGTAAACTGTTTTATATTCTGAAAGAAATGTGAAGAAAAAATGTGAACATTGACACTTCTCATTCAAGTTATTCACTATCTATTAGCCATTCATATTTGCTTCCTAATTGTAAATATTCAGAAGGACATAAAATAAGTTTTTCTGTTTAGGAGCACCTTTACTATTGAATGGAATTGCACCATATTTCATATTAAGGACGCTGAAAGTAAAAGGAGAATATTTCCGGAAAAGAAAATATATATATTGCCGAGAATTACTGATATGGGGAGTTTTGGGGCTGTCCTAGCAAAAAACCGGTATAATATATATTTAAAAAAAAAAGTTGTGATAGGCATGCAAAATTAGTTTAGAGATTAAACTCGAAAGTAATAATCCTTTATTCATCAGAAGCAGGATGCAATTTGTTGTACACAAGAAAAGTCTGCTCATTGAAAATGGTCAATGTGGATCTGGAGACCCTGAATCTGATGGATAAAAGGATTATTTCTTTTGAGTTTAATCACTTAATTAATTTGTGTGTACAACTTGTGTGTATTAACTTTTTTATAAATGTTGCCTGCACAATCAGCTTCAAAATTCCGCCTATCGGTGATTTGGTACCATATAAATTTGTTAACAGAAATCTTCTCTACTTCCTTTTAATATCCTTTTTATGAAATTTGGTGTAATTCCATTAATCAGTTTTAGCTATAAATGACTCTAAACAGGGAAACTTATTTTATGTTCATCACACACCTGTAATGTTAGTTTTATTGTACATATAACATACATTATTCTCAATGTACTTCCTCATTTTCATAACTAACAAAGTAGAATGGTTTTGTAAAGACTTTTAATTATTTTTTTTGACAGCGTCCTGCCAGAATTCTTCGAAATACTTTACAAGCTCTTTATGTGAAACTAGCTTCTGTTCGCAGCAGCACATGTGCGTCTCTACTCCTCGCTAGTAACTCTGCTCTTATCGATTATGACTTTAAAACAAAGAAACATGAGGTGAATATTATTCAATTAAAATGTCAACCCATTTTTTAAATGCATCAATTCTTATTTTTCCTACTTTAAGAATATGATGCATTATACCATTTGCAAGAAGTTATATAAAATGATTTTTGTTCTTGTTATTTTAGCGCCAGCTTGAATTAGAAATTCAGGAGGCGTTTCTACGTTTTATGGCGTCCATTCTGAAAGGCTATCGCTCCTTTCTACTGCCAATTACAACCGCTCCAACAATTGGAACAACCGATCCAAATTCTTTATTTGATTTAACAGGTTAATATATCGATGTTAATGTTACATATTGCAATTTCGCATAATCTTTTGTTTTAAAATTTGATGTATTAGTTTGTAAAACTAAATATATTTAAGATGTTTTTTACAACTGTCTAGATAGTATGGTCTGGCTCTGGTTAAGTGGTGATTGGGTAACACTTAATCACTACTGGTTTTAGAGAATCAACAAACGAGTTCTAGTGAGTTGGTTTATCAAAACCATGTAAAAATTGATGTCATACAGGCCATTTAACCAGAGCCAAACTATATAGGAAACTCTTGTGGGACCAAAACGACTGGTCATTATAACAAACAGGTAATTGTAACTAGTTTATAAATCTAATTTGTTAGAAACTTATCCATCATTTGGGATGTAAGGATGGTCATACTAAGGGAAGGGGTCGCTGTTTGAAAAAGGTCTACTATTGTTCTAAGAAGTGTCTAACTACATCAATATAACTAATGTTATTATCTATAAGTTATGTTTATTTTATGCCAAAAAATCAGGAATTGTCAAGGAAAATGACCTGACATTTCAGAAAGAATGGAATTTTTTAAAAAAATTTCCTGAAACTTCTTTGGAATTAAAAAAAATGTAATTGTGCCTTGCCATAATCCTTATTTTTTCATTGATGAATTTTTTTTTGCATTGCGAATATATAAATTTTATAAGATTGACTCTCAGTCCCCAAAATAACTATCTGTTATTTTACAGGGTTCATATGGTCCTTAAAAGTCCTGAGAAATTCCATTGTTTTAATATCCATTAAGAGCTTTTTTAATGTACTAGAAACTCCTTATATTTGTTAAAAGTTCTTAGGAGCTTTCAAGTTACAAAAGACTCTTGAAAACTCTTTAAAATGACTATAATTTAAATTATTTTATTAAATATCTATTAAAAATGTTTAATCTTAAGGTTAATTAAAAACACAACTTTGTTTCTGAGTAAAAACCCATAGCTTCTTTGCACCCGATAGCTTTTGGCTGATTATATATTAGCTATTTTATATTAATTTATTTAAATATTTTTTTTTTTACTAAGAAGCTCCTTTGCTATTTCTGAGCTACCTTTTTGTTACAAATGTATACAAGTAGTTTGTATTACAAAATAAGGACCTTATAAATTAATGTTGAGGTCCTTGAAAAGTCCATAGAAACTTTTTATTTTTGAAAAATGCGTATGAACCCTGTTTTATTTCCTATGCTACAAATTGAACGAGAATTGCATGTTCTTGAACATAAAAAACGCTCTTCTTTCATTAGCCTGTTCTTTATCCAAATTTAAAAGTATTGTATCATCAAGGCATTGATTGGGGGAAAAGAACAGGAATTTTGATGTGACTGTTCCATAAAAAAGAACATAAATATCAAACATGTTCCTTGACTACAAATTGGAGTGTAAATGCATATTACTTTACTGACTAAAAATTACTTCCAGGTTTCCTAAGGAGCCGCGACAAAGCCTACGGACGCTTTTTTTCCCTGGTCATGAAGACCCAGATGTTCATCCGCTTCATCGAAGAGCGGTCATTTGTCTCGGACAAGGATGTCAGCCTCGCGTTCTTCGATGAGTGCACGGAGAGGATCGACCTCTCCGAGAGCAGCGACTCCAAGTTCCTGGAGATCGACGAGTCCCAGATGAGCGACCGAACTGTGTTCGTGGCGCCTCCGGAGCCCGTGAGTCTGCCAGTCGGTTTGGAGTACCGGTACAAGCAGTTCGGGATGCTGAAGCCACAGCTGTTCCACAAGAATCCTGCCAAGTCTCTCTTGAATTTGATTGCTCAAGCTAGTCCTATGCCAAACAGTCCAATGGCAAGGAGAAGCAAACAAGAAATTAGAAGTGCTCAAAAGGTGGGTTGCTTTTTCTTGGAGAGTTTTTTTTTAACAAAATTAATTATCAGGACATTAATTTTGTTCTACTCTATTTAAAGTTCCCACATTGTTTACTCTAGATCTAAAAATAGCCTAATTTAAGTGACCCCTCCCCCCCTTCCACTTTTAACATCCATACATGAACGGAAATTCTTTAATATTTAATACTCAAATCAAAGTTTCCACTAAATTTTTATGAAATGAAAACATGATTTTTGTTAAATTCAACAATATAAAGTCGAGAGTTTTCACTTAATGTGTTAGCTATTTGAGTTCCACTTCTTATCAATTCTTTAAAGTTTACAGACTTTTTTTAAATGTTCGATTGAGCCCTTGTGTGTTTTATATGCTTGTGTGATAGTGGTTAATTCGTCATACCAGCACCATTCCAAATGCCCTTTTCAATTCCCGCGATCAAACATGGCCAACAGAACATTTTTAATAAATAAAAACTACCACATAGCCACAATAAAAACACATATCATGATGACTGAAACTTACGACGATGCTGAGATGTATCCCTTTTTTTTATGAATGGACAATTTTAGTATCGGTCTATCTTTAAGTAGTTGGCGTTAAAAGGAGTTTCAAACAAGACGCACACCTTATGGGGCTACATGTTTCAAACTGGTTAAATTATAAATTTTAATATTAACTTAAGTAACGAAACAACACACTTATCAGCTTATTACGAAAATTATTTCCGTTTGAAGAGATTCTTGGAAATTCTTGGTTCCCCCCAGCCTGCTCTGCCGATTCATGCACGAGCCAATCAATTAACCAAATTCCCGAGTACTGCCAGAGTTGAAAAAAATCCTCTCCTTTGGGCTGCATATGCATCACAACCTCCATTTTAGTGTGTAGAGGACGCAAGGTTGTCATGGAAATGATGCAGCCAATTTCTAACTTCGCTTTTTGGCTGCAGTTTTTGATTGAATGGAGTTTTTTCCCCTCCTGAATTGTGCATTATGGCATAGGTTTGCTATTTGTCCGAGATTTTTTTACTTACTGTAGAAGTTTTATCTTTATTTAAGAAAGATAGTAAAATATATAATTTTAGTTTTAAAATACACTAATAAAATTAGGTACAGCCCGGCTACACTTGCTGTACCCCACAAGCAGCCACTGCCTCATGCATGCTAAATGGGTTGACAAGCAATTTCCATATAAGTAATACAATATTGAAATATTGTATTTGCCGAATTGGTTTTATACTAAATATATTAATTCAATAATTATTTTTACAATGTAATTTTTTTGTAGATATGTAAAACTCTCGATCATTTTATTACTGGAAGCATCTTTCGTGTATTTTATTTTGTAACTCTGATTTTTGATTTCAATGTCTCGTATATAATTTACTCGAATTTTTGTTTTTAACTTTTTTTGCTTTTTGGCCAATTTTATCCCTGGTTATCAAAGTCTGAATAAACATTGTGTCAAATTGCAGTTTTTTTTAGATTGTGGCTTTTCTTGACTCTAAATATCTAGATAAATAATTGTTGAACTGAATTAAAACTGAAGAAAATACCTTCAAAACAACAAAACTGATTTTAAATGTGCAAAAAATCTTAAATTGCTCATTTTAAAAATCTTAAAACCTATGTTCTAAAATACTGATTTTTGCTGCAACTCTAGTTAGCTAATTATAACCAGATACTTATTAAATGCACTTAAGACTAAAAAAGCATGTAGCGCTAGAAAAACAACAATAATCTTTAAAAAAAAATGTTTCATCATAAAAATCAGAGTAATAGCAACATCAAATTTACGATTTGTCAAAAACTTTGACATTTTCGATTATCTGTTGATAATAAAATAACTAAAAAATGTGGGATTATGAGACAGTAAAGACAGGCTCTGAAGATATAAATACACGTTTATTTGCCCAAACCGCAGCCAGGCTATCGTCTTAAAGGATCGCAATCCGACCTATCCCCTCCACTGCCTCATCTAATCTGAATACATGGTGTGCCAGTGACACGCAAGGTGTCACTGGTAGACTTGCAATTGGTGTCGCCATCTGGTGGTGACTGCCAATACTACACAAATATAGTTAGTTTTATAATATCTTATTAAAGTTAAAAAAAACTAATAATCCAAAAGAAAACAAGCTTTTTTCATCTTCAAAGTTACGAAATCGTCTCGCAGCCAAATCGTAGAGAGCCAAGATTCTGTTCTTAAAGGATGCTTGATTTGGTTAATTAACGTCACACTTAACTCTTTGGGGCTAGGTGGGTTAAAAACTGTCCCACCTTTTGCTTAGCTTTTTATGCATGGTGGGATATATTTTAACCCACCTTGAAAAGTTAAGTTACTCATAGTCATACAGTTTTTTTTAAAGTTTTTTTTTAAGATTTTCATTATGTTGGCAATGCTATGCACCAACGGTCAATGCAAAAATAAGTGATTCATAAATTAGAGTAATGATTTATCTTAAATAATCGAATAATAAAAAAAAATTCTGTGCAACTAGGGTTTTTATTTTCTTTAAAATCTTGTGCCTCAAAGAGTTAAAGGAAGGAAAAACTTTTTGTTACTCAAGCGAAAAGGATGAGAATGTCTATTTTCAGAAAATGGTTAAGTGATTCATGGAGTATTGGAAAGGGCAAGATAGAGGCTATTCGTGTCTGAAAAAGCTGGCGACTGGTCCCCCCCCCCCCAAATTTAATTCAGCAATGAAAATTTAGTATTGTTTAAGAATTTAAGTTTTACTGTTTTTTTTAAATTACTTGTACTCTTTACTTACACCCCTAACTTCTTTCTCTTCACCCTTATATGCAAGAATTCGATTCTTTTACTGACAATTGGTAAATACAAAGTAATGGACTCCAAAATAATAGACTCTTTTTAAAAATTTTAAACAGACATGTGGAAAATATATTATTACAATTTTTCTGAGGAGTCAGCATGCCTTTTATATGTATGAATTGTCTTAAATTTAAAAGTAGAGATATAAATCACATAAATTAAGGTATGCTTTTATTATTTTAATCCCTTTTTGGGTTGGATTTTTTTTTTTTGGAATTTCTATTACAAAAAATACATTTTCTTTTTCGAAAATGAAACCATGTTCTATTACGAATTCCAATTGTCTGGCTTTTAGGTCACTATCTCTTCTATTCTGCTAATTCTCTTTTTATTTTATCCACCTCTTTGTTTGGCTTTAGATTGTCACCTATTGACAATAGGAGCCAGACGATGTTGAACATGCAACACCAACTGAAAAAAGGTCTAAATTGTGAAGAAAATATCAAAATTGTAAATGTTTCACTGCAAGAGAGTTTAGTTTTTATATTTCTAAAGCATGTATTTTATAATTGGGTAAATATTTTTAGTTTATAATTTAAAAAAAAATACCATTATGATGTTTCTTACTCTGTGAAAAAAAATTTCAACATAGAGAATTTTTATAAATTAAAAATATTTTTGTACCGCTGGAAAAACTGTAGATTCAGGAACGACTATCGACATTCCAACTGTAATCACCATTATATAACTTCGTTTTATTTAAATGTATATTGATTTTTTTTGTATATTTCAGATAGCAAGAAAGCATTCTGAAACTCCTGTGATGTGGGCAAAGTAATTATTATAATCCTTTTTGCCTTCTATGCAGTTTTAAATAGGAAATTATTTCTGCTGCTAATAGCGCATGTTCACTGCTTCTAGGTGCCTCGTTGGATACTGTGTTAGTCTGTGGTTCATCCACCTGCCTTCCTTTGCCAAGAGCTCTCCTTCGAAAAGCAATGCTCTGAGGCTGGCTTTCGACATACTTGTACAGATACAGAAGAGCAAAATATGTCAACCAGATGAGGTATGTCATTCAATTTTCATTCTAAAAATGAAAAGCTGCTGTGTGCTATTTTCAGAAAAAGAGCACTTTTTCCCCTAAAAGACACTTTAGAGCACACAAAATAAATTTATGCTAAAATTAGTGTTAATTTTTCTGGGCATAATTGTCTTTTAATATGTTGTCCAATACCTGCAGAACTGAATTAAAACTGAGAAAATAAGTTTTCCATCTTTTAAATGTTCCATCTATGGTAAAATGTTGATTTTCACTAAAACTGCTGACCTTAGTTAGTTGAACCAATCGAAGGGTTGTCATTTCACTCCTAAATTATAAAAGTCATCAAAAATATTTCACTAGTGTGTATACAGGAATGTTAAATCTGATCGTACAATGTCCTGATGCATATTGAGGTTGCGTCGGGTGCCTGCCTATTGAGGTTTGCGTCGGGTGCCATCTCGGATGCTGTCCTCATCATGTGACCATGGTAAAAAATATACAAGGCAGTGTTAGTGGGTCCTTCCTTCGAGAAAAATGTCGAACCGCCTCTAATAGCCTATTGTGTAGCTCTAGTGCAATGTTAATTAACTAATCGGAAATATTTTATCAGTTGACTCAAATTTTAGATTAATTTTTCAAATGTAAGTTTTCTGTATTCACATTTTCACTTCCTTTACAGGTTTGCTACCGTGTGCTGATGCTTTTGTGTGGGCTGTACAGCCAGCCCACTTTGGCCGTCAAAATATTGTTTGAAATGAAGCGTCACGGAGTGCAACCTAATGCTATTACTTATGGTTATTACAATAAGGTAAGCCAACAACAAATCTCTTATTGTTATTCAGTAGGATTTATTTTCTTTCAAAGCATTAATTTTCAGTATTTTACAAATAATAATAAAGACGCATTGCAAAAATCCACAAATTCATTTAAAAGGAATTTTTAACTGGAAGAATTGTAATGTTACACATACACTTACAAATCAGTTAGAACTAGCATTCACATATAGGGTATGTGGGGGTAAAGTATGCAATTTCAAATTTTATCGATTGTATAAAAAATTTCTTAATTTTTCCCATGATTCTGCATGAAATTAATTCATTACAATCTTGAGTAAATCCTGTCCAACAGCCAATTTCATTAAAGCAATTTTAACAGAAAAATCAAAATTTTCCCAAACCCTTTCTTTGTGAAGTTTTACTCCATCCGATGCAGGAAAAGTACACACTGCATTTAGAGACTAATCATCACAAAATTATTAGTCTCAAAATAACAATTTTTTCTTAAAACATGCAAGAAAATATTTCTATTGATTTTTCAAAAAGGAACAATCACAGAAAAATGTTAATGGAAAACGCAACCTTTCTCAATACAGCAATATTTTTCATGGAGAGAATTGCAGATGTTTAACTAAAATGTAACAAATAAACAAATGCAAAAAATTATTTGTCGTGGGAGTGTTAAAGTGAACTCTTGCCCTATTTCGACAATTTGTTGTTTCATGGTTATGTAAACTACGATAACGTTGGAGTTTGGAGATTCAAAAGCTTTAAAGCATCACTATCAATAGAAAAAACAACAACAGCAATACTGTTATTCAGCTTCACAAAATATTTAAATACAATATAGAATATATTACATCAAAACTGTTAAATTGTGACTTGCCTTTTTTTTTTTCCTTCAAGTTACTTTACCACAATGCTTTTCCGTTTTACAACCTACAAACTAATGTCCTGAAGTCATGTGTCCATGAAGTCATGTGTCCAAGATACAAAGACGCATTTTGGATTTTAGAAATATTTTTTAAAGTTGTTTTTTTATGCAATATTTCTAAAAATGTTAAAATCATATTATAAAAAAAACTAAATCGAATTTTATAAATCCAGGTATCAGGTGCACATCTTGAGGATAAGCAGTTCCTATATATAAAATTTCAGTCTTTTATACGCAGAGGAAGTAAATGTTTCGTAATCCCCTGGCCGACACTTTCTTATATTATTATAGATTTGATTTACATTTCTCGGCCAAAATGCAAATTGACATATGTTATTTATTAAATTTTACTTTTCCAAAACTATGAAATTAAAATTCTAGGCTGTGTTGGAGTGCAAGTGGCCGGCATCTGACACTAGCAGCACGCTGATGTGGAACCGCCTGCGCAACGTGATCATGGGCATTGCACAATTTCGGCAGGGGCTCAAGAACAAGGCAAGCCGCTCGCTCTCCATGTGTTCTGAGGGGGAGCTGGACCGGCTCTCCAGGACGAGCACAGAGAGCAGCAACCCAGACGATGCTGCAGTGGTCAGGATCTGCAACCCTGTGGAACCAGTGCTGGGCAGCCTGGTTGACGATCAAAGTAACTCTGGTGAGTTGGATGAAGATCTGAAACTGAAGACTAAAATTGGTTAACGATGTAAATGCCAAAAAAATATTACAGTAGGTACAGACTTTTTTGCTGGCAGATGACGTTTGGGCAACACGCTGTACCAAGGTCGGAGAGAGGTGAGGATGAATGGTCAATCTGTTTGACATTGTCAACCCTCCTTTACAGGATAGTAGGTCATTTATCCCCCCCTCCCCTGTAGAGTTATAGGGCGAAAGCGCATACTGCAGCCAAGGACAACAATGATCAAGCAATTTTGGGGATTTTCCAACATTTTCGCTTTTGGCACTTACTACGTTTACCACTTTTAGTCTTGAACTTATGATTAGTTTATTTTTTGTTAAACTCTAGTGGCAACATTATTGTCTTGATCTATTTTATTTTTTGTTTTACTATTTTATTTTTTGTTTGTTTAACTTTAATGTCGAAATTTATTAGTCTTCCTAGAAACCATTGGCTTTCATGCGTTGACTGCTGATTACTCATCATTTTCATGGTATGGGTTATTGCGAGTTGGCTGGCCATTCACCTGGTGCGTGATACATTCTTCCAGGGGTGCAGAAAATTTTAAGAACCTTCTGTAATAAATATTATAATGGTTAATCATGTTTTTTTATTAAAAAACTAACCATTTAGTTGGATTATTTTAATTATTATCATTTAAACGGGACATGGAAAAAAATGTAAGTAAATATCTGTGTTGTAATTTTTAGTTTTCATTATTACTAAGAATTTCCCTGGGTGGGGTCCAAATTTCCTTTGAACCTCATTCGGGCATTCTGCATCTTTGCATTCTTCTAGATTATTCCTTATAGGCGAGCGTTGGCTTGGCTAGCTATCAGTTTATTTCATGGCAGCAGTCAATATGTTCAAACATTGATAAGACATAAAAATGGAAATTTGTATTATCACTTCAGTTAGTGAATTTGGTTTTGAATGGTGTGGTCATTCGAAATATGTTATGTTCGACTGTGAGAAATGCTGTGCATAGAATGTAAACTCTTCTCCAGGACAGTGGCAGTTACATTGAAGGTGGTCGATGTCCTTGCCAGGAAAGAGATATTGTTGATTAAAATATGATTTTATATGCTATATTTAAACTTTTTTTTAAAATAATTTTTGTAACTCTTTATATGGCACAACTCCATATTTCCCCTTATGAAGGGCTTTTGGAACTAATTTTTTTGCTTGCTTAATCAAAATCCATGTGTACTTATTGGTTCCATTCCAATTGTTAAATCGAGCAACGGATGCCTTTGAAAAGTGTCAGTTTATCACACATTGCTACTCATTGAGAAATTACCATCTTTGTATACATAAAGAATAGTGCGTGAGTTTGTTTGTCTTTGTACAAATGTACCGTTTTATTCTGAACTTAATGAAAATTTGGACCTTAAAAGCAAGAGAATAAAATGTCGAACTTCCCCTCCCCTATCTCTCTTTCCTACCTCTTAAAGCAGAAATAATTTCTTACTAAAATCGCCAGGTCGTCCGACACTTTGCGTAAAGCTTGGCGCTGGATACTCTTCAGCTATTCATATATAAATAAAATTGACTTGGCTTTGTCATTAAAAGTATTTCATATTTGTCATTTTGAATGCAAACAAATTAGCCCTAGAAATTCTTCTAAGAACAATTTTAGGTAAAATGTGTTGTTTAATCTTCAAATGGAGAAGTATTTAGTTATTTGTTGGTATTTCAATGTAATAGGCTTTATTGTGTACATGTATAATTAATTTTCCACATAATTTTTGGTCACAAGAATAAAAAAAAAAAAATTTAGAAAATTTGAAAAAAAAAGACATTTTTATATTAAATTTTGAATGTCAATATTGAAATGTTCCTCAGGGACATTTAAAAAAAAGTTCAAATAAACTTAATTATGCATTTTTTCAAAAATGAGTAATTTCGATTTATCACAACAAAACAGTTCCATATTTGTGTATCTCCTGTTGAACTCAATAAGAACAGAACGTTTATTACTTCACTTGAGGAGATAATTTTTGAAAGGGAACATTTGCGATATGGGATATAGCAGTCCTAGCGAATGCTGCTTGGCGAGAAGGTTGGGATAATAGAAGGGAACTTTTTGCACTTTGCCGGCATGTAGCTTTCGCTACGACTGCAAAGTCTTGACCAGCTTCATGTTAGTAACTGTTGTTTACTGTTAAAGTGCAAGATCTTTAATAGTAAAGTTTTGTACTTTTCAGCAACATAGAAATATTGTAGTTTGTTATGGTAATTATGTTAATTTTTAACCTTCTTACAGTTAAATATCATTTGTACATCAATGACACAGAAATGCTGCAAGATCTTTATTTTGAACCACTCATTTTCTCTCTTATGGCATATCTTTTTCAGAAAGGATATGCCCATAAGGGAGAAAATGAGTAACTACTACTAAAAATGTGGCAATTTTGTTTAAATTTGTCTCTATTGCTGTCTATTTTTAATGACATGTGCTTATTAAATGCTATTCAAATATTTGATCTTTAGATGGGCTTTCAGATCGAGGATACAGTTCCATGAACCATGTGGATGGCATTAAACCGTCCTCTTTCACTGAAGCCGAAACCACTGAAGAATTGAAGAAAGATAGCACAAAAACAGAAGTGCCCATACGCTGTGATAAAGAAAAAAATGGTTAGTATGCACAAATCTTTGATAGTCATAACAAATTATTTTTATATAATTGAGATAAGCAGGTGATGTGATCGTTTTATCTACTACCTTTCATTTAACTCACTATCAGGCACGTAGGTATAGATTTCTGATATTCAGTGACTGAACAACTAATTTATTTATTTAACTTATTTACCCTCTCCATTGGGCGTATACGTGAATGGATTTTTTTTTATTGGATGGAGACCCCTTTAAAAAATTCAATTTTTAAAATTCAGCTTCACAAAAAAAAAAAATTCAATTTCCTTTCCCTTTTCTAATTTTTTTTATGAATTATAATATATTTTAGTTTAATTTTTTTTTTAACATTATGCCAGTGCCTGCTCACTATATCTGTTATCGGGGTGGTCATCATTTTATGGTCAATTCTTGTAATTCAATGTTATCTTGTACCTCCTGTCAGGACTCAAATGCATGCACTGTTGTTCCAAAGTCCCATGCTCTACCGACTAAGCTGCAAAGGCATGTTCTTGAATCCGGATATATTTTTTTAAAGATGTTTCTTTATGCAATATTTCTAGAATTGTTCAAATCATTTTAAAAACTAAATGGAATTTTACAAATTCGTACATCTTGAGGATGAATAGTACTTATTTATAAGTGTTCTGCCTGTTATATATATATACATGCTGAGGAAGTAGGTGTTTTGCGATCCCCAGGCGGACTGCCTTTTATTTTAGGATACCTATCAACCTGAAACAACATACTTATGCAACCTTGATTATATTATTAAAAAATCACTTATTTATAATATTAACTGCTTCTTGCAAATGTTAATGATGATTCTTTTAAATAAAAATAACAAAACAAGACATTATTGACACATCAGTGGGTTAAACCACTGACCTTCATGTTACTAACTCAGTGTTTTGAACTAAAGTAGGGCTCACTGCTCAACTTGCCAATGAATTTTTAGTGAATAGTAAACTATTAGCATTTGTATTTTGCCACTACTAAGTAACACATTTGCTTTGGATTACTATTGGGTTTAAAAATGATTTTGTGTATTACTGAAATGTAAAAAATAATACCAGTATATATTCGTGTATAAGCCAAGATATTTAAGTCAAAATATATATATATTCATCAAAAAGTAGGGAGGTTGGCTTATGCACAGGTCAGTAAAATTTATAATATAATTTGCCTAAAATGGGAAAAGGAGAGAAGTTGAAATTAAGCCGATTGTTCTAGAACCGCCCCGACACATTTCCGAGATCGAGAATGTGCAGCACATATGCTGACTGAAGACTGTTCTGTGCATCGCAGTGTAATTGTAGCACAAAATTGCACTACCCACACATAAACAATCAATTTAACTAAATAAAAAGTATATATTTTAATAAATATTTAATTGGTTTGTAGAATCTATGAAGCTAGTATATGTTACTGTAATAGGATTTTGGATGGAAGACTTGGAAGTTGACATCGTGCTTAGCGAATGACACCATTTTAAGTCAATGTCTTTCTTACTCGATTGCAATAATTAAAGAAAATGTATTTCTCCAATGTCTATTTCATTCCTTGGTAATATTATGTACAGATATTAATAGTTGTCTTATTAGAATTTTGGATGGAATTGACTTTAAAGCTGTAAAATTGTGACGTTACTAATCCGCGAATTCAAGCTCTACCTTCAAGTAATTTAATTTCATAATTTAAAACTAAATATTTTATTAAGAAGTGTATATTCATCCGTATTATACTAGTATTTCTTTCCGAGGTGGATAAAAAAAAAATGCTCATCCGTATTTAATAGCGACAGTAGTCAATGATGTTGACAGAAAATAGTTGACATTTTCAATGTTTTTAAATCTTTACAAAACGATGTTAAGAATTAGAAATGTCATATTTTTTTTAAGTATGTGATTTAAAATATTTTATTCTGGTAAAAAAAAAAGGGGGTATTTAAGTTAAGATATCTGACGGAGGTTTGAAAGACACAAGAATCATCGCAAGTGTAAACTTTTGATTTCTAGGCTTAAATATTTATTTTAAGAATTAAACTGTTACTCTTTTTTCGATGATTTGCCTATTTTAATCGGAATTTTTCATGTATGAGAATGCAACTCGGCTTATATGCGAGTTTTCAATTTTGGACAAAAAAAATCATCCTAAAATTAAGGGATCGGCTTATATTCGAGTATATACGGTATGTAATTTTTCAAGTACTTGTTTTTATTAAAATGTTCTAAGAAGTAAAATAAAATGTCATTTACTTTTAAATATATTTTTAATATACTATTATGGAATTGACTGATAGTTAAATTGTGAGAAATCAAATAAAGGACTTATTTGGTTTTTAAAAGCATATATTGTGTATTTTTCTTGTTTGATGTTTAAAAAGATGTTTCTTTAGTATTGTTACTGTAGACATTTGAATGTGTAACACTATCAATTTGTATTGAACATTCACATTTTTCAGGTGCATACATTCCTATAAATTTTCCGCTTGTATAAAATGAATTTAAAAAAAAATCCTATTTGAGACCCTTTTTTTTATTACATTAATTTTTCGTTGCAGGCGGGAAATGCACGGCCGCCCGAAGTTTGACATTCAAAGAAATCGATTTTTCAGCTTCAGATGATTTCCGATGTCGTGTTGGAAGCATCGTCAAAAGTTCAGCCTCCAGTTTTGGAAGTCTTTCTCAACTTCAGGAATGTGCAGGTAAATTACTTTTAAATCAAGTTTATCACTTTATTTGATTTCTCACAAGTTATGAAACCTTGATAATCCTACTTATGACTAAAATTAATTTATGAATCAGGTTCAACCAGCCAAATTTTGGGGCCATTTTTGGTCTTCACAAATTTGAGTAACATAAAAATGGACTCCTCACAAATTAAAATTTCCGGTATTCGGACCCGTCACAGACCGAAATTCCGGAAAATGAACCCTTTATGTACTGATCCTTCTAAAGCAGTTTATAATTCATGTACTTTCTATAAAATGACTGCATCCAATGCGATACATTTTCATTGAAATGACTGAACTTCCCATTAAATTAAATGTCCTTGCTTGTATTAAAATTAGCTTTAGCCTGTTTTCAGATCTGTGCACTGTTGCTTGCTGAACATAGTAATGTTCTATTTTTTCAGATGTTGGACTCCACAATTTTTTTCGTAAGTTTCCCCCTCACTTTTTTAATATTGCACATTTTAAAAATAAAATATAAGTCAATTGTTTTACTGCAGTGCAAAAACTAGGAAAAATTTTGTAAATCAACCCCACCTCCCCATCCACTACTACAGACGATGAACATATTTACTGAAAATGTAAATGCGTCCTTCACAAGGGCCTGATTAAAACCTTGAAGCAAGAGAAACCTGCCTTCAATTGTAGTCCTCTATCCCTATTGCACTCAAATATCACATAAAGCTATATGTTTTTTTTTTACAAAAGTAGATCTATTTACAAAAGTTACTTTAAGTAAATTTAGTAGCAAAGAATGTTAGGGATATTAATTATATTATAGTATGGGTGATTTGGGGGCCACCTAGAAACTTAAAGTGTAAGTTCGGGCTACACAGGCCTTTTCGATAATTGGGCCCTTTCCATCGCAAGTAGTGAAACAAGATTAAACCATCATATTGAAGTGGCCGGTCTTTGTAACTAGTGTTTAAATTGCTACTGACAGTAAAACTACGAAATTTTTTAGCCTATTTTGAAAACGCTTGTACATATATTTATTAATTATTCAGCTATCCGATTTACTATATTGAAGTAAATGAACAGTTTTAAGTTTTTCTCCATCAATATTAATATACATATGCTTTTGTTATAAAATTGTTGTTAAATTTTTCAATTATAGGAAATGAAACATAATCAGTAATTTTTCTATTGTGAAAAAATGTCTCAAGGTCACCTGAGAACAATTGTCTTTTATTCTCGACAATTGTCTTTCAAACTCTTCCCCTCTCTTTGATCTTGCTCCTTAACTTTTAGGTGGTAACAACACTGGTAGTGTTTAATGAAAACTTGCCACAAATGTGCAAAATTTAGTCTTTGCTTCATTTACAATCCTGCAAAATAGCTTTCAATTTGTTTAAATAGCAATGTAATTCCATTCATATGCTATAAAATAAATGTGTAGATATTTTGAAACAGAATTTTATGCATTCCATTTGCCTGCTGAACATAGTAATGTTGATTTAAAGGTTGCGGCAAATGTGCAAAATGTAGTCATTGCTTCATTTGCAAAAATGTAACAATCTTTTAAACTTTTTAATTAAGGATGTAATTCTATTCATATAGTTTTATACATTTTTATACTTTAGTTGATAGCAGTGCTGGTATCCTGATGACAAGCAGAACCTGCCTGTCAGGAGATGTCAAATTGGCCTACAGTGATTCAGACTCCCGCCGTCGTCACAAGAGCGCCGGGGACTGCAACTGCTATGTACGCTCTCCCAACAAACCCCTTGCCGAAGTGAATGAAGCGAGAGAGACAAAGGCACCCTTCCTGAGGTCTTGCAGTTTTGGAAATGATGCCCAAATAATCAGGAAGATACGGGCAGCTAAGGATGCCGCCGATCCCTTGTCCAAGTGGATCGATTCACCGCTCAAAGGGAACCTGTTTGATAAGCAGGTTTGAAAATCTTTACTGTTTATCTCTTTTTAACCTTCAAAGCAGTTTAGACTTCTATGGTTGTCCATGGATCACCAGTTTATCCAACAATACTCGTACATTTTTAATTACCAAAAATGCCAACTGTTGAATATTGTTTCAAATGTAAGGCATGAAAAAATGGACATGATTCACCTTAACTCTGTCTCTATATATTTAACAGAACTGAAAATGTTAAAACCCCTAAAATCACCTATCCCAAAAAAGCAAATTTTTCCAAACAAAAATTTCCCCAACAAATATTGTAAGGGTTAATCATGTTTTTTCATTCATAAAATGTAACAGTCAGCAGTTGTGAAAACTTCATGTTAACACATAAATTTATTGAAAGTAAACAGAACCTATTTTCTATTCCTCTCTAACATGTAAGGGTTGAATAGTGAACGTGAATAACTGCATAGGCGATTGTATTTTTCTATCGTTTTCTATTTGGAATGTGCTGTCAGGTCTTTTGCTACCCCTCCTCAGTATATTGTGACTTCAGTTAATATGTACGTGTCATCACCCGTAAAGAAAGATGAACTTTGCTGTCTATGGCATTCATAGAATAACTTATAATGAAATTAAATTTTTTAAAAATTGTATTTCATAATAAATACATCATTTCAATTGATAATTATAAAAGGCACATGAAAAAAAACATAAATGAATAACTTTATTGTAAATTTTATTTTTTATCATTATTAAAAATTTCCCGTGGTGTCTTGAATTTCCCTCGAACCTCATTTGTGCTTTTGGACATTTTTTTTATATTCAAAACATTTCTTGAGATTTATTATTTTAACTCTTTGAGGCATTTGATTTAAAAGAAAATAAAAATGCTAGTTGCACGGAACTTTTTTTATTATAAAAAAATGGAGAGATAAATCATTACTCTTATTTATGCATTAACCGTTGGTGCATAGTATTGACAACAACCGTTGGTGCATAGTATTGACAACAAAATGAAAATCTTTTTAAAAAATATATTAAACTGCAGTGTTCACTCTAGAAATAAAAAGGGGCAGGGCGCTGTTGGCATTAAAAGGGCACCCTGTTTTTTTAAAAAGACACTTCTTGTTTTTAAAAGGGCACTTTCAAAAAAAAGTTTGGCGTAGGCATGGCCACCCGTTAACACATTGGACCCGTGCCAAATAAAAAAAAAGTTCCGAAGTGTTGGTTGACATTGCGGTAGAGCTGCATATTGGGCTATTGTTGACGGTTCGGTGCCTCGAAGGAAAGACCCGTTCAAAATTGATGTCTCTTTATGAAGATATTACTTAAAATCCAAACTTTGACATTTAATAATTAATGTTTACCCTAAAAACCAAATTTGTAAGTACCCCTAATCAGACCCCTTACAAAACGGATGAAAAGACTACTTAAATCCAAAATTTGGTAATAAAAAGCCTAATCTTGCAATTTCGCCTCAAACTATTTTCTCTTTAAAAAAAACCTTAGCATTTCATATGCTGGCACAGGCAACCAATAGGATTCGTGGATTCATCGTGATTGCATAAGTCGCGTAGTTAAAAAAGGAGTTTGCTTTTCTACTGTCATAATTCACTTAATTCCAATTTACAAAAAAAAATTAAATCGATCCCTATTTTAAAGACAGCTAAGGCAGCAAGGATACTTGTGCTTGACTGAAAAGGGCAAGAGGGGCAGAATGTTTTCTAAAGAGGGCGGCAGTTTTGAAAAAAGGGCACGAGGGCGCTATCGAGATTTAAAAAGGGCGGGCAGGGCGGACCGCCCTTCAAAAAACGCCTAGAGTGAACACTGAAACTGTATAACTATGAGTAACTTAACTTTTCAAGGTGGGTTAAAATATATCCCCCCATGCATAAAAAGCTAAGTAAAAGGTCGGACAGTTTTTAACCCACCTAGCCCCAAAGAGTTAAAGAATATTTGCTTATATATATTATTTTGTATTTTTTCATCAAGAAGAGAGACGAGAAAGAAAAGATCGCCAAGAGTTCCGTTCTCTCTCGGTGTGATGAAGAACCAGAGTCCGAACAGGAAAACGCCATCTCCACGCCGAGGCCCAAATCCCCGAATATCCCGATCGAGAAACACCGCAAGATCTCTGAGGAATCCAAGCATAGTGGCGTGTCTAGTATTTCTTCTGAAGAGGGTTCTATGTCGAATGAGAATGCGTCAAACCAGGACTTTCTCACGTCCACTTTCACGCCTATTAAAGAAGCCTGGATGAACTGGGATTTCGCGAGCTCTGGGTTGCCTCGTGTCGCATCCAACATTACTACGACCATCGGCAACGTCTACAGAGAGTCGTTTAGAAGGAAGCAGGGCAATAAGGTTGCCAGGAGTTCGACATTTCATAGTGGTGCAAGGAGTTCTGTTCCGAAGCTGAAGCCGCGTAAAGAGAGCCTTGGTAAGGGAGAGTTCGTTTATGTCACACAATTTTTGTACCTGATCCTCATGTTATATACTGTTTTAAACATAAATTTGAATTACAATGGGTTTTTTATATTGAAGCTGTTATTACAACGAATAAGACAGTATTGTACTTAAATGCAATCAATAGTAAAAGAGTATAAACATTAGAAAACATATGTTTCCTTATTTTAGTTGAATTCTCTCTATTGTGTAAAAAGAAACTACCGCTGTCAGAGGACAGTATTATGTGTGTTAATGAATGCTTATAATTGTGTCAGTTGAAGTGTAATTGTTTATAAAGATTAATTTGTTTTCAATTTCATTCTTTTAAGGATTTAAAATTATTTTTATATAGTTTCAAACTTTGAGTTTGTAATGTTATTCTGGCTTATGAATTGTCACTTTAACATTTTAAATTACTCTCAATAATAAGTTATAAAACTAGATAAAATTATCATCGTCATTTGGCATCCAAACAATTCAGGCCGAAACTCAATGCCATGGAAGCCACTGAAAGCCAAGGATGTTTTAGTAATTTTTATGGCAAATGTGTTGTAAGTCAAGAGTTAATGTAGAATTTTTGCAATGAGGAATAGAAGAATCAGTAGCATTGTTAAAAAAGGATAGGAATGCTCAGGGTTGGCCTTGTCACATATTTGCAAGGGATTACAAAAAAATGGATGCTTATTTTCAAAACCGGCCAAACTCCTCGTCAGAAGGCAAGGTGTCCTTGCACAGCCCTGGTTTTAGACGAGTCAGCGAGTAGGTGGCAGAGGCTACTAGTAGCTTAAATTATAGTTCTGGTGAGGACCTACTCTCAACATTAATTCATGTTGAGTTGTAGGTTCATATGTGAATAGATCTTGTGCAGTCAAAAATAGAAAACCTTGCCTAATAAACGTTATTTAAAAAAAAAAAAAAAAGAGTTGTGTCAAAATCATGCTTGCTTATGCTAAAGGAATTCCTTGAATATCCTAACACTATACTTCTAAACTATGGTATTAGTACTACTTGTGTACATCCTACTTGATTACAAGTAAAATTTCATAATGACATTGCTTTTTCCTACTTGCGTTTCAAAAGAGAGTTTAGGTAGTTCTAACTTTAATTATATATATATATTTTATGGGGAAACATTGCTGTTTAGTTCAATAATATAAGAATTTTTTTTAAAAAATTGTATATCACAAACACATGTATCACACATGTTTTAACAAATCGCTCATGAAAAAGTTAGGTACTTCATTTACTAAATGCAAATGATCCTCCTTGACTTTATTTCCAATGATGGAGAATTGTATACTACTTAAAGTTTTAATGCGGACAAATTTTAATGCAGTAAATTAAATTATAATAACCAATTTAGTGGTACGCAGGAGTAGGACATAATCCTAAATTATGTTGATTTTTAACAGGCAATTTGAACGCCGAAGAGGTGGGGAAATCGATGTCGCGGTCATCCACTTTACCAGCCTCCCCCAGGATGGTCCCTCCATTGTCAGAAAATGACGTGTCTGGGTCACCTTCGTCGTCGTTTCCTGCCAGCGCGTCTGCATTTGGGATTTCCAGGCTGACTTCGAGGCACTCTGATGTTCTGCTGGACAGTCTGAAGTCGGCCGTTACGTCTGTTTCGTCAAAGTTAAATGAGTTTAGGAGTTCCCTTTCTGCGACAAACACCCCAACAAGAAGTTAGTGATTGTTTTTTTAGTATTTAAAGGTACACATGGGTGGTAGTTTTACTTCCTAAGACGGATTTATGTCTTTTTGATTTTTGTCCATGACAGAATCGGACGGAAAAAAAATTACATAATTAATGCTCTGTGGCTGACGATTTGTCGAAGCTATTTAAAGTTAAAATGACACAGAACTAAACAACAGCTCATTTTCTTTTTGAATGTCACGCAATTCAGAATTAATATTTTTCACCGCTATCCGATCAAGTTGTAATCATGACTGCAATACAAAGAGCCATATTAAATAATGGAATATTATCTTCCTAAAATCCTCTGGCATGGGATTTCAAGAATTTAAATAACTAATGATAAACTAGCTATCAATTTTTACAAATTTAGTTTGAATGAAATGTATCTTTTATTATAACTGTTAATTTGAAGAAGTTTCCTATAAGTATGGGAATGTTGCCTATTTTCATGTTTGAATTTTAACATTGGCCAAAATTATAATCACTTAGTACAATAATGGCTGGTTGGTTGATTAAATAACGTCACATTATTATTGCTGCACAATAATGTCACAGACTCGTAACCGCGATTTAATGAACTGTTGGGATTTTCCATTGTATGCTGGTCTCCAGCCTACAATGTGCCTCCCACTTCTAAGGATCAAAGCTGGTACCTCATTGATTATGGTGATTACAGGCAATCCTCCTAGCAGTTAGTTATGTGAAAAGTCGTTGAAACATTCTTCTGTGGGTCAAGCTCTATGCCTTTTCCACACTTCGGGAACCGACAAGTTACGCCAGCAATCCAGCATTCATACACCAAGCAATGACAGCATGTTTGCCTTGTACCACCAACTTTAAAAAATATTTACTATTAAGATACACATCCACAGCAAAATCATCAAGTCACATCAACAACCACAGAGAACAATTTTAAACCAACCACGTTGTTGTGCAAAGCTGAACTTTTTAATCCTCTTTGCGAGTGTAATCAGGTTTATGTGCATCATAAATTAGGGTTGACGAAATATATACCTTATCGCTCACTAAATGTCACATTTGGCAACCATACCGTATATTAGGAGATAAACCCCCAATTCTAACTTCTATGTCTCATTTATTACAATTTCTATGACCTTTAGATGCAAACACGTCTGCTTCTCACGGGGACATTGATCTAATCTTGTATGATGACGGAGATCTGGGAGGATTAACATATGACGGTTATCGCATCAGCATGGATTACGCCAACTTCAACGATTTCGGGGATTCCGTGTTTGGCTCCGAGCATGCTGGGAGGGAAAGGACTCCTGGAAGAGGGGACCACAGAGGAAGCATACCTCATGTTGGTAAGTGAAAACCTGCCTACTTGTAGAGTCTGTCAGCTATCTGTATAATGTAGGGATTTTCCATTTTATACTGTTGCACAGTTAATTTATAAAATTGTACATAAATTAAAGGGATTTTTTTCCCTTTTTCAAATTTTTTTTATTTTCACCACCAAAAGAGCCTTCAGTACCATAAAAACAACAATCATTAGAAACATATAGTTTACCATAACATTAAATTATTAAACAATAATTGAACAGTTTTTTTTATATTGGACAAATAAATTAAACTACATTTTTTGTAATGTTATAACAAACTATTTTAAGTACAAAAAAATTACATATTTGATTTTCAAAATGTTAGTAGGCGTGTAATATGTGTTCATGTTCAACTCGGCCATATTCGGTATTTGGCATTGCTGGGAAACCTTGTGATTTTTAGAGGTTTAAGATTCGGGTTGAGTGAGATTTCTCAACTTGAGTTCTAAAATTTACAATGATAAAATATACCATTTTCCTTCAGAATGGAATTTTTTTTATTTCTGAACTTATAACTTTCACAATTAAAGTACACATGTTACACTGTGTTTGGGGGACAGACTGATTATTCGACCTACCGCAGAATAATAACGATGATAATGATAGTTTGAAATTGTACTTGCAAAAACTGTAGATATGTCATTACAACACTTTGTGATTTGTACTGCCCCTCTCTTGTAACCAGGGTTCATATGTTCCTTAGAAACTCCTCATTTTTATTTTTGGAAATGATGCACAAACCCTGATAATGTTCCCCTTAAAATTTCATAGCAACAAAAATTGTGAATTGTGTAGAATAAAATCTAATGTTAAACATCTGGCAAACTTTCTTTTACTCTCTAAATTCCACTAATCAACAAGTGTTTTACTTAATATTTTTTTATGAGGTTAACCAACTTTCACTCCAATTCTGCATATATGTCTATAAAAACTATTTTACAGATACAAATCAAATAATGTTGATAAATGACTTTTTGCATGATCTTTATTTGGAATAAACTATTTTGTTGGTTATTTCATTATTCAAAACATGTTGCTGCATTTTGCACTTGGCTAGTGCAGAAAATAAGGGAATGTTTATTATTTTAAAATCAAGATTTATGAATATAAAGGTTTAGCAGAAATGTATGTCTAAAAAGTTTTACTGTAAGTTAATTGAAATAAGTAGCCCATACATTTTCCCATATCGTTGGACATCTTATTACTGCTTGAGTAATTATACTTGTGTGTAAATCTTTTTGTACTATGCCAAGAGAATACTTACCTGACAAATATTTATGTTTTGAGGATGCTTTTTACAAATAATGCAACTAAAAGGTGGTTATTTTATTAAAAAAAAGGAATATATTTTTGCTCTCAAAATAGTCCTTTCAATTAATTTAATTTTATAATTTCGTCTTAATTGTAGCTCTCTTTTTCTGAAACGTGTATTATTCTTTCTGGTAAAACTTTTTATTTTAGTAGTTTTCAATTGTTATTATAAACTTACGTGAATTGAACTTGGTAAACATTCTCAGTTGGTATGTTAGCATTTCTGGTCCTGTTTACAAATGTTAGTAAGAATTCCTGACAAGAATAGTTCAGCTGGTATCACAACTTCTATCATCAACTCACCCTTCTATTTTTAGTACATAAAAATTCAAAATCATTCAATCTATTAAAGCTGGTTTTTCTCACTTATGCATTGCAGTTAGCGCTCCCGTTCTCTCGTCTCAAGTTTTCGAGATGTTCGAAAAGCAGAATGCCCTGATGGGAGAGAATTCTGCGATTCACAAAACGGCCATAGATATCACCATGACGACCTGCTCACGCTGTTTCACCTGTTCTTCTTTGCTGTACGATGAAGAAATAATGGAAGGCTGGAGTGCCGATGAATCGAATTTGAACACTCAGTGAGTTGAATTTGATGCGATTTTCCAACAATGTTTAGTTAAAAATTTACTTCTCCTGCCACAGCTCTTTTGTCATGTTTGTTGTTAATGTTAAATCATCTGAAATCGGTGGTAAATTTCTATATCCCTAACCTTGGAGATAAATCTCTTCTTGCACATGAAAGTTACCAGGTTGCAATTTCTTCAAGTGGAACTTCCTTACTATCAATGCATTTCTTCTACTAAACGAATGTGCTAAAACAAAATACAAGGTGGTTATTTAAGTTTTTTTCTCATTGCTGTGATATAATTTTTTTTGTAATGAATTTTTTTATTCTATACATATCCATTAAGCGCAAAGTCAAAAATTCAGTACACATACAAAAGCAGAAACATGCACTTCGATTGACAAAACAAGCAATGTCCAGGATTTATTCTGATTCTATTTAATGAAAAGCAGAATTTTAGGAACGTATAATGATAACATAATTTTTCAAAAAACAGCAGTCCTCTAAAAATTTCACAATACATTGAAATTTTTCTATGTATTGGACTTCCTAAAATAAGGTGTGTGTTTTTCGCTGGATTAGTTCAAAATTAATCTCCATACAACCTGTTTTTACAAGATATTTTAAAGTTCAGCAAGTTTGCTTTAATACAGATAAAAATGTACTTTTTCAGTAATAAATATTTTTTTAGCATTATATAACAATTATCTCCTCAAATTAAGTTGCATTGCATTATATTTTATTGTATCATAGCACATTTTGTGAAAACTAACTATAAATTTTAAACCTAAAAATAAGGTGCACTAAAAAATATCAATATTTGGAAGTACATGTCCAAAATTGCTTGCCAAATGAATAGCTGATACATTTAAATTTGTAAACTAATTATGTTTTTTCTAGGTGTACTTTTTGCAAAGCAAAACTTGTTCCTCTTCTGTCCATATTTATTGAAGTGAGTTAAGGTTTTTTTTCTCCTTATATGCATTTAGCAATTTAATTCTTTTAGAGGTTTTGTATCGAATTGAGAAATTAAGCATTGTTGTTTTATAGACTTGTCATATATTTCATTCTTTTTAATAATTTACTAAAATTTTGCATGTTTTTTTTTATGTTGAGTTAAAGTGCATGGAAATTAAAAAAAAATGCAGGTCAATAAAAAAATCAGAATAAATGTTGCTTTAAGAACAGGGATGAGAAACTGCCACAACAACTAGAACCATGATCCCTGCCCAGATAACTAAAAAAATTTAACTAAAACAACAGCAGCCTAAAAAACAATAAAGTTTTGTATTTCAGAATTATGTATTTCAATTGTTACAATATTATTCGAAAATACTAATTTCAAGAAATAATTCACTGAATCTATAAAAATAAAGAATTTAAATACATAGCAAAGGCCAAACCATTTTTTTATTATTGCTAAAGTATTCACTGCTTTATTTACTCAAATGCAATAAAAATATATGTATTTCAGAAGAACTCGATTGTTATGATATTATTCGAAAAGTATAGTGGTGGTTAATTAGAAATTCATATGCTTAGTTTCAAATTCAATCAATCCCTGTGTATTATTGCTTTTCAGACCAAAGTTTTTTTACTTTCTATTTCTCTTTTATTGATTAAAATGTAGTGGATGAAAAACTTCACTATGAAGTAGCTACATATAATACATCAACAATTTTCAACTATAAATTTATCAGTAAATCCGTTTTTTAGATTAAAATTATGTTTTGATATTTTATATTATTATTCTACTGCACACACATTGTCTATTTATTTTCTATTTGCAAACGTTCTTCCAGGACTGCAGATGGAGGACTACTGACGGCAGCAATGTTGATTCCGCTCACTCTACTGAGAGCGTGTACAGTGGTTCTCCCGACGCTCTCGACTCAAATTCCTTGGCTAACCGTCCACATCTCTCTCAAACCACGAAGGATACTCACAAGAATCAAACCATTGATTCTAATCACAATGCATTTATAGAAGAGGACTTGGAATATGTAAGTTGTCATTTTCTATAAGTTTGTTCTTAACCCTCTGAGCGTTAAGAGATATAGCGGAATATTTATATTCTTTTAATAATATTTTGATATCAGGGCTGCCAAAGGCGACTATTTTTAAGATTCCCGCGACTATTTTTATTATAATAGTACCAAAAGCGACTATTTTCATCAAAACCCTCTACTTTTTTCAGCTTTTGGCGACTATTTTTTTGTAACAACACAGATTTTAAACTAATATTTCCCAGAATCACGCATCATTTAACTGATTTTGAAGCGTCACATAATCTGATTGGCTGTTGCGTACGACACCAATGTACTGCTATTTGGGGATTCTAAAGGACAAACAGTCGAAGAATCAACACCATTAAACGCTGTAGGAAGTGTTTACAAGTAAATAATACTTGCCAAGCACGATTTATCGCCAATAGACATCGCTTTCATTACCTTTAGAGCAATTTGCATTTAGGTTGCGTGTGTTACTTCTAGAATTCACTGCGCGAAGCAAAGAACATTTAGATACACCTCAGGAACTGAGGTTCTGCAGTTTTCATTTTTTTATTACTATCATTTTTTTTTTTAATTTTCTAAAAAATAACCAAATATACCTGCGTATATTCCTAAAAATTTCAGTTAAAATTTTCATTTAAATGTGTAACCTATATACATGTCAGTTAAAATAATTGCATAAAACAACTGGGAAGGAGTGGATTTTCGAGCTGTATCGCTGCGATTGGGGTGCATCACAATTTTAAACAAAAATATCGTTATTGGCAAAATCGTTGTAATCAAAATTGCTGTAAAAAATATCAGGGATGGGAATCCTGCTCCAACTTGCTACAAAACCACATTTATGTCGAAAGTTGATGGTTCAATGTCTTTCGCTGCATAATGGCGCTGTGTTAAGAATTTTTTCGCTCATGAAAGCTCTGGAATTGTAGATATATATTCACTATACGCGGCTTGCTTCAGTTCGTTTGTTGTTCTAACATTTGTTGTTCGTTTGTTGTTCAAAAATGGAAATTTTGAAATTTCTAGGGATTTTGCATAAGTTAGCTGGTAAAATTAGTAAACCTTCAAAGAACTTTATATCTGATAATGAGAAACTAATACCCTACAAAAGTTTAGGTGTACTTTTTTGGTTGAAAATTTTACTCCTATTTTTAATACGAATGCAATTAGCAAGTTTCAGGATATGAACAACTTATCATTACTACTAAATTTGGTTAAAAGACAGCAATTATAGAAATTATTTGTTTCAATTTTGAAGCGTTTTTTTTTCCTTATCAAAATTTGTGAAAATGTCTTTATTTTCCACTTTTTTTTTTAAACTGCTGTTTGGTTAAGAAAGTTATTTGTTATAAACTGATATTGATTACTACCAAGCTCAGCAACAAAAAAATATGGCAATATGCTGACAATTTTTGTGAATGCTGTATTTTTGTAACCATTGCCTTCAGTCATATTCTATTATGTTTCTATAAAAGTAGGCATATGTTCTTTGGGTATTTTTATATACTTTAATTTAAAAAAAAAAGCAAATATCGGTGCAAAAATGCGCTTTTTCAAAACAGTACTATTAATGTGCGGTTTAAAAGTGGAGTTTGTTCATATCTAGTGAATATATAATTTTTTTAATTTATGCAATCTATTTAAGAAAATGAGTATAAAGTACATATTTAGAATTGTTTAAAAACAGTGACAAAAATAAAAATAATATCAATTTGTAATATTACTTGCATTTAGTAAAATGCATTTTTCGCAATTTGTTTAATGTGTGTCGCAATTTACTACTTTTAGTAATCTTTGCTAAATATATGCATAATCGAGGAGACTATTTAGGCTACTATTTTTGATGTCTAAGGATACTAAAGCTACTATTTTCTGATCTCCGTAGTCGGAGTTTTAATACCTTCATATCGTATGTACGTGTTTTTCTAATTCAATAAAGATAACTTCTTTCGAAAAAATATAGATATTCTTTATTTATATACAAGACTTCAACTACACATACGTTTCCAACTAACATAAAATAAGAGCAGTAAAAAAGCTCCTATAAAAATTAAATTACATTTCGTATTGAAAGAAATAAACTGCAGCCCGCACGACAACAAACTAGCATCGTCAGTTACGATAGTCAAAACCGAAGAAGTAAGCACCGGGCTCGTGATATGCCTCCAGTTATATCCTGTGTATTGCCTATGACGTAATAAAATAAATTACTTCACTTCACATCATATCCAAGACTGCATGAGATTAGCGAACTTATTTGACATCACTGAAATCACGATCGAACGAGTTTTATTTGATTGAACTTAGGTTCGAAAACGTGATCGATGTCTAACATTTTCAAAGGCACAACTCAGTGGCAGCCCTGTGATATTTCTCCTGCTATATATTATTTTACGTATACGTTAGAATCTCATTATAATGGATTAATAAGGGCTAAATGTGGTCTGTTTAATGAAAGTCTGGTTTATAACAAACAACTAGCTGAAATGCTCGAAGTGAAGTTTGTGGAAGAATTACTTTTTTAAACTCAAGAATATGTTGTTTTCTTTCATTTTGAAGAACAGAGGGGGGAAATTATTTCTTGTTATTTTGGTGACTTAACTTTTAAATGGAGTTAGATAATGAAAGAAGAGCAATTTTTATGTTAAGTTCTCGTTTAATTTTAAGAACAGTGAACAAAAGAATAGGTTGTTATTTCGGTGTCTGAGAGTAACCATTCAAGTACAAAGTGTTAACCCTTTGCACTCCAAGAACACTTTGCGATTTGTGTTCTTCTATGGAACAGTTATTCCTCTTTACGTTCTTTTCCACACATTTTTTTTATACTCAGAAAGGGGAAAATATACTAATCTGTTTTGTATTTGCATGAGAACAAGTTGAAAAAAAGATTGATGTTCTAAACACAAGATCATGCTGTTCTCGTTTATTTTAAAGAACAGGGAAACAAAAGAACTGGTCGTTATGTTGCACCTGAGAGACGACATTGGAGTGCAACGGGTTAATACATATCAAAGGCTTTAGCGCATGCAACTTTGACATAAGTAATTAATTTTTTTAATATGAGTATGAATCTCTCTTCAGGACACGCATTCTACCAGCAAGGAGATGCAGAAGACAGCTCCCCTGGACGAGAACGACAATCCTGCCTCCAAGCAGCGGGTAGAGAGCAGCAGGCGCCCCTCTGTCCTGTCAGGTGAGCTGGAGCCGATCACGGTGCCGTACCTCAGCCCCCTCGTCCTGAGGAAGGAGGTGGAAAACGTCCTGGAGCACGAAGGGGACAACTGCATGACAAGGACCGAGTTTGTAGACCAGCACCCCATCATATACTGGAATCTGGTGAGTTTTCTGGTTTTTTCTAGGAGAGCAGAATATGTTAAAAGGTGATTCGGTTGCAATTCGAGCTCCATTCGAAAAATTTTGCTATGGACGAAAAATTAAAATTACAACAAGGATATCTACTTTACAGGGTTTGTGCAGTCCTTAGAATCTCCTTATTTTGGTTTCATATCCTTATAAAGGTCCTTAAAAAGTATTCATCGACAACAAAATGTTGTGAACCCACAGCTTCTTTGCATCCAATAGCTTTTAGCTGTTTTTGATATTCATTTTTAAAAAAATTATTCTAAGAAGGCTTATTTGCGACTTTAAAGCTAACCTTAAAGTCCTTATAAATTGCTTTTAAGGTCCCTCGAAACTTAATTTTTATTTTTTGAAAATGCATACTAACGTTGCTTTTTTTATATATACAAAAACAGGGTGGCAACACAACCTGGGAAATCAGGGAATTATCATGGAATTTTTTATTTCTGGAAATGTCAGGGAATTTTTTTAAATTTCAAAAAAAAAATCAGGGAATTTTTCAAATTTAGATCACCAAATTGGCAATTATCTTATATTATGCCTTTTACTCGGGTTAGTTTAGTTGTCAATATTTCCCTTTAGTTCTGAAAAAGGATTAAAAAAAACATGATTACGCGCCTTTTCATATTTTCAGTTTTATTTTTGTAAAAATGTGAACCACTGCTGGAGGGAGAAGTAAAAGAAAAGTGCATTGGATCTTGAATTGTAAACAACATGTGAGGGGCTTAATGAATATGTGATTTACTCGTATTGAAGATTGGAATAGGAAATATAAAGCATATAAAACATTTAAAACATTTAAAATTATCTACAAAAGAAATAATTGAAAAAAGCTTGCTTTTTTTGCATAATCTGCTTCCAGAGAACGTGTTTAATTACTATTATGCCTGTCGAAATTGCGTAATTTGTGTTGTATCCATAAATTATTATTTTAACTATCAATAAGCATTGCTTATAATTTTTCATTTATAATGGAGTATATTTATTGGATCATTGTAGCGTGGATACTTTGTTTCTATACAAATCATGTATTGCAACATTTCTTAATGTAATCATAAAATCAGGGACATTTTTTGTGACACCATCATGGAAATCAGGGAAATATCAGGGAACTTTTTTTCCACAATGTTGTTGCCCTGAAAAATGTTCTCAATTGTTAACGTTCTAACTTGACATGAAATATGTTTCTATACATTTTTCAATTGAAACCAGAAATAGGATACCTGAAAGAAATTATATCGGTGCTAAAGACTACCTTTATAAAAGTTAATCCAATGAAGAAGAGTGAAATGTTCAGTTTTTAATAGTAGAGTTTATTTATTGCATAAATATAATTGAAGAACAACCTCTATTCCTTATACGAGAGAGCCTTCATGGCATGAATATGAAAATGTTGTTGCATAAGTAATAAACAGCATTTGTATATTGTAATTGTATTACATAAAACTAGAATGAGTGATTTGGAAATGTGTTCGTTCACAAAGCACTGATTGTGTATTTTTTCTCTGAAAACATTGATATAATACCTCTCATTTCAATTTTGTTTATAGGTATGGTTTTTCAAGCGCATTGGGGTTTTAAGTCATCTTCCTAGTCTTATATTGTCTTCTGAATCAACTACTAAAGGGAAAAAGGTACTTTTGGTTTTTATCCCTCCTCCATGCCGCATCATGCAGTTTTCTACTCCATATTTTATTTACAATGTGATTTGCATGTATAATTGATAAACCATATAAGCTGTTATTGCAATGACTAAGATAGTATTGTACCTAAATATTGCGCTTGTAATCAGTAGTAAAACAACCTGCACTCAACAAAAATCCATGTAGAGTGTCCATTTATGAATAGATCATTATGATTTTGTCCTACTAAACATCTACCTTTAAGTTTTACAGCATGAAAGTTCCATGAACTTAATAAACCATGTACCAAATTTTGTCCTCACTAATTGAAGACTAAAATTGGTAAACGATGTAAGTGTAAAAAAATTCAAACACTGTCAAATGAACAATGCTAAATATGGTAAACCTGAAAGTGACTTGTAGTTCCCAAAAAGAGTGTGTACAAAGGCTGCTTGTGAACATCCTTATAGGCTAAACAAGCATCTTTTTTTGATTTCCCAACATTTTCCCTTTGAACACTTATAATGTTTACCACTTTCAGTCCACAATTATTTTGTCTACCACCACTGTGTGATTATCAAAAGAAGCCAGTTTTCAATACAAAAGTGACCCTTTACAAAAATTTAGTTTTTCACTATTCTTCTTGCTCCACCATGTCACACTCAGTCACATAGAACACACTCCTCCAGCAATATGAACGTAATGATGTACTATATGATTGGCCCCTTAGTTGGGACTCGTACATTTTGCTTTCTACTAACTTTATGTGTTTTTCCTTGCAACAGATTCCATTTGAGTGGCTGAAAGCGGACAGCAAAAATGTGTCCATTCAGTGCGTTTGGGATAACGTTAAATTACACGATGATATGGGACAGCCGTTTTACTTGCAGTGGTCTCGACAAGAGAGTGGTGAGTATTTTGCGTTGTTAAGTCGTTTGTCTATTTACATGCCTGCTTTGTTTGCGAAATATATATTTTTTTAAAGTCATTTCAGGGTCGGCTCAAAATGTTATTGATGAAGATATTTAAAAAGAGAATCGATTGTTAAAGAGTTTTGCATTACAGCTTTTGTAAAGAAAAAGAAAATTTCAATGGGTGACTAAAAATCTGTCCAACAGCTTTTATACTGTTCGACAGATTCTTATTTTTTCCAGATTTATTAAAGACTACATGCGGTTGGGCATTTGGTGTCATACCATCTATGTTTTAATATCTCTTATTCCCCTATAGGATATTATATTCATGAAATATATCAATGAATTTATGCATTACTTGTAAACAGTTATGGAATATTAAACAATTTTTGCCCATGCTATTTTTAAAACTAAATTAAAAATATCTCATTACAAAATATCATGATTAGTGTTAAAGAAAGTTATTTAAATATTCTAGCTTGAAAGAAATCATATCCACGGATATCCTAGTTACATGAAATAAAATTTTTAGTTACAACTTGATTTAACCTCACAAAGCGTTTTTGAAATTGAGAAATATTTAGATCAATGAGGAATATAGATCCGTACCGAAATGGGCAGTTCTGAGCTGCATAGTAAAATAATAGCATTCAAAGCTGTGTTATTTTTTCATTGTAGGCGAACAGTCACCACTTGTTACAGCTCTTCTCACTGATGAAAGTCAAGCATCTAAAAAGTGAGTTGTATTATTAATTTTTTAACACAAATTTTTTCATGATTATTTTAAGTTTAATTAATTTACTTTAGAAGTTTTTGATACTCAATATTCCCAAATCTTGTTTAAAAGGTATTACTCTGAAGTGTTTTTTTATATATATTGTGTTTATAATTAACAAATAATTTATTATATATTTTTAGTAGTAAAACTTGTGTGCATATATATATATATATATATATATATTGCCGCAACAAGTGTATGTTTTTACATCAGTAAAATTTTTTTCCCACAGAAATATTTTTTTAAGTTTAATTTCTATAGAAAAAAGAACTAAACATTTATTTTAGCTAATAGTTTTACTGCTATTTAAAGATTATTATTTAAGTAAGTGTCAATGCTAATTGATTTGTTAGCAGCAATTGTGATTTGAGTCTTCAAATAAACCTATTAAGTCTGTTGTCACCATTGTTAGAGTGAAATAAGGTTGCTGGCGCTTTCCTTGTACTTCAGTATCGTGTTTAAACAAATTGTTGCTGAGAGTATCCATAGATTATTAAGAATGATAGCTGTGGCCTGAAAGTCTTTATATTAATGGGCAAGCTATCAATTTTCTCTCTATGGTAAAAAAAAAAAAGTAACTGCCGGCGATCCTCTTTCCTCTTCCATATTTTAAGTCGCTTCTCAAAAAGTAACTATCGGATAATTATGAATATTACCGAGTTTGTTTAGAAATGTTTGGGGAATACGATGATATTTTTATTATAATAGAAGACTTACGTTAGAAGTTATGTGTCAAGCAAAACATATAGAAATAAACATTCCATAAGTCTATTATTATTATTTATATTTTTTTTGTAGAACTAGGGGGCTCCGCCAACTCTGATAATCATTTAGCTAAAGAATGTAAGCAATGCTATAAAAGTTAAAAAAAGAGCACTCAGTTCGAGAGGAAACAAGATTTTTTCTTCTCCAAAGTCAGAAAATCCCGTTTTCAATTAGCACAGGTTCCGTTCTCAAAAGAAAGAAGAACCATTTTTCTTCCAAACAGATGTTTCATAAAACGTGGAATTTTTTAATTGCACGATTCACATGTAAAAGGGAACGCGAGCACAACTCAAAGTAAAGGGCCGTCCTTCAAAAAATGCCCATAATACACACTGTAGAATGCATGCTTTAAACTGTGCTGTTTTCCTTCCCAGTGCCTTAAAGCAGGTCCTGGGGCGCTTGCAGTGCAATGACCTCTACTCCCCGATTTGCATGCTGATGAACGAGCGCAGGAAGGGTGCCCACAGGAAGCACCACCACTCCATCTACAGGGAGATCCTCTTCCTCTCGTTCGTGGCCATTGGCAGGGAGAACATCAACAACCGTGAGTGAACTTTCGAGCACAGTTCGGAACTTCATAAACCTCTTTCTTAGCACTTAAAGGATTTCAAACTTAAATTGCTTGAAAGTTCATTAAATTATTCTGCATGAGGTTTTTTTATCATATATTATTGTGTTGTTGAGAAGCTGGTTAAGGCATATACATTAAAAAAATTATTAACCCCCATCGGAACTCGAACCCATGACCCATTGCTCTGAAGTCTCATGCACTATTAATTAAGCTACAGAAAGCACGTTCTACATCTTCGAAATATTTGTTTTAAGATGTTTCCTATTGCCATATTTTAGCACAATTTTGATTCTTAAAATAAATATTTAAGCCGAGAAATAAAAAATTAAGAAACGGCCTTCCTCGAACTTCGCGACGATTCATCGTGCTTAATAGCATATACCACTCGTGATGTTCTGGTCTTTCAAACCTCCGTCAGACTTCTTAAATTAAATCTCCCTTTTATTATCATAATGAAATATTTTAAACCACGTACTTAAATACCAAAATGTGCAATTTATAATTCTTAACATCGTTTTGTAAAGATTTAAAAAACTTCAACTATTTTCTGTCAATAAAGTTTACTGTCGCTATTGAATACGGATGAGAATTTTTTTTTTATCCATCTTGGAAAGAAATACAAGTATATTATGAATGAATCTATACTTCTCATTAAAATATTTAGTTTTAAATTACTAAATAAATGTCTTGAAGGTAGAGTTTGAATTAGTGTCTCGATTTTACCGCTTTCAAGTAAGTTCCATCCAAAATTCTAATAAGGCAACTATTAATATTTTTACATAATATTAGCAAGGAATAAAATCTGTATTGGCGAAATAAATTTTGTTTAATTATTGTTATTAAGTAAGAAAGACATTGCCTTTAAAGTGGTGTCATTTGCTATGCTACGCACGATGTCAACTTCTTAGTTTTCCATCCAAAATCCTATTAAAGTAACGTATACTAGCGTCATAAATTCTACAAACCAATTAAATATTTATCAAAAGAAGTTAAACTGATTATTTATGGGTTTAGTGCAATTTTGAGTTACGATTACGCCGTGATACGCAGAACGGTCTCCAGTCAGCACGCGACGCACATTCTCGGTGAAATGTGTGGGCGCAGTTCTACAAGAATCCGCTTGATTCAAACTTCTCTCCTCCCATTTTAGACAGATTATATTATAAATTTTACTGACCTGCGTATCAGCCGACCCCATCACCTCTACCTTTTTGATGAAAATTTGTACTTGAATTTCTTGGCTTATACCGGAGTATATATGGTAAATGTTTATCTTTTTACACATAGAGGAAGTATGTGAAATAGGTAAAGTAGGCAAGAGAAAATGTTATTTCAGCAAAATTATATTTGTTTTAACATTTTATTAAAAAACGTACCACAACTTAAACCACCAATAGATTTTCATTTTGAAAGGTGGTGGCACACCTGTAAAATTTTAAGATTGCTCATACAATGTATGAATTTTAATTTTTTTTTTACTTGAAGGTTCCGAGACCCTTCACATTCACCTTGACGTTTAATAGAGCAGTCTTAGAAAATAGTCTTACCTTGAAGTTATTAGAGAGATAAGTCTTAGAAATCCTTAGAACAAATATTGCAAAGTTTTGGAGATAAAAATCGAACCCTTTATATTTGAAAGAGTTTTGTTTCTAAGTAGATAGAATACGAGTTTTAACTAATGATCATCCAATACTTGACAAATCCAACTAAAATATAATGTGAAGCTAGAGAAATAGCAATAAATATATAATTTTGGAAAGCGCAAGGAAAGCAAGGATTTGTGCAAAGAAAGGGCAGGAAGACGTTACATTTAAGGTGAAAGGGAGGCCAGGCAATTATAAAATGCCTAGAGTGAACGTTTATATATTTCAAAGTTATATTACATATATTCTCGTATGTCTTCATGTGTTTTGAATAACTGTTATCACTTTTTAAATGAAGATTTAATTAATTTCTGATTAAATTGAACTTACAATGCTAATCCTCTCGAATGTATTTTGTCTTTCTAGTGTCCTTTGATCTAGAGTATAGAAAATCTTATTCAAAGCTTTCGAACAAACAGCTGTCCCAGCTGCACGTGAACGACAGGCCTCCCGCAGAAGGAGCCGTTTTCTGCCGTCGTTATTTTAAAGACTTAGAGCTGAAAGTCAGGTGAAGTTCGGAGAGAGGTTCAAGTTCTTGCTATCTGTAAAGGTGTCCTGCTTATAAGACTGAATTTTCACATTTTATTATACTGACTGTTATTGTGCTTTATTCTTTTATAGTGGCTATTTTTCCTGATGAAGGAGAATAGGATTTTTTTCTAGTATTTCAAAGTATATTTACATATTTTTTACTGAAACTACTGTTATCAATTGTGAATTTTATCCGATTCTTTAATTGCACGCATGATTATGTAGGATGTTTTTTATGACCGATTCAGATTGTGATCTCGACTGTTCTGTTGGAAATCTTCTGCAAGGTTACGAAAAGAATCGCTTTTGTGTTATTAAAATTTAGAGTTTTGTCTTGCGATTGTTCGCCACAGTCCACATATACAACTTTGCCATTTAAGTAGGTTCCCAGATATGAATCAAGATGTTTTAAAAATTATCAAAAGCTTTAACTGTAAAGAGTTAGAATTAAAAAAATGAATTTTATAAATGTATTCGTCACACTCTGAGAGAAGAAAATGCACTTTGTATAAAGTTGTACATATTTCTGAGTTGCAGACTGTTGGGTTTATTCCCTTGCATTAAAAAGTTTTGAAATTTTATTATTTTTTTGTTGGTACTGAAAAATATACTAGTTAATTTTATTAAGTGAAGACTTTAATTACTTTATATTGTCTATATATACTTTTTATGTTACAATTAATTATTTGTTACAGTATTTAAGTAAACCGATAACATAAAAGGAATTTTATAATGAATCATTTAAATTAGTTATTCACTGAGAACTAATTTGTTAGTATTGTGAAAGTATTTTAACCACATGGCGGATACATACATAATATAAAAGTTCATGATAAGTCTCCACTTAGAAATATTTTTCAAATAGAAATCTGTTGAAAAAATGAATTAAACTCTTCTGCAATGAAAACTAACTTGCGTATTTAAAATGTTGCTGATCTGTCAGATGGTTAAGGTACATTTGGCATGAATTCTGATTATTAAAAAAAATACCTTAACACAATTGAAAGGAATCAAAATTATCTTTATTAATTTGTATGGATTGTTTATCAAATTCAACTTTTAGATAGTTAAAAAAACATGAAATTGTATTTATAATTTAATTTTTTGCATTTTGCAAAATTTAATAACGAATAGCATTACATTTGGTCATTTATTTTCTTTGTTAGAAGCATTATTTCATGATTTTTGTTTTGATGCATTTATTATAGGTATTGAGTCTTGAAAAGTTAATGGAATATTTTTATATACAATTTTTTTAAAAATTAATTTACACAATGTGTGTGCCATGATTTTGTCTACTTACTTAACTGCAATGTTATAAAAAATTGCATAACTCAATAGTGTTAATATAATAAAAACTACTAAAGCATTCTTTTTTTCGAAACTTCTTAGCTTTCAGAGGCTAACTTAAAAAGACATTTTTAAATTGTAAAAATAATTGTGATATTCGTTACAAAGTTTCAGAAGCTTGGAAATCAGTATCCAATTTCTAAAGCTATTACCTTATGTATTCAATATTTCAAATATTTATAGAAATGAGTTTAGAGTATTAACAATCTAAGTATTAGTTATTTTATTCAACACATAATTTTAAAATTATATAAAAAAGAAATGGCATGGTCTAAAGCAATGTTTAATAGAATCAGTTTTGTAAACAACTTGCATGTTTCAACTCTAAAAGTTATGCAAAGTTCGGGTTTGTGTAGTACGTTATACATACAGTTTTAAGCAATTATTTAATCCAGTAAAATAGGATTGATAACAGCACCTGCTCTATAGGACACTATTATTTTGCCAGTTTTATCTAATTTATTTAACTGCATCGTTTGTCGTGTCCATTTTACTTTGTGACCGTGTTCTATCTTTAAAAAAAAAACTTCAGTGTGTACAACAGAAAGTTCTAAATTTAATTTAGACATTTTTACCCAACAAGGAATATCTTTTAACATGTTGACTGTCAATCGGCGAAACTGATATGAATTGTATTTTTATTTCATGAGAGTTCAACATTTTAAATGATAATGTGAAGCCAGTATTAATTTATAAATAAGTACTAAAAAAGAATTGTAAATAATTGTTTTGAATTTATTTTTTCAATGATTTTATTTAACTATTCCTTTTTTGAAATTGTAAATTTGCCAATAATTTTTTGCCATTTGTGATTTTATTAAATATATATGAATTATTTCAAATCAGATTATATGTATATTTGTTGAAAAACTTTCTGATTGTAAATAAACTTATAAATCATGTGTTATATAAATTTCATTTTTGTAGCCTCTAGCACGGAATTTTTAAATCATAATATAAATGGTTTGTTGTGGCTTTTCAGATTCATACATTCATATTGATTGAACTACCCAACTGTTTACAATTTATTCTCATATTGAATATACATGCGATTGGTCTAAATTTTATTTTTTATGAGGACCGTTTAAACACATTACCTACTTGGCCGAAATGTGTAGATAGTATTTTTCATGAATTATTGGTTAACCCTTTCACTCCTTGTGATTTTATTAAATGTGGTTTTAATAATAAAACATTAGTGGTTTTAGTGTGAGCTACCAGTAGCTCACACTAAAACCACCGTTATTTTACAAATTTGTAGGATGAGATCTCGGATAACCACATGCATGAATAGGAAGCGTAGAGCTCAATCTGTTGGCACATAGCACACAAAATTTTAATAACTGAAAAATTTCGAGTCACTCTTACAGAGAATTGAGGAGTGTGTTTGACAAACATCATAAATTCGGAAATAGAGGAATACTGCAAAATGTTTGGTAAATGCATGCATTTCTATAGACAGCCCTATTTTCAAGTTTTAAATTGAAAGGAATATATATATTTACAAAAAAAAAAGAGATAAGCATTGAATTTTATAAAAAAAAAAAATCCCATTTTTATTATTTTTTAACACACTTGGAGAATTTTTACTTAATTTTTTCACACACTTAATCAAGAATTTTTACTTAATTTTTTTACGATTTCTGTCAATATTAAAATGTCTTAAGTCTGATGGTCAAAAATGGAAATTGGATGCTTTAAAGATTGCACCTTTATGACCATCTATGATGCTTTTAATTTTCTAAATGAGGGATCCAAATGTACTATAAAAAATTAGGTGTTATATTTAGATGACTAGAAAACACATTTTAAAAGCAAAATGTTTTTAAAGCAACAAGAAAGTTTGAAGTTAAGAGCTCATTCGAATTAAGTTTTTTATCCACTAATTTTTAATAGCCATTTCCACATTAAGACAGTAAATTTAAGAAAACTTTATTCAGATGATTTTGCTTTGGTGTGCTTCCAATACTTCCACAAATGACTCACAGATGTTATCACAGGGATGCTGATGGGAAGGAACAGCGGAATGTAGATGGCATATCTGGAAAGGAGAAGGGGGGAAATGTCATTTACTTTTGGAAAGTCGCACCTGCCAGCATTTCAGGAATCGAATTTTTCCTCCTTCTGACAACAAATTTGGATAAAATTTTCAGTAAGTGATGTGTAATTGGTGCCGAACATGAAAAATAACTACTTTAACGGAAAAAATAATCAATTGTTTAAATAATTGTTACTTGTGAACTGAAATTCGGCTCTGGCTAAATGGCCCCTGTGACCTGTTTACATGGTTTAGAAAAAGTTTATTGTTCAACTTGGCTTAACCCTTTGCACTCTGCTGTCTCCTCTGAGGCGACAACATAACAACCCATTCTTTTGGTTCCCTGTTCTTTAAAATAAGTGAGAACAGCATGTTCAGAGGAAAAACAATCTGAAATTCCCTGCTATTCAGTTTTATCAGAGAGAAAGAAATAATAAGGATTTACACAAATTAAGCATGATAACAGAAAAAAATTCTATACATTATCTGCCCCTACATACTATATTTCACAAGTTTTCAATATTAACAATTTGCTATTTCTTTAAAAAAATTTAAAGACATATTTAAAAAATTTGTGAATTAAAAACAAAAATATCTCTCTACACTACCAATATACAAAGACTAATGCACAAAAAGTGCCGAAGTCCAGTATCAATAATTATTATATAAAAATTTAATGTACAACAAGTTCAAAATTTCAGAGTACTTACAAATATCAAAATGCAACTTTTAAGATATAAAAAAAAAAACTCTCAAGTAAGTACAGTATGTCCTATAGATTAAAAGTTATTGTACTTTAAGATCAAACACTAAAGTCACCTCAATATTTAAAAAAAAAAAAATACACCCAAAAAGTAAAAACCTAATGTATCCCAAAAAATAAAACTAATTTATTCTAAAATCCAAAACTTGAAATCTACTGTCAGTCTAATACACCAAAGATTTAAAATGTAATGTACCCAAGAATAAAAGAGCCTAGTGCAGTTGTTGACATCAGTTTTACCAAATTTGGTATAAAAAGAAAAGTGCTGTAATGATTTGTGCAAGAGAAATTAAAATTTCACTAGGAACTTAGCAATTTTTAAACATTTAAAACATAAACTTTTAAATTGATTGAGTGGGCAAGTATATAGTTATAGACAGGTATCCAGATATTTTGCCAAGTGTTGGAAACATCAAACTTTTCGGTGCGATTTCTACTACCTTAAAAGAGAACATATTAACTTTAAGCATCCAATTTATAGTCAAAAGATGCTTTTTTTTCCTTTTTGATTGAATTTAGAAAGTATTTAAATATATGCAGTCAATCAATGATGTTTCATAGCCAGAAATCAACTTGGCAATATTTTCTTTTGCTAATTTCCCAGATTTTTTAAAAAAAATTAATGAAATCCGTGATTTTTCCTAAATGGCTAAATTTTCCTGTTGATGGACACCCTATGTGTTTAGAAAACATTGATCTTTTTTCAACTTGGTTCTCTTGCATACCCCAAACAGTTTCTGATTTTTTTCCCTTATGAGAATAAAAAAAATTCTAGGAAAAGGAACAGAAAGAGACAAAACTATTCCGTAGAATGAAAATGTCAACTATGTTCTTGGAGTGCAAAAGGTTAAAGTCTTATGTTGATTGGCTAAAACAGCTGTGAAGGGTGTTACCCAACCCCAAATTAATCAGTGCTAGGCAATACCAACTTGCAATACACGCAAGTCCAAATACATATTTTGCTTTACATGACATTTTAGCAGTAAAAAAGTTCAAAAGCATTTTCACTAAAAACTCAAATGTAATTAAATAAGCCAAACTAACTGGTGGTTGAAATAACAAATCCCTTGAAATATGTTCATTGTACAGGGAAAAATACACCTTGGCAGGTATAGAAATTATAAAACATTTCTTTTTGTAAATAACTTACTTTTGGTCTTCTGGGAAATATAAGAGAGCTAACAAGGAAGGGTCAAAGAATGCTTCATCTGGAAAGAAAATTATAGTAAGTTTCACAAATTGGTGAGAATATAAGAAGAAAAGAAAAAACGAAAACGATATTAAAAGGTTCATTTGCCAAATTCAAGAGTTTCATATTTTTTTTCTTTTGTACGGTAAACCCTATCAATATGCGAGGGGTGACGAATCCCCTGCACTTTTTGGGGGTTTTGCCCCGCACTTTTTTAATATTTAACTTTTTTAAATAAAAAATAAGTCATATTTTTTACTGCATTGCCAATTTTTTTTTTTTAAAAACATCGTACCCTATTCCCTACCCACTACTACAGACGATGGGCAACAAACCCATTCCCCATCTGACACTTGTATCACGTGGGGGAGGAGTCTACAACTACAGTTTTCGATTCTGCCACATAACTCCTCGTATAGGCATACCATCATATAAAGAAAGGTAGGCCGCATCGATCAAGCCGATTATTAACCCTTTTCGCCCACTGACTTTTGTACTACGTGAAGGGAATGTCGCCCTTAACTGCAGACGATTTCGTTCACATTACTCCCCGGGGAATCGTGGTATGGGTGATAAATGACCTACCGTAGTATTGTAAAGTGAGTCGCGTCGATCAGGTCGTTTGTTAAACCATTTTACCATCTGATGTTTATACCGCATGAAGGAAAATGTCACCCTTGGGGCAGGCAGTATACACTTCCACCTCAATAATTATATGGAAAATCAGCCTTCGTGGATAAATGACATAACATGGAGTAGAGGAAGGTAGGCCGCGTCAACCAGATTGGCCATTTATACACTCTCCCTCTGACCTTCCGATTTTACCGCTTTAAAGCCAATTCCATCCAAAATACTAATACAACAATTATTAATATCTGTACATAATATTACCAAGGAATGAAATAGGCATTGGAGAAATACATTTTCTTTAATTATTGCAATCAAGTAAGAAAGACATTGACTTTAAAGTGGTGTCATTCTCTACGAACGATGTGTACTTCTTAGTCTTCCATTCAAAATTCTATTAAAGTACGTATAATAGTTTCATAAATTCTACAAACCAATTAAATATTTATCAAAATATATACTTTTTTTTTAGTTAAACTGATTATTTATGCGAGTAGAGCAATTTTGCGTTACGATTACGACGCGATGCTCAGAACAGTCTCCAGTCAGCACGTGACGCACATTCTCAATATCGGAAATGTCGGCACGTTTTAGAAAAATCCGCTTAATCTCAACTTCTCTCCTTTTTCCGTTTTAGACAAATTGCATTTTAAATTTTACTGACCCGCGTATAAGCCAACCCCGCTACATTTTGATGAAAATTTTGATTTAAATTTCTAGGTTTATACACGAGTATATACGGTATATCATAGAAATCAGTGAATGAACATATATACTATAATTTTTACATGCGTTTTGTTGAAGAAATAAAACTATGTTCAAGAACACACAATAAATCATTTCGACTTATTTTCACTCATTTTTCAGGTTCCTCTAGTAAAAATTTAGAAAATAATTTTACTGAGTTTCCTTTTGAACTATAGCATTTTACTATTTCAGCATTATTCTAACCAAATTTGAAGAAAATCAGAGCATTAATAAAAAGTTAGTAAATTTGTGCAAAAGTGCTTCTTAAATATTTTCGCAATAATCTAATGGTTTTTTTGTTGTTGTTGTAACTTTTTAAATTATGGCTCGAATTATTTGAAATTTAGCGCAGATGCTATTTTTTAAATAAAATGTAAATTGTATAGTATTTTCTTAATTACAATATGAGATACTGGGAATTTATATTAATTACAATTTACACTTGCACCTGCTATTTATCAGTTTTCCCTTGAACAATCTATTTATTTACATTTGTTTTTTCTACAATGCATAAACGAGATGCGGAGGTCCTGGAAGGACAGAAATTGTGTGTATATATAGCATACATTCTATACCAATGTGATTAAATACATTTGTAAAAAAACAGCAAGCCTGCTGGTTTAATAACATTTCAAGAGTTGCAACACCCTTTTTGCAGCAGACAACACAAATATGAACATGAATGTTAATTTTTGTAATGGCCATTACAAAATGAAAAAAAATCTTTGATTAAAAAGGGAGGTAAAACGGTCAGAAATGTGTTATCATAGGCATAAAGGGAAAACATATTTTTTTTTAAATAAGGGGAAAAGGACCATATTCTGGAAAAAAGGACTTCAAGTAACAAAAAGGACTTTTAGGGGGAAGAGGGACCTATTGTGAAGTCTGTATTCATCAGTGAGCCAAGGTAAAATAAATTTTCCCCATGGAAGAATTCACTCCCGTTATTCTTTTAGATCGGTTGGTTCATGTTGCCCTACCTGATGCCACAAAGGCAGACTGAGCTTTGGTGAAACCCTTCAGCAAGTTGCCCTCGGACAGCAGTTTTAAACTCTCTTTGGTTGAAGAGAGAGCAAAGTGGATCTAAGGAGAGAGAAAAAGCATATGGATCATTAAAAACGTTAAGACAGGATAAATATAAGCAGGCCAGTTCAGACTGAGCCAAGAATACAAAGATATATACAAAACAGTTTTTGCAACTCAAGCTATTAATATTACATGGAAAGTTTTTTTAGTAGCATACAATTTGGTAAGCAAATTTGCTGTCATTAGTGTAAAATCAAATCAGAAATAAACAATATCTGTTCGAAATGAAAATTATATCTCTGAGAAAAAGTTAGGTAAGTCAATTGGTTATTGTTAGTTAGTGTTAAATCCAAAATGTATTACATCTCTTTGAAAATTAGCTATTTTGTTTTCTCTACATTGACAGCTGCCAGTTGTACAAATGGTTTGTAACCCAACATTTGTCAAAGTCTTACATCACTCATTTCAAGATTTCTTATTTTTATATACAATTTTGAAAAAAGTTTGATGCACCTAAGCTAAATATTTACATGCACTGTGAAAAAGTTTAGGTGCACCCACTAATTTCGTAAACTAACTTTTCAAAAGATGGAGCTCTGTGGGTTGAGGTTAGGGGGTCTAGGGGTTACAAAGAAATAATGCTTAAAATGCCTTGGAAACTCGTCCCATACAGCTCGAAAATTAGTTTAGTAAATAACTTAAGTGCCTATTACAATGTTTAAATGATGCAATGTACAAGTAAGTAACTAAAAGTAACTTCTGATTGTGGTGTTGTATTTGTTGGGTAAATTAGTTTCCATATTCTTAGTAAAAACTGTGCAAATTAAAAGAAAGTATAAAATGAATTTCCGAATTTTTTCTTCCCTTCATTTTCATGTTCAAACAAAATTGAAACATACAAATTCAAAAAGCGGGATGCATACATGAAAAAAAGAGGTCCCTGGTCCTATTTAAGTTTTAGCTAGGGGTCCGTGGTTTAATGCTAATTGGGAACTGTTGACTAAGGTTATAGAAAATAATGTGGATGTATTCAAATCATGGGGTGAATCTAAAGAAGTGTTACCTTTTGCCCTACATCATCCCTGATTACAATGTTGCCAATCGTCTGCAACAGTTGACTGAGGGACGAGAGCGATGATATAGAGACGGACAGCTGCTCCTGGGCGTTCTTCCTCAGCAGGAAATCCGTCTCCTGTGGACATGCACACTCATTAGTTCTCCTGCTGTCCTTGTAAGTAATTACGGTAACCCATTGAAAGTTACTGAATCAATTGGGATGAATAATGACTTTAGGGAACTCAGTACCCCATATACATGCAACATTAACATACCATATTACAATATACCTTTTCCTGATAACTCCTCAACTTAAAAGTTCAAAAAAATTTATGTTCTTTAAATAAATCCTCTATAATATACTGAAATTAAATATGAAAGAAAAAGTTATTATTTTTTTTTTACAAGAAAATTAACTAATTACCTACAATATACCTTTTCTTGGAAAATTCAACCGATATGTAACTTTTTTTATAAGCATTTAATAACTATTGTATAATGATCTGAAGTTATGATTTGGAGAAAAAAAAAGATTATATATATTTTAATTCACCAACTACCACAAACAAATGTCGAAAAAATCACTTTTTTTTATATAGTTTTTGCATTATAAAGAAAAAATTATGGAAAGCTTAAAACAAAATGTTAACCTCGGATTAATCTGCAGGTTATGTGCTTCAATTTTCAAAAAAAAATTTGAACATATATACAGTAGTTTTGTAGAAAAAGTACATCAAAATTTCAAGTTTTGAGAAAATCGTGTTTAAAGTTTAGGATCTTATCCCTTACACTTGCTCACATTAAAAAAAAGTTAACATATTTCAATTGCGACTAAAAACAAAAATTATACATAAATAATAAAAATAAAAAGTTTAATCAAGATAAAAATCCCAAAATCGAATTTTTGACGATTTAAGTTTAAATGATGGCACCTGCCCAATAGGTTGGGAAAATGTTTGAAATTAAAGAGAGAAAAAGCCAAGTTTCTATGTCAGAGAATGGCAAGAAGGGCGAAACGTCATAAAAATAGGAATTGATCGCCGACAGAAGCAAGATAATCTTATATTGCCATTTATAACCTCTATTGTTTTATTTCGAGATTTTACAAGCAACAGAGCCTAATTTTCTACTGAACTCTATTCCCTATACAGGGCCGACTCGTACGTCTTTTACTTGCTGAATCAACACTGACTTGCTCGTTTATGCAATGTTTTTTGTCTATTAAACATTCTATGTGTGCATGTCCCTATTTTAACAATGAAAGACAAAACCATTTTGATACTACAATCCTTTAGTAACAGATTTGTTAAGCTAATCCTAATTTGTTTTTATTTCTCTAAGACTACATCAACCTATATAATTTGTAAAAATGACCCATTTGTATGTTGGGCTAATGAACATTCACAATTTATATAAATGGTAGTAACCTAACCAAATTTGGTCCTTTGATCATAAAACACCAAACAACCTATTGAACAAGACTAAATTTATGTCAATCATGCTATTTGTCACTGAGATATAGTGCAATTTGTCAATGAGGAATGGATCACTCTCAATGTGGGTTTCTATCCTGATATCTCATGCAGCTGATTTCAAAGGCATGTCAAAAATGGGAGGAAATGAAAATGCTTGCCTAATCTTCCCTCAAATTCCACTCCATTCGCCTCCACTACATATTTCAGTATAAATTAAACTAATTTACCAGAAAGAAACTGAATGTGCCCACCTTTTGAATAATTATAAATGCTAGAAAAATAAAATGAATTTTTAAATAATCTCCTATTATATAAAGAATAGCAGCTTCAAGTCCAGCAATTCAAATATCCTTTGTTGTGAAACCTTCTTAACTCAGTGAAAAGAGATCCAAATATTTAGTCTTCAGTTGAAATTGTTCAAAAATCTGAGGCTGATCTCAATAAATTGTGACAGTAATGAAATATATATGTGGAGTTAGAGGTGAGTGATAGTGAACAAAATAAAAGGCATTTCGAGAATAATACGCTGCAACGTTTTATTTCACACCTCTGTGGATCACAATCCACCTCTCTTCACTGGCACTACTCTAGGTCTCTCTGCCTTCTTACAACTGATACATTGCCAGCGACACACAGGTGGCGCTGGAGTCTCCATCTGGTGGTGTATATGAGCACCCGGTTACATCCACATATATGATATTGGTAAAAAATTCCTTTAATGAATCAAAACTATAATATTTAGTAAAAAGTGCAAATAAAAAATTTCAAATAAAATGGCTGAAAAATTTCAGTTGACAAAAGCCGACAATTGCTTAAAAAAGTTTTTTAAAAAAAACATTAATAATGTTAATCGTAAGAATTTGGCATTTTATAGATATTAGAGAGTACATCTTCTTCACAATGATTATTATATGTTCAAAAGAACTTAAATGTGTAATATCATCAGATATTTTTATTTTATTCAAGCATCTCAATTACTAGCAAATTGGCTTTTCCAATGACCAAACATTAAATTACTAACAAAAATACTATACTCAAATTCCGACTGTATCTGAAATATATGTTAAAAATAACTAAAATTCATAAACATGAGTGTTTATTACTGGTTCGTGTTGACAACATTTTTCAGCAAATTACTTTTTAAAAAAAATGTAACTTCATTTTGATTCTATAAAGTTTTTACTCAAGCCATTATATAATAAAATCGTTTTTGATGATTTCAAGTAATATAGAAAATAATATATATGGTAATTTTGTATTGTGGTAATTTTACATATTCATGTACTCCCCAATCATTATACAAAGTGTTCAATCTTTTCAATGAATGCTCAGAAGTTCCAATATACAGGGATAGCAAGCTCTGGTATCAAAGAAAAATAGCTCAATTTGACAAGGAATTTGTCAACAACAGGAATTATAGTGTGTAAAAAAATCTTACCCATTTGTGAATAACTGCCCCAGGAAGAACTTGAAAATTGTCCTCTGTGAGATCGTCCTAAATAAAATAAATTAAATATTATTTAAAAAATAAGCATTTATGTAGTTTTGATGAATATAGCAAACAATAAAAATATACTAAATAAATATAGCAATTAATCTTCCTTGAATCTTGTAACTAATTAAATTGATTAAAAAAAAATTTAAGTCTAATTACGACTCACAAATATCTTAAAATAAATTAAATTTTAATATTTATTCATTAATTTGTATAAAGTATCGGGTTTGCAAAAAAAAAAAAAAAAGAAGGTGTCTAAAGAATCTTATAAATAATAATAAAAAATCTGAACTAATATTTTCCATAGTTATTTATTCAACTCTTTAACTCGATTACTTCTGTATATTAATCAAATATTACAGATTCTTGAATTCAATTACAAGTCCATTAACCATTACTAGTCTACATTTATAATGTTTACTAGTTTTTAAAGTTAAATATTAAAAAGTAAAACAAATCCTTATAATTTATTTTCACTTGCATAATTTTTTTGCATATACTCGTATATTCGAATAATTTGTTCAGATAAAAAATGTGTTGTTTAACTTTTTACAATTTTAAATAGAATTTTTCAATAGTTGTTTAATTACTAAAGTTGTTTTCTTTTTGACATTCTTCATAATTGCAAATACATTCCTTACTTTTAACGCCCACAATAAAGAAACATGTAAAAATGCATTTCAAGAAAACAAAAACAATGAAATACGATAAATTAACAACTTAACATTTTTTTAAAAACTATTTTGTTTTTATGGTTAACTACATTGACTGCTGTAGAGGTCACTGGTGACTGGCTTTTTTTTACTTCAAAAATACAGTTGACCGGAAAAGCAGACTTATCTTTGAGCTATCGTTCAGAGCTGCCAGTCGCGCTGTTTTTGAGTATTTTATTTTGCAAAGTGACCTGCACACTTCTTTTGTATATTGCAGCAAATAGACCTGATAATATTGTTTTATTGTTGCTCATTTGGTAAAGAGTTTAGTGAAAGATACTAGTTACAGTATATTAAAAAAAAAAAAAAAAAAAATTATTAAAAAAATTATTATTTTTTTATATTAAAACCTAAAAGCAACTATCATTCTCTAGCCATTTTATAGAAAATTCTGTGGCAAACAAAGTGTTAAGACAGCGGTTATGTGGCTGTCCAGTTGGGGGTATGCAAAAATTATAGTAGTAATGACAGAAAACACCTAAATAAAAAGAAGAAAATAGAAGCATAATAACTTAATAATTGATTGATAATTGACTTGACCCGTCCAAAAACCAATTATATCACAAGATTATGCATAAAAATAACTATAATGATACTTTTCTTTATATTAGGCTTCTATTTAAAAAAGTAGTAAAAATGTCAAACTAAAGGTCCATTCTATAAGTAACTTGATAAACGCTTCGTGCATTTTGCAGAAGCCTCTGTGATTACTGCATACAAACCAAGTGGTTTGAATGCATCCATCACCGAGGCTTCCACAAAATGCAACAAGCATTTGTCACATCCGTGTATAATGGGCGTAAAATAAAAGCATGTGTCATCCATTTGAGTCATCCTTCTCTCATAACCCTTCTCATCATCCACCTACAAAATAAAAGTTTGTTTTTGTTAGGCAGTATTGTTCACTTTAGGTGTTTTCCGCCATTACTAATATTATTTTCGCATACCCCTAATCGGACTCCCGTGTACTGTAGGGGTTAGCGTACCACAGGTTGCGAACGCTGGCATAGAGGATGGGTGAGAATGATTGCCCTACCTTCTCTGCCAAACCCAGTAGGAGTCGGAATTGGCCAAGGAAGACTTCCATGAAGGTGTGCACGTCGAGGGTGACCGTGTGTGGGACAGAGGCATTCTCTGGGACGGGGCAGTTGTACACCATAAACCCACCCCACTGGGGAAGCAGGAAAGCATTGGAATCGAGGGAGTGACCTGGAAGAAAAGAAAAATTATGTTTTTGTTCATCTAGGCAATCTTATGTATGCCTTTGAAAAAAGATTTTGTAGATCGCAAAGTCCTTACTTCCTCTGCATATAAAAGGCTGAAAATTTATGTAAAAGTGCTACCATCCTCAAGATGTGCAGCTTGAGACTTACGATTTGTAAAATTCTATTTAGATTTTTAAATTACTTTGACAATTTTAGAAACATTGCATAAAGAAACTTCTTAAGATATGGAACATGCCTTTGTAGTGTGTAGGACTTCGGAACAATAGGTTGCGGGTTCGAGTCTCAACGGGGGCCACTCAATTTTTTTTTTATGTAATATGCCTAAAGATTTTCCATGCAATGGGTAGACAACGAGTTAATATTATAATAGAAGTTGGTAAAAACATTTCGCTAAATCAACACAAAGGGAGAGTTATGGGCAGGGCCTGATTTAGCAATGACACATTAGGCCCAGGCCAAGGGCCTCCGGCTTTAGGGGGCCCTAACTTTTATTTATTTGCACAACATACATTGTTTAAAGCTTGCCAATAAGTTTTTAAAAAAATTATATTGGAAATTTTTCCCAAAAAGTCATAATCTTATTGTTTTTTAGACAAATATTAAATTTAATTTGAGATGTTTTTCATTTTACAAGAGAGAACCCATCCAGTGACATTGTTGCTAGTAGTACTGAATTTTCTAAATCAGGTCCTGGTTGTGGGTTCCATCCCTATCTTGAAAAAGTAGCACGGTTGAAGTTGGAGAGTTGTCAGTTTGATCCTCATCATACTCCAAAACATCAGTTGTGTAGAGGGGGCAGGTGCAAGATAATTATGTCATGGTCCAGACGTCCTCATATTGATCATGGTATGGAAGGGAAAGTTTGGGGTGCCATTTCAGGTGTTGTACTTATAACCTAACAAAGGTTCAAAATTATACGGCAGTGTTACCCAGTCTTTCCTGCAGGATAGATCCTAAACCATTCCCAATAGCCAATCGTATGGCTCCAGTGTAACGTTAATTCAACCTACTAATACAATGAGGAATTGATAGTAGTTCCGATCAATCTGGAAGGTAAGACACCCAGAAACAATGACTCATCTTTTTTGACTATGGTCAGATGACGAGGGCAACACATTAGCCACACCATAAACAGTGAGAGGACATCAACGAGGATCAAAATAGCAACTTCCTAATTAAGAGGTCACTGCTTTTTCCTTAATGAAGGCTCACAATCCTCTGATTATGAACTCTCTTATTACGTAGGGCCTAATAATGAAAATTTAAGATCAGGAAAATGGCAACTGATGTATTATGAAGTTAAGAGAAAAATCGGGAGGATGTAAGCATGGATGTGCATGTCATGTGACGTGTTAAGTCAAAATGGCAGTCTGTTGTGAAGATTTGGAGAAAATATTTTGCGTTTTTCAAAATTGAGAACTTAATTTGTAATGAAATTTTTTTAAGCATGATTCATAAAATAATCCACAATAAGAATGTTATTGGATACATTCTATGGATGTGAGGTGTGAAAATAAGAATTTAATATTATCCAATTCAAAATGTCCAATTCAATAACTAGAATAATACTTGATTAAAAATTTATATGCTTCATGCACTTTATGAAAATATGCATTTTAATGGATCCCTCTTATCTTATGTACAGGTGAAACAGTAATATTCATATTTATGTGAAATTGAGACTACAAAAAAGCAAAACTTAGATAATTTATTGGCACTATAAAGACCATCATTCTTACATATATTTATAAATTAAATAATGTTAAAAAGCGAATCTGATGACAAATAATTTAATAACACATTAAAAATACATGTGCAACAGTTTCAGAAAAAACGGATCAAAACATTACTATTTATGAGTGCTCACCTTTCGAGTCACGTATTTGCAGTGGGGTTTGATCTCTGGTCGGAATATAGAGAACAAAGTTTAGGTTTGGATGAACAGAAGTATCAGAGCCTGCAAAGAAAAAGGTTAACCTCATCTCCCAACCTTCTAGTAACAACATACATTTTACCACCAGATATTTATCAACACCATTAGCAATACTCTTAATTTTAAAATAAAATGTTGCATGTTAAAGCATTTTCCAAATCTAAAGCTCAAGATATTTGTTGAATGATTGCTGCATTAAAACTGTTTTTGTTTTTCTAAATTATTCAAGTTATAAATTAAACTCTTTTATGCCAGGAAAACAATGTTACAATTTCAAGATTTCCCTTGCTGCTTGGGGGATCCAAGTGAAGAATGAGCATCTTTAAATTCACCTGTGCTTTGGTAGAAAAGATTATCAAGAACCAATCGAGTACTTGGTCAATAAAATTCTATAATATATATATATATATATAGACACAGTTTTATTTTTAACAAAAATATTTTTTTTTTAATTTATGTTTTTAATTAGAACATGTTTTTAAAAATATCTATACCAAAACAGTTTTTCTTTTGAACTATTAATTTTTTATATACCTTCTTCTGGATTATGTTAAATATATGGAACCACTTCTATGGTGAGTCATTAAAAAAACTTCTGAAGCAATTTAATTTAATTTTATAATAAATCCCCATGTATTAGCCAGAGTATGAAATTGTCTTGGTTTCCTGCATTGAGTACCTAATAGAAGGCAAATGTTGACCTTTAAGTAACCCATCTCCATCAATAAATTAATCAAATTCAATAAAATAAAAGGTATAAATTTGTATAATCAATTTTCAATTGTGTTTTTCACTTTAACGACAACACATTCAATTTCTTGACAGACCAATTCAAATATATGATTGTATATTTTTAATTATGACTGCTCGATTAACACATGACTAGGCCCTCCTATAAACTAAACTGGAAATTAAAGTGTTGTGAGTACCTAGTTTTGCCTCGATAGGATTGATCAGCGATGGAAGATGTTCCGAATGGACGACATACTCCTTGCCCTTTTCGCTCTTGGTTACTTCAGTAGGGATAGGCAGGGATGTCATGTACAACACCTGTTAACAAAATCCAATATCAGTGTAGTTGTCACATGCGAAATTATAAGTGTATTGGATAGAGCAGTGGTTCCTAAGCTGCAACCTACAGAGCAGAAATGGTCTTCAAAACCCACTGAAGAAAAAAAAAGATGGAGGTGATTTGGCAAAATTTCATATGAAGTAAGATAACAACCTCGAATAGCAAAACCGCAAAAAATAGGTCCAAACAAACTGCGTTGGCAGTGCATTTTCAGCGAGGGTTAATTATTTTATTCTTTCAAAATCATAAGTTAAAAGTTAAAAAATGACAATTAGTGCAGATGTGATATCTGAATCAACAAAAGATTCCATTATTTACTTTTAATTATATAATACAATAAATTATTGTCAAGTAATGTTATTTCACTTAGCTTTGCTTATGCTTTGAAATAGCACCAAATACTTTGCCAAGGGTTTAAGCCTAATTTGTAAGTGATTACTTACTTCACATTACAAACCGGATTTGGACGAGTTCACCTCCATCCTTTTCTTTAAAAAAAGCCTATCAAATGTGGTCTAGGACTAACTTGCTGTGAAAGAATAAATAGAAAATTTTGACCCTTCAAAAACGTTAAAAGGCAAAATATTATATTCAAAATATACTTGAATGCTGGATATTAGTGACAGTTGTACTTAATTTTTAAAACATTATTTGGAGAATTGCAACAATTTGGCATATGTAATACCTAAATACTTTTAATCCAAGTCAGCTATTTTGATTTTTTAAGTAGGAGTTTGAAGCTGTCTTTTTGTTGAAGATTAACTCCGAATTTGTTAGGATGTACACAATTGGGACAACTGTGTACTAAAAAAAAGACAGAAAAAAAAAGTGTAGCATATGATAAATTATAGTAATGAAAATAATGGAAGACATTTTTTCCTCTATAATACAAACAAAATAAAGTTGATGGATTATACCTGGCTCTTGACTTTTACAGTTGAAATCATTTCCACTTCTTCAAGAACTTCTTTTAGATAAGCTGAAACAATAAAGTTAAACAGTTGGATTTTTTCCCCACACTATAACAAGTTTTATTTAAAACTAAGGGGCTCTGCTTCAAAATATAAATACAACTTTATATTAAAATATTATTTAAAGTTTTTTTTAAAATTTATATTTAAAGGTGTTTTTTTATATATAAATACTTGGATATAAAGTGTTATGTTAATTTAAATAGACACAGTACCCAAAAAAGTTATAAAACTGTAAATTTTTTTTGCTAAAATTCTAAATAGGCCTGTATAATCTTCTAAATATGCCTGTAAATTTCTAGAACTGCATCTTTTGTTTTTAATGAGTTATTTCAGATTTTATACTGGATTATGTATTGCGTTTTTCAAGGGGAAAAAAACTTTAAAATCGTTTTTTCTCGGTGTTTAGTTTTTTCCTTGATATTAGTTTTTCGAAATGCTAAGGCTTTTTTTTATTGTTAATGGAGATATGTATAATTTTTAAACATATCATAAAATATGCTTACCTATTATAAACTAGTATGCGAATTAGCTGTATAAGTAGAAATTTTTGTTTAATTACTAAAGAAAAAAAAATTTTGAATTTAAAAAAAATAAAATATTATGAATAACTATTTACATAAAAATCAAATACATGTAGTATACAAAATTTTAATACACCAATTATTTTGTAATAAGTTCAAAGGATCTGAGAAAAAAAATTTGGGAAAAAATTTTAATATTTAAAAAAGTCATAGCATTTCATTAAAAACATAATTTTTTTTTTAAGTTTAAATTTTGAAAAAAAATACAAATAGTTATGAATTTTTAGAGTAAAATATTGTTTTCTGCTATAAATTTTGATACATTCAAACTTTGATTCAAAAAGTCAAAAATAAAAAGTTAACCTTAAAAACACAAACTAATATTTGTGTTTCATATTGACCAAATGAAATTATCCACTTGACAAGCACACACTAAATGCTTATTTTCTCATATTTGTTTTGAATATTATGTTTTATGGAAGAAAACTGCAAAGAGTTGAGGGGTGATCACAAAGTTTTTTAGTTTAGAGTATATTGCCACTTAAGCAGAAGAAAACTAAACATTTAAAACAAATTTCTGTAATCTTCCCTACTTACTTAATTTTCCCTACTTTCACTTAATAGTATTTTTGTCACTTTATACTAAGGCCTTTTTATAGTTAATGGAGATGTATAATTTTTAAACATATAGTAAAATATGTATATATATATATCAAAATTAATATGAGAATTAGCTGTATGAGTAGAAGGATCTTTCCAACAGCTTATCAAATGTCAGGTTTATTTTTTAATCACATTTTAGATCAAAGACTACAGGAGCCTTAATATAAACAAAAAATTTATCTGATACACCCAAAAAGTAGGAACCCTATGTATTTCTAAAAATAAAACTCTTATTTCAATATTATAAGCTAAAATCCAGTATATTAAGATCTACAGCCTAATACTACATACACCACAAATCTAAAATGTAATGTACCCAAAGAAGACTAGAGCAGTTGATGACAGCAGTTAATCAGTTTTGCCAAATTTATATAAAAAAAATATTTTAGTGATGTTAAAAAAAAAATTAGAATTTTGCTAGAAATTTAGCAATTTTTAAACACTTGAACATCTTTTATTAAAATTTACTAACTGTACAAATAAATATATATAATCAAAAACAGCTAATTGTTCAGCCAAGTTTTGAAAGCAGCTGCATTTTAAGTGCGATATCTACAACCTTAAAAATAATTTTTTTCATTTTTTAATTATACACTTTAGAGTCTAATATTGTTTTTTTTTCTCTCCTTTTTGAAAGTATTTAAATATATATAAGCAGTCAGTCAACGATTTTTCATAACCAGAAATTAACTTAAAATAAAAATTTGTAATTTCCCTGATTTAAACTTTTTGTCTCCCAAAATCCCTGATAATTCCTGAATGACAAAATTCCCTGATTTCCGGTTTTCCTTCTAAGGACATCCGACTATTAAATTTCCTATACTTGGGGTTTCCGTTAGTGAATTTCAATTAGTGCAGACCAAAAACATGGGAAAACTGGTCACATGCAGTCCAGTTTGCGTACAGGTTAAATGCCTTTGAGAATCAGAATACCCACCACTCACGGCCCTTTCGATGTCCCAGTGCACTTCCAGGGCTTGGGGTTCAGGAACAATCAAGCTGAAGGTGATGTCGAATTTCTTGGATGACCTCAGATACCTCATCCTGCTTTTATCTGGCTGAAAAGAAATTAGAGGTTATTCGAATTGAGGTTAGGATTTTACCGCAATATAAAATCTGTGGCTTGAAATAAGAAGGACCATTGGTAATTTTATCAATTAAAAAAAATAATTGATATAATCAACTATTTTGATTATATCAATTTTAAACTTCTAAATGAAATAGAAACCAATGTCATCAGGCTTCTCTAACCCTTCAAATTAAACGATTCCCTAATTTCCGTAACATTGCAACAAGGCTGAGCCTCAAACTTTGAAGCCATTTTTCCCAAAACTGTCAATTATGGCAATGGTCGGGTCGTTCTTGTTCCAAGCCACAGAAATATCCCTGGAAAGAAAAGCATATAAGCCCTTTTAAAAATGTTATATTACATATTTTTTTTATTCCAAAAGGACTAACAGTCTTAAAAGTTTCTTGAAACACAACTTTTTCCTAGAAAAATGCTTCAGAGACAACCACAATTTTTATAAGGATATCCAACAAAGTTCCTTAAATAGTTTAGTTTATAATGGAAACTCTCACACCCAGATAAGTATACAATAAATGAAAGAGTATAAAAAATAAAAATTTTGAGTTCTGAATCAATTGAACTAAATAATAAATAAGACATATGAAATAGGTTTAAAAATTTTAATATAATAAATTTATTTTTAGATATTTAACTAAAAAGTAGTCTATTATTTTTGCACTTGTCACAATGAGACTAACTTGTTATGTTATTTTACAAGCATAAATGTTAAACATAATCTAAAACCTATATTTTCGCATTTTTCAACAAGTTTTCTTGTTATTAAACATCATAAATACATAATTTATAACTTAAAATAAGCAGTACTTTAAGCTAAAATTAGGTAACTTGCATAAATTTTGTAACAAGACTAACACATAACTAGCATACCATTTTGTCCCCACCATAAGAAGAGGCAGGTGTGTAAAGTTTCTGAAGCCTATCAACTTGAACCATTTTCTTTGCCAGTATGTTAACATCTTGTGCCAAGTTCATAAAGTCTTCTAAAATTGAAGAATTTAAATTAATGGCTTACAGAAACTAATTACAAAGAAAGATATGAATAAAGGGTGATAGGTGAATTCCACTGCAGATTTTTAAATGTTGCAAAACGTACCACTAAATTCTGCTGCAAAAATAATCTTGAATCCATTGTCTAAGCAAACCTCAAAAGAAGGTTTTGTTAGTCGAACAGTCTTTTTGAGAATCTTGCATCATAATAACTGCTCAAAATCAGCAGGTGCCCCCTTGGAGCAGTTGTTTAGAGCTTCTGAACAATTAGTTTTAGCATCTCAACCCCCATTTGGGGAAATCATTTTGAGAATCAGAATATTTTTTTCCCCTGACATTCAACTTAAATTGAATTCTACAAATAACTTTTTTAAAAGCATTTTCAAAGTCTACATAATACATAATCAAAAAAATCCTCCATTTTATAATTTTACTTATTATTATTAAACTTAGTATTTGCATTGTATTGTTGAGAAAGAGCAGAAAATGTTTGCAGATTCAGACAATTGAAAATTTGTGGCCGAACTCACCTACCGCTGAATAAAGAGCAATTTTCACTTTTTTACTTAAACTTACCTGATAACATCTGACAAGCTAAAATCAAATAATTTAAAACAACATATTTGCATTGCAACATATTCACATGAATAATTCTGCCTACCATTTAAAAAGTTTGTAATTTAAATTTGTGTCATACATGCATTGATTTGAAAATTACTCATGGCGTTTTAACAGACAAAATATTAAAAACAATTCACAAAAAATATTGTATTCGAAAATAAAGAAAATCAACTTTAAGAATAATGCACTAAAAAGTAAAAAGTTAATTTTTTGAACAAGTTGAAAAAATGTAATTATTTAATATCAATTTTATACTCATTTCAACGTTTTAAAATTGGCCCACAAAATTCAGGATCTTTTTTCTTTTTTTTTGTAAATTGACACCAACTTTAAAAGTTGTAATATGTATAAAATTAATATAATATAATTCTATTTATCGTAATATTAAGAAAAATAAAAAATTTAACACATTTAAATCATAAGTCTTTTTTTTTTTTTTTTTTTTTTTGTGTTTTTTTTTTTTATTATTTTATTTTTCCCTTTTTAGTTTTTAATTTAAAAGGGGGGTTCGCCTCCTGCTATTATTCACCAAGAAATTCAAGTTGTTGTACTTATTTTTTCAAGTCCTGGATTCGATTTAATAAATGCCCAGTAAACAAAACTGTATTGTCTCAAAAATGTATACTGTAAAACAATCTATATCCATGCTAATAAATGGCATTGTTGTACAATCTTTACTTAACAATGAAAATAAAGTCCGGTTAATCGATATTTCCGGATACATAACAGCAAGATAATCGATTTTTTTTGTGGAATTTTTCGCAAAACTGTATTTTTCTATATTTAATTTTAAAAAAATTCGAAATTGATTAATTCAAAGGTGACATGGTGGTCGTTAACGACTAGCAAAGTTGTGCTTTCTGTGTAATTCACTATACAAAGTGACCAGCATGGCTCTTATGTATATTGCTGCGAGTTGATCTGGGAATTTTATTTTTAAGTAAGAAAAGCAATATACACTTGTTTGGTAAAGAATGCAGTAAGCACTTAAAAAAGCATTGAATTTTGTGAAAAAAACTCCCCCAAATCGTAAAAAAGTAATCTATAATAATAATAGAAAGAGTCTGTCTGTGTGTGTGGCACGCAAAACATTGTCTTCCATTGTTCACACACGTCTGAAAATTTATATATAGATACTATTCAACCTTTAATTGTGCACCTGAGTCTTGAAATTTTAAAATTCCATTTAGTTTTCAGTTTATAATGGTTTTATAAACTATTTTTTTTAATCGACAATTTTAAAAAATAGTATGTATATTGTTATAAAATCATAAGACCTCGACAACGATGAAATGTTTTAAAATAAATTAATATATATTTATTGTTTTAAGCAATCGAAAGTTGGCGATCAAAACTTGCTTGGACAAAATAACTCTTTCTTCAATTATACTTCAACGAGAAAATTAATATAAAAGCTAACATTCAGAGATGTCTGACCAGGAGAACAGTTATTTTGCCTTCCAGAAAATAAAAGACACGGAATAAACAGGGAGTACTAACCAATGGGGTAATATTTTTTTAATGTGTGTGAAACTGCGAGTAGCAGCTAGTTATCTTTATAATAAACAAAACTACACATAAAAAAAAAGCATCATGTGGCAAGTCATTTTGATTCGTTATCAACTTACTCTCGTTGTTCACAATATATCCCAGTCTTCCCTTCCCAATGGTGAATTTAGGTCCACTGGAATAATTTTGGTTCAAAATTAGTATTTCCAAACTCCCACACTCTTTTTCTAGTGTACTTGCACCCCCTGAAGTGGTAGCATGCAAATTGAGAGTAGCATCGAGATCTGAAATAATAGTAGACACATAAAATCTTAAATATCCAAACTTTTAATACTAACAAATCTTTTTTATGTAATTCTTGATTTTTAAAAAAAACCACTTAATTAAGTATGTTATAAGATATATTTATATAAATTAAATAATATTGTCATAAGTCATAAAGGCTGAAAAATTATATACAAGTACTTACTATTCATGCTCAAGATGTGCATCTGAGGCTGGCAATTTTAAAATTTTGTTTAGTTTTTTAAATTAATTTATGATGGCTTTAGAGGCTATTTTTTAAAATTTCCATCACTAAAGAAATACAACATTGTTGAAAAGTTGCAAATGCAAAAATGCTTTAAAATTAATAAATAAATAACATATGTTTATTGATTGAAATATATGAAACAAATATTTCTTTAATATTGCCTTGCCCTTTTATGTCAAATAAAATTATTACAACTGTTTAGATTTATTTAAGGTTATTTTTAGAAACTAGATTTGTTTAGGAACTGCGAAGAAATTCGGGGAAATTAGTAATGAAATGCGAGTGCCGCTCTGGGTTATACCAGAGAGTGTTAAAACACAAAAAAAAGAGTGTTAAAGAAAAAGGTTATTTTATTAAGAAAATTTTAAAATATCAATGTCATTCATTAACAAATATTAGTAAATTTAAACAAAATAACTTTGCAAGAAATGAAAAATTATAATTTATGGAACCACATTGAATAAAACCAGACTGCGGTAAGCAAATTTTTTTCTTTAAACTCATTTCAATCACATACAGAAGAGCTTTTAGAGGTTTTTCCACTAAACAAATAGAAAAGTGTTAAAACTATATGGTTTTTATAATTTTTTTACAAAAATTAAAAAGTTATATAATTTTTACCTATGCTAAAAAAAAAAAATTACATTTGTATCTAATATCTAAAATGTGGGAAAACATTCCTCTTGAGGTTGGTTGTTTGAATACTTGATCCCTTATTGGGGTCATTCTATATTAGCAAATAAATTCTTTTCAGTTATTTCTTTTAAAAAATATAGCTTCATGATGCAAAAGCTAATTTAATTTTTAAAAATCTGATACAATCATCGATATACACTGTTTTACATACAACAATAAAATTTTAAATATATGCATTACAGGCATATTTCAAGTTAGTTGAAGGAGCGCTTATGGAATTTTGCTTAATTGTAAATGGGACAATGAAGCACTTCATAAAATGTTTAGTTAATTTACAAAATATGTCTCTTTCCAATCACAAGTGGCTTAGATGGTAAAGTTTATCAAAATAAGCAACTAAAAAAATGATCACAAATGATCCCCGAGATATGAAGCTTCAATCATAGTGGAGTGAAAATTGTAAATTGAAGCGGAAGGTGTGCTAAAGTGGAAGATATGAAGAAATGGACAAGCGTGATACAAAAACAGGTTATATCCAATATTTTCTGAAAATCCTGAAAAACTGGGTATGAGGATGTGGATTTTCTAATTGAGGTTTTAACTGGTAAATAATAAGGCCTAAAAATTGAAGCCTTAATGATAAAGTAGGTAATGATACTAAAATCTGGTTTTTGGATATAGCTCGTTTTGCATCTGGGCCCTTCAAGTAATTTTTCAAAATACAAATCTGCTCACCAATAAGGTTGCTCGATTGGCTGACTACAACCTGTTCTTCCTTCGTCACAGAACTCATCGACCATTGAAAAGAGACAATGGGCTGGACAGTCTCCCTGCTCTTCTCACTGGAGAGATTCAGCAGTTCTTCCCAAAGCAAGCCCTGCGAAACGGATCGGTCTTCGATTATCAGCTTTACTGGAACACTATGTCTCACCTATAAATGAAAAAAATATTGTATTTCTTGTGTAGCAGGTTGGTTTGTTAAATTGAAGACTAAAATTGGTAAACAATAAATGTAAGTCAAACATCGTTTTTCATGTTAAAGTGTCAAATGAGCAATGCTTTATAATGTGGTAAACCTGAAAATTGCCTGGCAGTCTTCCAAGTAGTTCAAAAGAGCATGTACAGAAGTTGCTAGTGTGAACATCACATTTTTTTTTTGTTCAGCACATAGGTATTTCCCAACATTTTTGCTTTTTTCACTTACTATATATTTACCACTTTTAGTCCTCAATTAAACTCACACAAAAGCTACACAATGGGCTTTTGAAGTCGAAGGAAAAGCCCGAGAACAGGTGTTTCGTAAATTTGAGCCATTGTCTGATGAAGAGGACAATACCTGAGCTGGTACCCCACTTTCCAAACTTCTACACCATGACTAACATGAGAATATTTCAACCAAGACAGATTGACATCAGAGATATACCAATTTGGAATGTAGAAGATAAGCAATAGGTGCAAAACAAGTTGCCTGATAATAGAAAATATTTTCAATACTCCCCACATACTATTTAGAATGTACCACAACAGTCAAGCAGCTCATGGTAGGCTTTTTCGTGACAGCAGTAAGTCACATAAAAGTTTTCACAATAGCTAATGAAAACAAGGATAACTTTTTTACATTCTCCATAGCAACAGAAAGGGACTGCTCAAAATAGACTAACTTCAAACATAAAACACTCATCAAATATAAATACATATATCCTATAGGGTTTTTTGAAACTTACATATTCAAATGGACACCACATAAGACCATTTATCTTCTAAAAATAAAGTGCTCAAGCATTATTTTAAACATTTGCAATCCATTGAATTTAGACGTTCTAGGTTTTTCCCTTATTAGTTATTTTATGTGTGCCATCCAGCGCACTTGTCTGCTATCAATTGTCTGAGTAACCATTAAAAAAACATTTTACATTAGCTGCCTTAGACTCAGTCTATAATTATGGATGGTTATGATAACCTGGCTATTAGGGATGTGACTAATAGGGATTTGGCCAAATACCAAATATTTGGCGGCCAAATAACAATTTCTTTTAAATTTCTTTGTACAGGCAAACAACCCAAATAAATATCTAAAGTAAAGATTTAAGACGTAAAATTATCATAATATGTATGCAGTATATTATTTGTATTTACAATAGAATAGTAATACTATTAAATATAATAATTATTAATAATAATACATATTAAATCCATAGTCAATTAAATTTGAACTTAAAATGCATAAAACCTTTTTTCTGTATAATCTTGAAATTTTAAATTATTTATTTAATATAAAGTTGAGAGGTGTGTTCTTTAAAGTTTTTATCATCCTATCATTAATATTTTTTTTTAATTTTTTAAAGATATTAAAAAAAACTGCATATTTCTGAAAGCAAATAAAAAATTGTATGTATATTTCACAAAAACTTATTTTAATTCAGTTAAATTTTTTTACTAATTACAAGCAAAAATATTTTCAAATCTGAATTTTTTCCCCAAATCGTTTTTACACAATGCTTCTATGACAGCTATTCGACTGATGAATGGCCAAATATCAAAAGTATTTGGCCTAACGAATATTCATCCCATGCCTATTGGCTATTAACACTGTAAAAAAAAAAATGCTACTATGGGTTAAATAGCCAGAGATTTTCTAATACTGTTCCATTGCATTAGCAAATAAATCACTCACATTTTCTGACAGCAATCCCTGGCACTCTGCATAGGGCACCGGATACCTGTAGACCTCAGTAGTTCTCCACCACAAGGGGACTCCAATGAAGAGGAAGGACAAAACGAACACACTCGTGGTCACCACAGAGTTGAAGCCTAGACACGATTAATCAATATTAATAAAGCACATTTTGTCTTGACAGTAATAAAAAAATAAATAATGGTCAGTGGTATTTCTAGCTAATTTCTTGGATGAATAATCACGTCCCTGCTTGGCAGAGTGACCATCATTCTTTACCTTAACCAAAATGAATTTTTCAATACATATCTTAAAATAATTATATTAAGTTTAAAAAAAAACTCTTCACAATATAATTCATTGAATTCAATATGTTTTCAACAACAGAGCAAATAGCTCAAAACTGCTTTGATAAGTTTTGTTAAGGGGGGATATTCATTTGTTTTGAACAGAAGTGTCCAATGGTTCATGCACATGTATAGCTTTGTTGTTGAAAGTCACATTAAGAGGTAAGTCACCAATTTTATCTTCCATATTTGTAAGGCATATAACTCCAACTCTTCTTTAGATAGGGGGAGGGGGGGGAAACAAGAAATTTCCCAACTTTACGATTCTGAATTCCCAACTTAACTATTCAAAATTCCTATTATCAACTTATCAGCATTTTTCATTGCTTTTAATATATATTATGTAATATTAAAGTCTCTCACAAGCATTGCCTAATTTAAATGTAATCTTACTAGTTAGGTAATTTCTAATCTTCCCTAGCTTTCATTTGTTAATAATGTTAATTTTTTTCAGGCACAAATTTTCTCAACTCGGAGATTTTTAAAACTTGAAATTCCCAACTTTTACGGTTTCCAGATTATTGGAGTGTGTGTGTGGGGGGGGGGGGGGGGGGGATCAGACATGTATTGATATAATGTAAAATAAATTTTGCAGATTTCAGCTTTTTCTAAAAGTGGAATTCGCAGAAGAGCCACATGCCTGGCCAAGGCATCAAAATTAATGTCGCCAAATAGTATTTCAGTTGAAGTTGTCAACCCTGTGCAATACTTACATAATATGTTTCACATACATGTAATAGTTGCATAATATATTTTACAAGCGTGCCTAAATTCAAAATTTGTTAGTTTTTAATCGCCAATATGTGATTAGTTTTTACACTAATTTGACTTTTCGCTATTTTTTTTTTTTTTTATTCATTTATATATTTAGTAATAGTTTCATATAAGTTATAAATCAAAATGATGTCAGGTAAGTGTTTCATTCTGTGTCTCTCATTGGTTTAATATACACAAGCAAGTAGCTCCACCAACTAGCTTGCATGACATCGATACCTTAGTTTTGAAAACGGAAACCCTAGGCATTGTACACCAAAGTTGTCGATATAAATTTATCTGTCGGAGTGTCCCCTTATTCTTTACTTTTATTTCCTTTTCAAGGAGCATTTTAAAGAAAGCTTTCAAAAAAATACAACTCACAATCAGGGGTGCCCATCCCCCCCCAAACCCAATGGCGTAAATCCCCCCCAAAAATTTTCTCTACCCTTCCCTCTCCAAGGAAGTAGCCAAAAAAGGGGGGGGGGGGGGTAGGACCTGAACACCCCCCCCCCTCCGCGTAAACTTGTATTGTGTCCCCCCACATCTTATTTACATTATGTAAATTCATTCTCCATTTCAATCTCTAATTTTTCTTTTTTTTATTATTATTCATCATGTACCAGACCAGCAACTTTTAGAAACAACAATAATCTCCTGGTTGCATATCCGTTTTCAACAAACGCATTTATATAAGCAGGGTCACCATTAAGGGTGTGCCACAGGTGCCGCTGCTTCATGTGGGGCCCGGTGTTGACAAAGAAACAATTCCTTTAAGAAAAATAGAAAATCGGTTTTTAACGTGAAACGTCTTTAAATCATTTGCATGGGAAATCGGGATAGAAATATCATGATAAGGTGTCCATTTGGACACGTGACGAATAGCACACTACATAGATTTAGCTTCGTTTAATAGGAAATAGGAGCTCATGCGTATACAATCTTGATATAAACAAAACATATGAGACCGCGGCGTCAGACGAAACAGCTTGTTTATCTTCCGTCTGTTATGGCGACCGACCAATCAATACAATCAGCTGTACTGACATGAGTTGACATAGGAGTTGATGAATTATAGTATAAAGTGACGGGCCTTGTTTTTGTAAAATTTTGTTAGACATGTATTTGAGATCAAAAGGTCACAGTGTTGAAAACAAATTTAAAACAAGAATCTTTTCATTTAAATTACAGTTTTTAATGCTTCTATTTGGTGCTAACTGAGGAAATTAACTATTTAAAAACTTTTATAGTAACATTGTTTAATCAGATAGACTATTATATGTTAATTGTTTTATTTCAGGAAAAATATTTTCGTGATTATGTCAATTTATATTTTGCATTTAAACTCTAGAAGTCTTTGTAGCATTAGAAAATTTTAGCAAAGATATTTTAAAAGTAAAAAAATATATCTGTATTGAAAGTATTGTATTTATCAGAAAATCAAATTATCGAAAGTTAAATAAATAAAGTATAATTTTGGTCAGGCACGTAGGTATAGATTTTTCATGGGGGTGGGGTGGTTCAGTGACTGAGCAACGGATTTCTTTAGATACTTATTCCTCCCCCCTCCCCACATGCGTGCCTGATTTTGGCCAGTATTTTATAATATTAATTAAAGTACTTTAATTATATTTTGCATTAAATGATATTGTAAACTTTTATAGTGACTGACAAAAAAATAAAACCACGGACTATTTTGAAATGGCATTCGCGCTTTTGGAGAAATTAAAATATTTTTATTGTAAATTTATTTCATAGGATACATTTAATTGAATAAAAAAAATCGGCTATTTCTCCATTATATATAATGTTTTATTGCTGTAAAAATGGAGGAAGAGGAAAATTTTCAGCAATTTTAACGATTTGAAATGTCTTATGAGAATTCAATTTTTAAAATACGTATATAGATATTTTTACTGTAATGTTTAGATTTAACCAATAATACGCACTTATTTTTCAGTTTTGCTTCGTACTTGCTATTTTGAAAGGTTTTAAAAATACCATTTCTAAATATAATTTAGAATAAATTAAAATTTATTTTAAAATTTTATTTTTGGTTAAAAACAAAATTAAATTACACAATGAATAATGTATATTTTTAAATTAAAGGCATTTAAAAAAATTATTTCAAAAAGTTGTAAATTATATATAAAGTTTATCAACAATATGAGGTAATTTTGGGGTGCCTCCTAATATTAGTTTTTATTTTAAATCTTATTATTCAATATCTAAGCATTACACGTTAAAAAGTAATTTACAAAACCTTTACTATTTTGCAAAACTTTCAATGTCAAAAAGCGAAGAGTTATAATGTACTAAAAAGGAAGTTTTTGAGATGATTAACTGCCCATAATTTTATAAACAGTTTTATAAGGGGCTACGAAAATAAATAACAAAACTATTTTCTTTCTTTTCCCATCCCTGAAAATATTTTTGCTCTTCCCAGAAATATTGTCTAACTACAAACCTGTCTTGAGGTTGAACGAGTTGTGTCCCTTTTTAAACACTGGAAGACAACTTAGCTCCCCCATTCTTATATTTGGATATTTTAAATATGACTATTAAATGCAAAAACTTCATTTTATCAAATTTTAAGAAACCTTATAAAATGAAACTTTAATTTAAAAATACCGTAAAATATTTATCCACTTAACACTACAGTTTCTCAAACTCAGAAAATACTTTTCATTAAGGTTTTTTCTTTTTTACAATTTAAATAATTGTAACTTTGCTCCACATTTCAACAGTAAGTTCAGAAAAACTAAGCATTCTTGTTGACTGAAATATATTATCTGTTCTTTTGTTGCAACACCATTGAAGTTATTAAAACTGATTCGACCGGCCAAGACGAAACCCAAATACAGTAAAATCGTCTACACTTACTAGTAAACAAACGTATGGAATGGAAGTATTATAATTAGTTTCTAGTGGAGTTGTATATAAAAATCGTAATTTATGTTATACGTGTTATTCAGATGAGGAGACAGTCTGCTTCATTGCAGTTTTTGTTAAAAACATATGCCTCATCACAAGCGGAAAAGTTAAATTTGTTGCAGCAATTGCTTAGATGTTTTGTAATGTAATCGTAATTTATGATATAAGGATGAAATGAGATTCCAGGTTCTGAGTTTGTAGCACACTTCATATATATGACTATTTATACATTCTTGCTAATGGAAAATTTATTGCCTCACAGCGTTTTTTAATTTCAATCTCGGCATTGAAGTGTATTCTGAATGTTTGAACCGGATAAAGATGAGTAAACGTGTACGTAATTTTTCTTACAATGTCATCCAGCTTATGTGTCGAAGAGGCGTCTCTCGAATTCGCTGGAAATTCTAGTGACTGAAGGCACATTATATAATGTATTATACTTATTAAATAATTATTTTCCCAAAACATTTCCCCCCTAAAACAAAATAATAATAAAAAAGCTATGTAAAAAAATCCCCCCTAAAAATTTTGATGGCGCACCTTGCGCAATGATCCCCCCCTGTGGGCACCCTTGCTCACAATTATTTTTTGTTGTTATTCAGCAAAACTGCATTTTCCTGCATAAGGGTAGGGGAAAAAAAGACAGTGTTAAGGAAACTTAAAACACTTTTTTTTAATCATTCCCACTTTTTAATTAAATTTTAAAAAATCCACTTTTATTTTTTGGGAAATTGAAATTTCTTCATTTACTGTCTGAGAATCATGAAATTTAGTACACTGAGGCAACATAAGGAAAGAAAATAACTTGAAAATCAAAAGTTTTGTATACCGGGCCTTTAAAAATCCTTTACGATGCAAGAAATAATTTTACACATTACTTTTTAAAGTTGAAATTCACATATTCTGTGTAATTTTTTATCTTAGTATCTATTTTTACAGAGCAATTTTAAAGGTTTGTGTTAAGGAAATATATAAATTAAATATAAAACATACCAATTATGTTTTTTTCCTGCATTTTATAAAGAAATAGTGGTTATAATTTAGCGAAAACAATGTAATGGCAATTTAATAGTAAAGAAGAATTAATGATAGTTCATCAATCACATATGCAGGAAGACTTCATTCATCTCGCCAAATCTCGCTAATGTGAAATTAAGGACATAATCCATATTTATGCATGTGTTGGTGTTACGTTCAAATTTCAAAGCACAATAAAACGTCAAACTTTTTTAATAAAAAATAAATTTGATTTGAGTCGGTTAAAAGATCTATGATTGCCTGATTTAGTTAGCTTTATCTCTGTTGTCCTTATATGTTTAATTCTCAGGACAGACCACTGAGCTAAAATAACATAACTATTAGCATTGGAACGGAGACTAAGCATGGCCGATCACTTTACTCCCTTTTTGTGTTTTTCAATACTTACAAGAAAATGAAAACAAAATGCACAAAAAATACAAATGGCAGTTCTTGCTCCAGTGCTTATAGTTTAATAATATTCTAGCTCAGTGGGACAGACACACAATCCAGTTAGGCCTTGAACGGACAGACAGACATAACACATAATCACAGGGCCTATTTTAACATAGAGTTGGTGGGGATTTTTCCCCACCAGTGTGTAGAAATGCCCCACCAGTCATGCAAATTTTCCCCACCGGAATTTTGTTTTGTTTAATCAATTTTCCCCAGTAAAAACATAAACTTGAATCTGTGGCATAGGAAAGAATGATGTTAGACAGAGGGACGGGGGGACCCATTCCCGTGAAAAGGCCCGATTTCGACACTCAATCTCCTAACGAGGGAAAAAAGCTTTCACACCCCTCCCCTGTCTAGCTAGTTCCCATCCACAAAAATCCTTTTGTTCAGAACTGGGTGGTCGAGCCGTTGACAATATATTTTGGATTGCCTACTGTTCAAGACCGTTTTATTGCCTTCCTTATCTATACGCAGGATCTCTAAAGTGGGCACCAGCTGTTTTTTTATAGTCGGGAAAACTCTTGGCATCTATTTGAATAGGTATTAGGTCAGAAATATAAGGCCTGGGGGTGTGTCGTATAAGGGGTGGAAAGTGTTCCAATGCATTTTGGTATGGTTCTCTTGAAATGTTGTCAGAAACAAGACGTTCCAGTATCATTCCTTAGGCCGATTTTTCACTTCAATTTTAAAAGATATTTTTACCTGCATTTAACAACTACAAAAAGTAAGTAAATTACATTTATTTTTTATGTAGATTTCTTTTACGGTGTGTAGTTTAACTAAATGTTATTTGTATAGTTAAAAGAGATTTATAATTTATACTTTTGGGGGAAAATGTATTTCCCGATGTTAATAACATTTTGAAGGGATCATTATTTACAAATTTTAATAAATATAAATAGAAGCCTAAATTTTTCAAAATTATTGGGGAGGGGTAGCTCTAATTTTTAATAAAATGCATACACTATATGAAATTATAGCCAGTCTTTCAAAAGATTATAGAAGATTATTCTTATGAATATGTTTTTTTTTCTTTTTTAAATTTTTATTGGTAGTTTTATATGAACAAAATATATCATGGATGTATAATTCTAAGGTAACCAAAATTAGCATATTTAAGTTATTGTACTAAATGTCTAGAGTGAAACGACAGCAAGAATAAGGTTAAAATAATTTAATTGAAAAATATCTTTTTTTTCTTCGTTACTTACGTATGATCGAAAAGAGACTAAATATTTTTTATTAAAATTGTTATGAAAATGTTTCATTTTTAAATATTCTCAATATATTGATACCAATATAAATTAATCAAAAAGTAAAAAAAAAATTGGATATATTACTTTTTAACAATGTAATATGCCAGGTTAATGCCAACTATCTTACATAAAAAGCCATTCGGTAATACATTTAAATTCTGGAACAGTAAGTCTTAGTCTCGCGACTAAATCTTTCATTGGATATTTATTTCGTAGGTTCAGAGGCGTAAAGTTTTCATTTTTTTTTTTTAGAGGGGGGGGGGGTCTTAACTTTTAAGACCATTTAGTGCTGGTCCCGTGAGGAGTCGCTGTGGTGAGGGTTTACTGTGCAAGTAATTCATTGTTTAACAAAGGAGAAGAACTAAATTTTTTTTATGTATGTTAATAATTGTCCCAAATCAGACTACGCAGCAGTCTTGGGCCAATACCTGTTAACCTTCGGTATAGATCGGGGGCCTAGGACTGCAGTCATAAGTCATAAGCCTCGAGCCCGTGGGCCCAATACAAGCTTACGTTTATGCGTAGGTTATATGAGTAACTTTAATGAAGGTTGGTAGAAATGAAAAAGTGTCTGAAATTTTGATTTAAAAAAAATACTTCAAACCGATGCAAAAAAAATAGTCAAAACTTTTGTAAATGCCATTTAATACTAGTTTTTTTATTCAACTACTTATCTTAGATTTTTATTTTAGATATGCATGCTTCGGTGAAAACGGCACACTCCGATTCACAATAAACTTCAATTTCCCCACCAGAATAATTTATTTGTTTTACTCTTGAAAAAGAATTATTTAATATTTTCAAAAAATGTGGTCTTTAAGGGGGTCCGATACCCAAAATTCGCAAAAAAAGTCATTTTTTTTTTATATTTAAAAAATAATATTCAAACTTATCTTAATAACTCACAAAAAACTGCTTCAAAAACTCCTATTACTTTTTTAGTTATGAATGTTTTAATGATGTGTTCCTATAACATAGTTGTATCATATGTAAACTTTGAAAGCAAATATCTCTGTTCGTGGTTTTGAAATTTAATGAACACTAAAAATGCTAAGGCTTTTTTACTATTATACTTAAAATCATAATTTTTGTGTGTATAGCAAGATAAATATATTTTTAATAGATGTATGCATTCAGATTTCCTATTTTTACCATAATTTGTTTTTTAAAACAACTTAAAATGGAATTTTATTTTTTTTCGTCAATTTTGTTTCCAAAATTTCTAATATATTTTATTTTTTTAAAGTGATGTATCTGAATCAAAATTTGAATGCATACATCTATTTACATATTATTCAAGATCTTAAATAAAAAAAATTGCTTCAAAATATTGAAAAACAAAAAAGGAGTAGGAATTTTAAAATTGTTAAAAAATGTACTAAAATTTTAATTTAAAAATAAATGTGCAATTTAAAAAAAAAATTGAGCGTCTTAAAATGGTTTTTTATGCATATTTAGAAAGAGAAAAAAATTGGATTGTACAAGTATAAAAATAAAGAAAAAAATGTCGAAGGTATCGGACCCCCTTAAGGGAAGGGGAGTTTGACTCTTGGTCGCACCACATTCCATGCAAGTGGAAAGGGTAATTTCCTGCTACAACATGTTGATGTCAGATCATAGGCAGTCAGATAATCTCGAAACAAATAATAAGAGACTCATAATAGTCTTAAGTGGAAAAGGAACAGCATTTTTCCATCACCGCCCTTCAGTGCTAAAATTTCTGCAGCTGAAGGAACGGCGAAAAAAGTTGTCGGAGCAGCAATTTACAAGAGCAGAGATTATAAAAAACATTTTTCAGAAATGATAACAAGTTTTAAGAAAGTATTATGTTTTTAAAAAATTTAAAACTACTTATTTATCTACATTTTTGTGCTGTAAAATGAAATATTTTTCGAATACAAATAAATAGAATATTATTGTTCATCTTATAAAGTAAATGCTACTTATTAATGCACATTTTGTTTGTAATATGCTCGGGTACTAGTCTAAAATTTACTTAAGTATACGGATTTAGATGTATATATAATATAGATTTAAAATTTACAAATGTGTGAAGTAAAATGGCGGAAATGTAGGAAATATATATTTTAAAATACAAAACATTAGGTTTTTTAAAAAAAGAATATTTAAAAAAAATGTGCATTATGGAAACAAATAAAGCATACTTTTATGTATCGTTAGAAAATTTCATGAATTCGATAATTTCTTTTTAATTAACTTTTTTATAAAATATATAATTTTAATCTAAGTTTATTAAATTAGTTAAAAATTTGCTATTTTAAGTACAAAGTTTTCATTAACATTTGGGGTTCTGCTTTCTGCAGAATTTAATTTGCCCCACCAGTTAAAATTCCTTAAAATATGCTCTGCATAATCATATAAGAAAACATTCATCCTTGCAGTGGCGGCTCGCCCACTACAGCAAGTACAGCCGGGCTGCACCTAAATTCATCAAAAACTAAAATCAGATATTTTACTAATTTTCTTAAATGAAGATTATAATTGAAAATGAAATTTCTACGGTAGTAAACAAAATCTCCGATAAATAGCAAACCTTTTTGCTGTAATGCACAATTCAGAAGGGAAAAAAACTTCAGTCAATCATAATTGCAGCTAAAAAGCGAAGTCAGAAATCGGCTGCATCGTTGCCATGACAACCTTAGTGGTATGACTTCCCCTTCACGCTAAAATGAGGCTGTGACGTCACAAACGCAGCTCAACAGGATTTTTTCAACTCGAGCTGTAGCAAGGCTGAACTTGATGCGCGCGCGTTGACGCTACGCTGAACAGGCTGTCCCATTTCTCCCGAGAACAATGGATTTAGCGCCGACACGAAAAACTGGCTGGGGACAGTTGTCGCCGTTAGATGGCGCCAAAATCTTAAGCGTTGTTTTGTATACGCTTGTGTTGAAATCGAATGCTCAAAAATTCAAATTGTCGGTTTTGTTAGAACCAGAAAATTGTTTATACCATATTAAAACTAAAGTTTGTGAAGAAATATGTTGTAAATGAAATCGCGGTCATCCGAAATCGCTAATTATAAAATAAACGAATGGAATTCGGAGAACACCTGCTGAATAAAAAATGCACGTTGTTCTTTCGTCGCATTAAGCCTATCAAAATGGTGATGTTTTGTTCCAGATTGTAAATACTAACATGCATTAAATATTTAGTGAACGCAATACATGCATATTGTTTACATTTCCGATGAAAAAGGGAGAATTAAAAATACAAGGTAAGTCAAATTAATTTATTCTTTAGCTAATGAATAGTTTGGAATCGCCTGTTTAGCTAATAGATTTCACCACTTTCTGACAGTTTCTAGTTTTAGATTATGTATGTTTAATAGACTAAATATTTAATATGTGTCAGTATATGACTAAATGAAGCTTGCTTTTGTGTGTTTATATTCTGACACCGATTGCATGTTTTTTTTGGTTGGAAACACGTGTTTTAGCTAATAGATTTCACTACATTTCTGACACCGTTTTGTGATTCTTGTCTGTTTTGAGAATTCTGCATTTGTATTAGAATTTTAATTACGTTCCTAATTGAGAGCATATATTGCAGCTTTCTCTATTGTTTGATTTTGAATGCTTTTCTATTTAATTTATATATTTTATTAGTTTCTTAATGATTATCTCTGGTAACTGTTTTGGATTTTTAGTTTTTCTTAATCATACATTAAGGATTGATGAATGCATGATTTGACAAATGCTTCAGTTAATTCATGTTCAAAGCCATTATGCATTACAATTTCAAGATCCCCCACCTATTTTTGTGTTCAATTCCCAAACCCTTCTGCTTCTTTTCAACACAGATCTATAACTCTCACAAATTCTAGTGCTAGGGTATGTAAACGTTTGATATACAAAATATTTAATCTTTCACAGTACATGACTAAATGAAGTTTGCTTTCATGTGTTTATATTTTGATACCGATTGCATGTTCTTAGAAACACTTATTGTAATTCTGCTTTTGAAATAGTTTATTTTTCTCTTCAGACACCTTAATCAATGATACAGTATATACCATCGAGGTAAATAAAGTATTGGTACTTTGCAGTGGAGTAAAGGATAATGTGTGCAGGAGACCGTCACAGGGACTCATCGATAAATAGATTATTACAGTTGTCAATTAAAAATATATCAACGTTGAATCGTACATTTTTTTTCTATCTTATTCACAAAAGTTTTATAGAAGAAAAATTCGATATATGTCTGAAATTTTATCCGTTGATCAGTTTATAACATCAAATCGTATATTGATGCTTTAGTAGAAAAATCATACTACAGACTTTCTTGTTTATGTTTTCCCTCTTATGATAATTTAGTATTTGACTATTCAAAAAGTCTAAAAACGTTGTACAGATACAGAAATAGAATTGAAAACATAACAGTAAATTGATTATTACCTTGAAGTTAATAAATAATAGTACAATAACAATCTAACTGATAACCTAAATAGATGTTAATTATCATGATATTTTAATAATGTAAAATAAACATTATAATACAATTTATTAGTTTAAAATTACATATTTTTTAATATTTCACACTGTATATTTAAAATAATAATTTTATCCCTTATTTAATTTTAGAGGAGAGCCAGAGCGACAAAGATTTTTTTTTATCTTCCCAGTAATCTGTGGATTTTCTGTACCTTCCTTCATTTAATTGTTAGAACTTGTCATCTGTCTACTTGTGAAAATATTGTATACATTATTTTTGCTTATTTGTAAATAAAATTTTATATTTTTTGTATTTGTAAATAAAATAGCTTGTTTTAATTAACCTTTTTGCCAATTTTGATAATTTGCTCCTCCCAGTATAAAGTAATAACATGAACAAATAAACAGTTCCCTTGAGCTTGGAATAGCACAAAATATCTTACCTGAAATCTAAAATTTTGATCGCAACTACCCAAAATGTTAATAATATTTGTTATTAATACTTGTTAATATATTATGTTGATAATATTTTTAAGAAAATAAATGTTTGGAAATGTCACAAATTTCTCCTTGAATTCTTCAAAATACATAGAATTCAACTAGGAAAAACAATTGAACTAAAATTTTAATAAACCTATAATGTACAAATGAAAAGCATTTAAATATCTCCAAAAATATAAAGTATTTTTTGTATAAAAGTATTTAATATGCCTAATTCATATAATAAGATTAGAATTAATCAAGTATTATTGTAAGTACATTTCTTAAATATAAATTAATAAATATTGCTAGAAATTTAGATAAATTAATTTTTTCTTATATTAAAATCCCTCTTAAATCCAAATTTCTATTTAAATTATAGAAACCAAAATGGGATAGATTATTGATCAACTTCAAGAAAATAAAAATATTTTTAAATTAACATATTTCATATAATGTGTGTGTGTTCTTCTGCTGAAGTCTTAAAATGAAAACGAATTCAGCTATATATATATGACATGTTCCACTGGGTGGTCATTTCATTAGTTTAATTGCAGTCGTGACTATATTAATCCATGATTGGGCCGAGTAGATTTCACAGAAACATGTTTATTCAGAGAATTAGCTTACATCCTTTCGTGTCGGCAGCCGAACACCAAGTGTCGTGAGATGGGGATTTTTCATATTACCAAGAGGGAAAATGGGGAATTCGTATCGGTTCGGAAGCACAGTCGTTGATTGGTAGGGATAATCCTTTAGGGAAAAAGGGAGTTCTTGGAATAAGAGAGCAAAGGCACAGACTGTGCTTAGTTAAATTAAGGGATAGATGTTAAGTGATTTTACAAGGGGTCAGGATTAGAAAAGGGGGTGGTTATAGGAATTTTCTTTCATCTCCCTCCCGCAAAATCATACACATCGGCCAGCGATGAGCACAAATGCGAGAAAAGACATGCAAAGAAATGAAGAGAATGTTAACCAAATGGTTGATCAGACCACAAGCTCAACATGAAGAATCTGAAAGTGGAAAAGACATATTAATGACGGAGGTGGAGTGAAAATTTTGAATATTCATGGACATACGGTGTGTAAACGACGGTGCCCCGGTTCGATTCACAAGAACATAAAAATTGTTATCAAAAACAAACATTGACTGCTGGAGACACAAAACACAGAGAAAAAATTATATCATCAAACATTTCAAAACATCAAAAGTATTTCCATACACAATATTTCAAAAGAAATGCACGCGCAATAGATATGATATACAAAATGACATGTCGACAAAAATAAAATCGAAGGAAACATTTGCGTGATGTTTCACACATGTTGAAAAAAGAAAAAAAAATGAAAATGGTAGGCTTCAACAAACATCTTCATGTATAACGTTATTCAAAATACCCTTCTTTTTGAAAATTCAATTTTTGTCTTGAACTTTAAATGAAAGACTAACTCAACTTCATCAGTTCGAGTTGTCGCCAAAAGTACCTGAAAACGAAAAAACAAATTTTTTTTACAAATTTTAATACGAGTTTTGTATCAAAATTGCATGTTTTATGAAAGATGTTGTTTTGGCCGCCATTTGTTGAAGGACCTTTTACATGAAAAAGGTGTTGAAAAATAAAGATGGCCATTGAAGAAAGTTTGAACTTTCTGAAAACAGTTCACTTTTAGTGAGTGAATGTTGAGTGATGAGGATCCTCGTGAACCTATGTTAGGTTGATTGTTCCAAAGTTCTGTATTATTCCATGGAATAGTGGAAAATAAGTGTACTGACATACTATAACACTTTGGGTACATTTGAAAATAATTATACAAATAAAATGAACAACTTAAAATAATAAAATACATGGTAATAAAAAATCTAAGTACTATTAACAATTATTCATGCCTTAAACGCAATTGATCAGGGGGGTAGTATGGTCTTAATTTGGAGATGTGAACTATTTCAGGTAATTTTGTTACATTGTTGATAAAATCAATTTCATAGTTCACATCTGATCTTTTCTTTAATATTGTATAAGGGCCAGAAAAGGGGGAAGTAAGCTTTCGAGTGTTAGGATATTGGAACTCTTCATAAATTACTGTATCTCCCTCACTAAAAGTTTTATACACAAATCGAGCATCATAATATCTTTTATTGCGGGCATGATATGCAACGGTTCTTTGTTTTGCTAACTTTCGGGCTTCGTCTATTGGAGGGTAAATATTGTTTTGATTCAAGGGAGATTCAAAAGGCGGTATGCCAAAGAGGAGGTAGTTTGGAGGGAATTTTGTCACAGTGTGAGGAGAATTGTTATATTCGTTTACAACTTGATCTAATAACTTGGTCCAAGGAATTTTGGATGAGGAGGAATTGACTTTGCACTTTAGCATGGTTACCAGAGATTGTTGGCAACGTTCGGAGGTTCCATTAGTTTCCGGTCTATGGGATGATGTGAATAAATGCTTGACATTATAATTTCTGAGAAAATGCTTAAGTTTAGTAGAGGTGAAAGCAGGATTTCTATCACTCAACAAGCTTACAGGTTGTTGAATTTGAAATATCTGTTGTAAACAGTTAACATAGGTTTCTGCGGTTTCGTTTTTGGAAGGAAAAGCCCAAATGTAACGTGTTGCATGATCAATGACCACATGCAAGAATTTTTTTGTCGAATTGTAATAGTTAAAACCACCTACAGTATCAATGGAAACTAGCTCAAAAGGTTGCTCTGGTTGAGGCAAAGTTTGAAGTAATCCAAATTTTTTCTGTCGGGGTTTTTTGTTTATTTGACAGGTGTGACAGTGTTTGAGAAATTTTGCAATATCCTCATTAATATAAGGCCAATAGTAATGAGGTGTTATCAGATTGATCATCTTTTGTATACCAGGGTGACCAAATTTAGAATGAGCTTCCTCTAACAGCTTTCGTCTTAATGAAAAAGGAATAACTACTTTATACAAATGTTTCTTTTTGACTACAATTACATCATTAATATTTTTAAACTTATTGCCAGAAAGATTGTCATTTAATTGTTGAGTTTTAATTTCGTCTAAGTCTAATAGGAGGGTTTGATGCTGATTATGATGTACAACAGGAATTCTTGAAAGCATGTCTGCTTCAAAGTTGAGAGAACCCCTATCATAAACTATATCATAATCAAACATTGAAAGTTTAAGAGACCATCTAAATAGTCTACCTATCGGATTTTTGATTTTTTTAAGCCAAACCAAAGCAGCATGATCAGTATGAATAGTAAATTTTTGTCCATGAAGGTAATAATGAAATTTGTCAATGGAATCTATTATGGCGAGACATTCTAATTCAGTTATGGCATAATTTTTTTCATAACTTCTCAAAGTACGGGAATGAAAGGCTATTGGATGCAAAACATTATTTTCATCTGGCTGTTTAAGTACAGCTCCAACAGAAGTGAGGGAAGCATCAACAAAAACATGGCAAGGCAAATTTGGATTAAACAATCTTAAGATAGGTTTAGAAATTAACAAAGATTTTAAGAGTTCAAAGTTTTTCTGGCAATCCTCTGTCCAAACCCAAGGGGTGTCTTTCTTTAACAATTTATTGAGAGGATATCTGATGTGGGCATAATTATTAATGAACTTATTATAGACATTTATGGCTCCCAGAAATCTTTGTAATTCTTTAACGTTGGTTGGAGGCCTAAGTTTCTTAATACTTTCAATATTTAAATTAGCTGGGGTAATAGTGCCATTTTGGATTTCATAGCCTAAAAAGTTAATCTTTTCTTTTGCAAAAACACATTTTTTTAAATTAAGTTTAATATTTTCTTGAGCAAATATGCTAAAAATTTCTTCTAAGTGTTGCATGTGCTCAGCTTCAGATTTGGAATACACGACTAAATCGTCAAAATATTGAGCTACAAAGTTAATTTTATATTTATTTAGGATTTGTTTGAGTATGCGGTTGAAAATAGCTGGGGCATTTTTTAGACCAAATGGTAATCTTGTCCACTCATAAAGGCCAAAATTAGTTGTAAAAGCTAATTTCTCAGTATCCTGTGGGTGAATGGGAATATGCCAATAACCTGAAGTCAAATCTAAAGTTGAAAAAAGTTTTGCATGTCCTAACTTATCTAAAAGGGAATCAATTCTGGGAAGGGGCATACTATCTGTCACGCAAAAATCATTAAGCTTACGATAATCTATACAAAAACGCGTTCGAGCATTCTCGCCTTTCTTAGCAACGAGCGTGACAGGGGCAGCATAGGGGCCACAAGATTCTTTAATAATTCCATGATTTAAAAGTTCTTCTATTTGTTTTTTGATCTCTTGTTCATCAGCAGGGGAAGCTCTATACGGTCTTAAACTTATGGGCAAATCTGACGATAACCTAATGCGCTGGGGTTCAATGTTAATTTTACCGATATCATATTTATGCGCAGAAAAAACATTACTATATCCTGCCAACAGACACTTGATTTCATGGTTCTCGTGGACAATCTGCAGAGTATCTGCGCCTTCTGCAGAGGTCGAAGGAACTTGACAGTAATCAACAGTCCTGACAACATACAATGATTGTTTACTACGACATTTTGGCTGCATTAATTTAAGGTTGTTACCTAATTGGGATACTGTATGTTCATAACAATTAATAATAAGTTGAAATTTGGAGCATTCATGGAGTCCCAAAATAATGTAATCCAACTTATTATCTACAATATGCAATTTAACTGTTTTGGTAATTTTTCCGATTTGCAAAGGTACATGAGCAAGCTGTGTGATTTGAAAGTGTCCATCTGCTTGCTGTACTTTGATAGGAATGGTGGGTAAAATTTTTACATTTAAACGCTTAGCTATGTACAGGGGAATTATCGATAAAGTTGATGCCGTGTCAATGACGCATTCCACATGTTTGGTTTTTATGCGTCCGGATACTGAAAATAGTCATAAATCGGGGTCATCTTCTTGCATATCATCGGGATCTTCCCTTTTAGTGATATCTTGTGGATGTCGCACATGTTCTGTGTTTGATGGAATTTTGACATGTCTAAATTGACATGTGGACATCCAGTGATAAGCATTATATATCCCATTTTGTTCACATAACCTACAAGGAGTAGGAGGAAGGTAATGAGAGGTGTTGGTATGAGAGGTGTTGGTATGATTTTGGTTCAATGGGCGTTTAATATCCTGCGAGGGGACAACTGAGGGCCGATTATTTTGGAACGCCTGAGGGCGGTGATTAGAATAATATGGCTCTCGAGGTTGAAAAGGGCGAAAATTTTGTTGATATCGATTACCTTGGGGATATTGGAAACGTCCAAAAGGTCTGTTGCCAATATTGCGAGGTTCATAAGAAGTTTGGTGTGAAGGGGGTGGATTGATTTTGTGTACTTTATTTGCTAAATTTAGCCAATCACTGGTGGAAGGTATGGTATGTCCAACAAGAGCAGTTTGCATAAAATTTGGACAACCATCCGTCAATCCTTGAATGATCAACTCGGTCGAAAGACCTAAATGCCTACCTGCTTGAACTTTACGATGGAAGTACAAAGAAATATCATCTCTCGCATAGAATCTTAGATTTGTGAAAGTATTAAACGAAATTGATTTGGGTTCGAGGAAAGTCTCAATAAGTAATTCTTGCAAAGAGTTCCAATCATTTAAGTGTAATCCATCATTGATATAGGTCTTAAGAGCATTTCCTTTTAAGAAGGAACTAATATTTTCCAACTTCCATTGTTCATCTTTAGGTGCATGAGTATTAAAATAACACAACCAAGAAGTGATGGACATACCTTCATCAAAACATACTAAAGACGGAAGATAATTGGGGGAAATTAAATTCGTAGCCTGAGTTAAATTCGATGAACTAGCTTCAGTTTCATTTACAGAGGATTGTTGGTTCATGGCAGAATTAGAGTTAGTATTGTCAGTTGAAATTAAAGTAGCTTGACTACTCGGTGTGTCTTTGTTTACTGACATTTTAACTTGACGTTGTACCAATATAGCAAATTAGATAATGGATAATAATAATTAGAATAATTAAAATTCAAAATCAATTTCCTGATCACAAAATTTTACACAATAGCTCAATAATGATCATATTCAAAACAGTTTTTGAAATAAACTATCAAGTTTAATTAATTCTTTGAAACTCTTCAACATTACAAACTGCTAACTCTTGTATAAAAAAAAATCTTTGTTTACAAAAAATAAATTTAATTGGAAACACTTAAAAATAATTAATATGAAAAACTAACATCAGTTAATTAGTAAGCATTTAAAATTAATTAATTAAACAGTGAATTATTCAAATAAAATTCAATTTAAACTTCTACAATTTAAATTTAAAAAAATCAATATTGCTTAAATTTGAAAACTATTAAGTTTTAAAAATATTTCAAACATTATCAAAAATACACATGGTTTCGTTTCGAAGCATTGGCACTGGTCAATGTTTTGACCGTAATCGACGCAGCACACACATCGTAGAAATGCACACAAAAGGAAAATCGAAACTAACTTTCGTCGAGAACATTCATTTCTTGGTCTTTCACACTGATCACGGAGATTTATGTAACTTGCAGAACTTTGATTTCACGAACATTGATACTGGTGAATATTTTGATTCGTATCGAAACAGCACACAAATTGTAGAAATGAACACAACATGAGAATCGAAACTAACGAGCACATTCGTTTCTTGGTGTTTCAGTTTCACTGATCACTTTGATTTCGCGATGGGCAGAGTACTCACTGTTTCGAAGACACTTTATATTGAAGATGAGGAGTTTAATTTCTCAGCAGGTTGAAAAACACACGAGTCGGCGGTTCAGGGCAAGCCGGGAGCTGGCTCCGTACGTCATGGCGCCGCAGGTACCGGTCGCTTTCGTTTCTGTAGGGCGCTTCTGGAGTCGCTGCCGTTGCAAGTTCGAATCGACCATGTTTGTCGAAGCGGTCGTCGCATCTTCTAAAAGGTAGACGGGTTTCTGTTCTTTCGGAGCTTGAACGTGTACTGGTGTTTGCGGATATCAACTTTCGGTTCGGCTTTCTATGTGCCAGGAACTACGCAGTAGGACTCATTCTCGGCAACCGGCTTACAAATCCGTCGAGATCGGTAATGAACGATAGTTTTTCACGGCAGGAAACCTCCTAGGACGGATGCGTTTCAGTTCCAGAATGGTATTCCGGTTGGCCACTTATCGCTGTACGTTGGCTCGGACATCTGCTGGATTAGTGTTCGGCTAGCATGGCTATGGGGAGCTATGTGCGCTAAAATTCGCCGTAACAGGACTTCAATCGCTGTCGACTTTTTGACATGTTCCACTGGGTGGTCATTTCATTAGTTTAATTGCAGTCGTGACTATATTAATCCATGATTGGGCCGAGTAGATTTCACAGAAACATGTTTATTCAGAGAATTAGCTTACATCCTTTCGTGTCGGCAGCCGAACACCAAGTGTCGTGAGATGGGGATTTTTCATATTACCAAGAGGGAAAATGGGGAATTCGTATCGGTTCGGAAGCACAGTCGTTGATTGGTAGGGATAATCCTTTAGGGAAAAAGGGAGTTCTTGGAATAAGAGAGCAAAGGCACAGACTGTGCTTAGTTAAATTAAGGGATAGATGTTAAGTGATTTTACAAGGGGTCAGGATTAGAAAAGGGGGTGGTTATAGGAATTTTCTTTCATATATATACATATAATATTTTTTTTATAGTTTTAAAAACGATCAATCTAAAATATGTGTTCAAAAAGCATGCACATATTTAGTTTCGCTATCCATTTGTTTATACTTTTATTTCCCGCTTTCGCCGCAGTGGCGCTGCGATCTTATGAGATCCGGAGAAAAAGTTGTCGGCAGGTTTTGGAGGGAATGGAACAGCCTTATCAGCGTAGCGTCCACGCGCGTGCATCTAGTTTAGCCTTGGCTGTAGTTGGGAATTCTGTGAATTGATTGGCTCCCGTGTTTGAATCGGCGGGACGTGTGGGGAGGGGACCGAGTATTTTACTAGCATCTCTAGACCGCTTTGAATGATGGAGGAAAAGCCCCTTGGCTCGATAATTGTTTCAGCTTTGGCGGTATTGATAAGTGCTGTTTCGTAACCCTGTGGAAGGAATGGCTGTTGAGGGAGTGAATGGGAGCGATTCGATGGGCAAATGGATTTCTGAATTATTTTAATGATTTTGGATTCACACTTTTATCTTTAATTTTTGATTTTATTTTTCAACAAACAGATGTTTTATATGACATTCTTCAAAAAAAAAAATCTTTAGATATAAATTATTGTCTTCAGCAAGTCAAGGTAATTCAGAACATTATAAGACAAAACCATAATGAGAACGTATCATGAACGTATTTATGAAACATTTAAACGTATTTATGAAATTGCGAATTCGAAAACAGAAATTTTTTTCAAAAGACAAGATGACTTCCGAACTCACGAAGATGTGTTTAAGAAATTTAAAATGTTATATTTTGAAATTTTGGATACCATAATAATGGAATTTGACGTAAGATTTAAAGATAGCGAATGTCTATATTTTTTTTGTCTCGCCGATTCCTCAAAGTTTGAGGATTTTTCGATAAATATCCCAGAAATGGCTTTTGAAAGTTTGAAAAACTCTTATCCAATGATGTGTGATATTCATAGACTAAAAAATTAATTAAAACTTTTTTATTCCGATTCATCATACAGAGATTGTAGTGTACAAGAAATAATAAAAAAATGCATAATAACGGAACGAATGACATATTCAAAGAAGTATATAAACTTCTGTGTTTGATATTGACAATTCCTGTTACAAGTGCAACAGCTGAAAGAAGTTTCTCATGCTTAAACAGAATTAAAAACTATTTAAGAAACTCCATGACCGAAGAACGATTGACTGCATTATCAACACTGGCAATCGATCGAGGAATAATTGACGACCTTACGAAAACAACGCCATTTTATGACGACATCATTGACCGATTTGCAAGTTTAAAAGAAAGGATGATTGATTTAATCCTCAAAAAATAAGTAAGTGTTCTCTATTTTTTTTGCATGTTATCATTTCATAAAAAATTGAAAGGAAACTTTGATTTGAGTTTGAATAATATAAATATTAAAGAATTTCCGTTCATGTATGGTTGTGGAAAATGGGGGGGGGGGGGGGGGGGGTCACATGATTTCGGGGCTGCACTAACATTTTCGACCACGGGCCGCCACTGCATCCTTGGCTATGACAAGTCTCACGCAGGAAATTCTCGGTTCCCTCCAGGCCACCCCGCCGAATCACGCACGAACCAATTATTCCCAAGTACAGCAGATTTGAAAAAATCCTTTTTGGCTGCGTTTATGTCGTCACATCCTCCATTTTAGCGTGTAGAGGAAGTCATACCACGTAAGGTTGTCATGGCAACGATGCAGCCGATATCTTACTTCGCTTTTTGGCTGCAGTTTTGATTGAATAGAGTTTTTTCCGCTCCTGAATTGTGCATTACGGCAACAAGTTTGCTATTTATTGGAGATTTTTTTTAACTTACCGTAGAAATTTCATCTTCTTTTCCAATTCTAATCTTCATTTAAGAAAATTAGTAAAATATATAATTTTAGTTTTAAAATACACTAATAAAATTAGGTGCAGCCCGGCTGTACTTGCTGTATTAGACCACGAGCCGCCACTGCCAAATAAAGCAAAAAATTTGAAACAGGCAATAGAAAGTTGAGTGACTCTACAGCAATAGTATTACAAAATTCCATAACAATAAAAACAAAATTGTGTAAATTAAAAAAAAAAACTTTTATCGATCACAACTATTATTAATTTATTCAACAATCGAATACTTTCTTTAACAAAATAAAAATGGGATAACAAAGTTTCGAAATACCCATTTTTTTTTAAAAGCCTTTGAAACACATCGTCGAACTTCAGAACACACTTAAACTTGCCCACTCACTTTTAGCAATCAATCGTCTACTACTAGAGCTGTGCAATTTTGTTGGGTCGTCATCTGATCATGGTTCTAAAATAACGAGGTGCATGTATGAATGTGTGTGTGAACGTGTATGTGTTCCCGGGTCTTTCCTTCGAGATTGACCCCGAACCGTCGCCAATAGCCCACTGTGCAGCTCTAGTGCTACGTTAATTAACAAAACCAACCAAACCAAACCAACCAATTTTGTTGGGAATTGTTTCTAACCTTCTTTATAATAAAAAGCAACATTGTCATCTGTGAATGCTGTAATGATGCTGCCATCTATGAATAGAAAATGGAAACAAAACTATACCCTACATTTCCTATCCTATCAAGCCAGGATTTATTTTAAAAACTGGTTGATGGGGTTATTTCTCCAGGTAGAGTGCTAATAAGTGATCCTATAAGCATAATATTGTGGCGGGTGGGGGTAATAAATTAGAGTAATTCTCCCACCACTTCATAAGACAAAAAATACTTTCTTTTTGTTACAAAATTTATCTTAGAAATAAAAAATACAAATCTGTGAGTATTTTGCGATTCTGAAATTGTGCAACAACATAAAATGATAATCACTATCAGTCATTTGCTATATCTAGTTCATAAACATAGTTTTAAGGTCAACAAGTTGAATGATCGAGGCGTTTCTCTGACAAATAACTTCTAAGCGTCTAAACAATACGTATAAGCAAATTTACAAACTATAAATTTATAGACAAATCTTTGAAAGTACCCATTTATTTTTAGTATAAATTTATTTCAATAATATTTATATTTCTAAAATCTTAAATAATTTCAAAATATGTAACATTAATAACATAAGATGTAAAGTAAATAGTACTATTGAAAATAATATTTTCAATGTTAACAAACGGTCTTTTGTTCGAAATAATTCTATTTAATAAACACATTTTTCACAAAAAATTGTGAAAAGTGTGTTGAAAAAAAATGTGTGAAAAAAAAAATTGTCCCCCCCCCCCAAAAAAAAGGAAAGAAAAAAAAACGTAACTATCAAACATGTTACTCGAAAGTTAAGTGCTAATAGCTTATATCCTCTTTTTACCAGCTATTCAATTACGAGCAACCTTTATTTTTTTTACCTGCATTCGTCAATCGAACGGCAGGTTGCATTCGTCAAGGACAACACTCCGAAGTCGAGATAGCGAACACATCATAACAGTCCGCCGAAGGCCACCTCCTTTCCGTTCAGTTGCGTATTACGTTTGTTTTTGACGCCGTAAATTTTGTTTTGTGCTCACTTTTTGTCGGTTCCCCATTTTGACAAGTTTCGGTGTCAGTAGAAAATACTTTTAAAGTCGTTTTTTTTTAAATTTTTTTAATTTAATGTGTGGCCTAAAATGGGAATACCTGAAATCGTAAATTCAGGTGAGTACGATCATTTTTGAATTTTCATTTATTATACATAAAATTTTACTTCAATTGATGTGTTTAAATGAAAGAAGAAAAAAATAGTTTGGTTCCAAAAAGTTATAATTATTTTAAACAACAATTAACAAATATGAAAACTTTTTTTTTAATTATTCTTTTTTTAACCGACATGAGGCGCCAACATCAGGCGATCCATCATCAACATTTTATGTATTTTCGTACATAATTTCTGTTTGAATTCAGATATTTGGATAACTTTTTTTGTTGGACAGGAAATGTGAACGTTTTGTAACAAAATTCTAGTTGCCTCCACTTAATTGTCCCGAATTCAAAATTAACCGGACAAAGTACTCAACTAACTAGGCAGTTTGAAAAAAAATACTGTCCGTTTTGAAAATTTCTTATTTGATGAATTAAGGAAAATACAATGCTTGCTTGGTTTAAATAATATGGAAATTTCTTTATAAGAAAGAAATTGTACTTTATTGAAACATTATTTTTATGGCGACTGAGTCTGCTGGTATATTGTATCGTATAGTAATATCGTATCGTATAATATCGCATCTGCAAGAATACGATATTTGTTACCGGAATTATCTTTATAGTGTCTCAAAATAATACATACTATATAATACGTTAGTATTATTTAGTACTTTTACAAAGTGGTGGTCCGTGCTTTGTATAAATTTCAATTAAGTGGTCCGTAGCCTTCGAAAGGTTAATTCAACGAACCTTTATAAAAACTTCAAAAAACCTTCAATTAAACAATTTTGATAAAAGTTTTTTAATCACTTTTTTGCTGGGGGTGTAGTTGACAATTTAGCTGAAAAAATTTTGTTACTTGGGCAATACGCCCACGAAACTCGGAATCAGCAAAATTGTGTTCATCACTTTCATTTTAAAATATATAATTAGTTTTGAAATAATAAAATTATACAAAATTGCCGGCTATTATTTTCTTTTCTCGCCATTAATAACGTTAGAAAGAGTCTGTCTTGTGGATCCCAATACACCAGCTTCCTCTGCGTAGAAAAGGTTAACAATTTAGGTGTTATTCATCCAACTGAGGCACGGATTTGTAAATGATTAAATCCTTTTTACAATTTTAGAAATATTTCATAAAGAAACATTAAAAAAAAAAACATTTTTAAGGTCTGCAATTGGAGCTCAATGCAATTATTTCGGAGCTTAATTGGTGGCGTGCGGAACTTCAGAACAATAGTTCGTGGGTTCGAGTCACATCGGAAGGCACTCCATTTTTTTAAATGCATATGCCTTAACGAGTTCGGCAGTGACGTGGAGCTGAACAGCCAGTGTATACATATTTTTGGTGAGAAACGGATCTCCCTGTTCAGCAAATAGCTTTCAGATATACTCTTCGATTACAACATTTGCATCGATAAATCTGTTTTCGTGTCCGATGCGCTTATCAACAGACGAGCTAATAATTGGCCTGTCAGTTGCGAAAGGTGCTTTCGTCTATGTTATGACAACTATGCCCTACAATTTGGAATTTTTGCTTGCGTTTAGTGCATCAATTTGACGCATGCGTTTGGCATAAATCTTCATTATTAAAAGTGCATGCACATTTTTAAAGAAACTTTCGCCATTTGTGATGAAATCGACGCCTGCTGTATGCTCCGATTAAATATTGAGTTAAACTAAGAAAACCCTTTTGTCCTTTTTTTCACGAAATTTTTTTCGTCAAAAATGAGGACGATGACAAATAATTAACAACGGCTCGACTCGAACCACGAATCTCTTGGTATGAAGTCGTGCGCTATTGACCAAGACAAAAATGCTCTTTTGCATTCTGCCAATCTTACTATGTATAAAGCTGAAAATCCTCAAAATGTGTTCGGATCTCTGTTTGTTTGTTTGTTGGTTTGTCAGTACAATAAAGGCTCCGTAACTACAAAATGTAGAGCATTGAAATTTACAGAATAGTTAATTAAAAAAATAAGAATTTTAAAGTGACTATTTTTAAGTTTCTACGTAGTTCCATTTTAATGTTATGACATTTTTTAGTAAAACCTCAGAAAATTTTCAGGAAGTGGCAACAATAAAATCAGTTAAAATCAACGGAGAAAAGTGAAAATATAATATTTAAAAATATATAAATCAATTAGAATGCCGATCTTAATACTCCATAACTACAAAATGTAGCTTTATGAAATTTATAGAGCATTTTATTTGATAAAAATTAGACATATTATTATTAATTATTATTATTATTATCTGATAATTTTTAAGTTTGTACAATGTTCCATTCGTATGTTATAGCTATTTTAATGTATGTTATTCATTTAACATGGATGATAATATCGTTTGTAAATTTAAAAGAATTTCTTTTTCGTTAGTGACACTATAAACGTGACTTCAGAGGTTTTATTTGATTTGAAAATTATTGAAAAACATCTGCATATTGTTAGTTTTGCTACAATACGGATTATTACAAATATTAAAATAACTAGAATTTTATCTTAAGGAAATTGTTTATAATTGCTTTAATGTTACGCTCTTCCCCACGTTGTGTAAACGTAAGAGAGGGAATGGGTTGAAAATCGGTACTTCTGGAGCGTCTGACTTTCGTCTACACGATAGTATATTATTTATACCCATAGACTTATTCCACTTGGAGTTAAGTATTTTACAAATGTCAGTTTTTTATTATGAGATTTCATGCAACTATGTATACCTGCACCGAAAGAAAATTACTATTAATTTCTAAAAATATTTTTGTGTCGGAATGTTTAATTTATAAAACTCTATACCTTATGAGAGATAATCTGGAAATTATTGAATTTTTATCGGTGTATTAGCAACCAAGTTGTGGTGATATTTTTACTTTCTTAACTTCTAATTTATTAAAATAAAGATATTTTAAATTTTAATTTATAAAAAAGAAATTATTACTTTTTAAAGGAGGAATTCTAAACTATATGCGATTATTCCTGGGAAGAGAGGTAGAAAATGTATATATTTTCTGTCATTATTATCTCCGTGCGAAGAACGGGTACTTTTGCTAGTACACATATTAGAACCAAAATTGAGCTCAATAAATCTCAGTAACTTTCTTTCGTTAAAGAGTTGGAGATTCTTCTTTCGTCAAAAGTCAAGTGATTGAATAACGAAAGATAGTCAAAATGGACGACCGTAGCCTGAACGATCGCAGAATATTCGAAAATGAGTGTTATTTCTGAGAGTGTTGGGCATGGAACCCTTATTTATATAATCTGCTGAATCACGTTAAACTCTCCTTGAAGTGCTCCTACACAGCCATACATGATTTTATTTAAAAAATAAAAAATAATATTTATTATAAATATTGCTTACCTTTTGTCTCCATTTGTGTTTAAAATTAAAAATTATTCAATTGCTTTTTCCATCATTTTATCAAATTTCCCATTTTAATTTGCGATTGCAAATTGAGGAGCAAGCATTCAAAACTTCTTTTGTCATACGCGGAAAATGCAAAATAACTTTTCCCAATTGCATTGACTTATGTACATATTCCAATTTTTGCAAATAAATTTCAATAACGTATAACATGTTTTTAACGAATAAATTAGGTAAGTTCTATAGAACATTCCGAGGCGAATTCAGTGACGTAATAACCTAATGTTTCGATATTTTGGACACAAAACGGCTTGATTTTTTTACTCCTTAATTAATCGTTTGGGATCGAGAGGAAATTCTCAGTCACCAAAATAACAAAATGTTATTTTGCTACCTGTTCTTCCATTTGAACGCGAACATTCTTGTACATAAAAAGCGCTTTTCTGTTGTTAGCTTGTTCTGTATCTAACTCCATTTAGAAGTATAACATCACTTGGGTATCGACTTATCAAATCTTTCGACATCGAAAAAATCGACTTATTTTATGAATCCTTTGCACTCGAGTGTCGCATTTAAGTCATCAAAAATAATCACGCGTTATTAATTTTTTTTTTAATCTGTCCTTCAAAATGAAAGAGAACAACATATTCTTGAGTTGGTGATCTCCAACAGACTGAAATTCCTCACAACTTCTGACAAATGTCATAAACCAACAAATATGTTTGGTATATGAAATGAAATATTCAGCGCATAACTTGTTTATTTCTATAGCAATATATCGTAAACGTAAAAAGAACATGCTAGAATACATCTTTAAAAAGAACAGGGACGGAATGTAGCTGTTTCATAAAAAGAACGTAAACAACTGAAACGTGTTCCTCGATTGAAAAACATTGAGACACGACTGATTGTTTGAATAGGCCCCTTGCAATATTCTGAACACTTGTGGCCAGGGCCGCCGCCCTTAGGGGTGTGCCACTGCACCGAGCCCCGCGCTTCATAAAATAATAATTTTATTAGATAGAAATTAATTTCAATTTTTTTTTAATCAATCAAATGATGGAAAAAGCAGAGATTTCGCGGGAGAGTGGGGGGGGGGGGGGAATCACTCTCCCGCGAAATGAAGGTCGACTGTCGTTTTATTCAATCCTATGCTAATTGCTCACTTACGTTACGTCAACAGTTCGTTTAGTTGTGCAGCTGGTAAAAAATGCTGACCGTAGCAAAATTAACTTTTCTATTAAGAAAATATGTGGCATCAAAAAAAATTGCAATGTAGCACAAACTGTCGTCTCCTCATTTATGTAACATTTGTCACATAAATTACACTTTTTATTTACAAAAATTACTTTCATATGATGTTCGGTTTTATTATTTTGGGGTTTTGTCTTCTGCATCAAATCGACTCTTGATCGTTTCCATGGGGTTACAAATGACACATTGTTAAACGGAGGAGGATATGTTTTGGGCGAGAGGAAGAGTTCATCGGTGTTCGTGCACTTGCAGTTGAAATATGTCGTTTTTCCCCCTTGATGGGTATTTGCTTTAATGTCATGATGTGTTAAAAAGAAAAAATATATATTTTTACATTACCAAACAAAAAAAATTAAAAAAATACGTTTGGACATTTTAAATATAAAATTATTTTTAAAAAATGGTGGTTAATTAGTTTGTAGAAAAAAGCATGAAACATCGTAAAGAGGTGGTGAGGGAGCGGCGTAACTTTTTTGTTCCACCCTCCCTCCCGCAAAAATCTTCGAGGGCCTCCACACAAACCATTCATTTAACAAAAGTTGATTTTTTTCCACAGTAAATCAATAACGTTAGTTCGAAGTGTATTTTAGGGGTCAGTAGACAATTGATTAAAATTTATATATGTTTTACTCAAGGTTAAATGGGGATCTATTTTAAAGATCTAATTGACATTTATACGAAATAAAAAAAAAATTAAAAAAAGATAAACCATATTTTACCTATGATATCATATTTACCTATGATTTTTACAATAATGCAATAATTTCTAACAAGTAGAATATATAGCATAAATATTAATTTTTTTCCCTATTTTTTTTTTATTTCATTCGAGGCCCTATATTTTTTAAAGCGCTTTATACCCAATTAACTTTCGAGCATGAATTAATATGGCATTGGAGATTTATTTTTAATTATTTTGTTTTAACAGCTGCCGGGTAAAAAAAACTAATAACATTCTTTATACTCAATAGATTATTATTTTTCCCTCCTTCCATCTAGCTACAAATTCCATACTCGTTTCTGAATATTTATTGCGTTGATCATTTTGGCGATATGTCATTTTCGCACCAGGCAGCGATGTCATCGCGGGATAGAAATCTTGGGAAAAAATAAGCTATTGAATTTAATTCTCTCATTGAATGAACATGACTCTTTGTTATTGATAGTCCATTCCGCAAAACAATAATAATTTTATTCTCTACACGACGAGACCCTAAGAAGACCTATACGCTCCAATCCCAATGTGCACTTCAACACTTGTTATACCCTTTATGTGCACTTGTTATACCCTTTATGTGCACTTGTTATACCCTTCGTAACTAAACGGCCCCGCGGCAGCTAAGGGCGGCCCTGGCTGAGGCATACGCTTGGCGAATGTGGAAAGCGAAAAGGAACTTGAACGCGCACAAGAGTAGTGTCGTGCCCATTAGTGAGTAACTTCTTCCGCTCGACCTCTGGCCGTTGCGTCGAGGGGTCGGCAGACTGTTCTGGTCTCTTATCGTTCAAATCGAATCTTTTTAGATAACTGGTGTGGTCATGAACTTGAAACACTGACCGATTGCTGTTCGTGGAACAAAACGGCTTTCGGGCAGAGACCACGAATAGTGTCTTGGCTCTGAGGTAAGTTTTCTTGAATTAGCTGCTATTTGTATAACATAAGTAGCGTTTGTATGGGCAAACGTGCACTAATTTGGAACCACTCCACCGATTTCGGTCAAGATTTTTCTATAAGTAGCTTAATGACTCGGGATGGCTTTAACCCTCTGACGCTCTTGACCGTATATATACGTCCATCGATCTCCAGTTTTTCTAGCAATATATATGCACCCAATTTTCAAATTCATAAAAATACTCAATTTTACAATATTTGTTTAATTTGAAGACTGGGGGTGCAGCTTACAAGCTGTATATTTACAATTAATTTTAAAAAATCAAATAATATAAAACTCAGTAAAATGTATTTAAATTTTCAAGCATTGAAAGCACCTTTACAATTGCAAAAATCGTGTGACCGTCAGTGCGCCAGGGAAACGATACATTAAAAGGGACTGACCCATTCACGCATCCTCAGAAATAACACTCGCATTTTTTAAAAAATTTTTTTAGCCTTCAGCGATTATCCAGGCTATTTTTGCCAATTTGGACAATCGTTTTGTCATTGTACAACTCGATTTTTGACGAAACGAGAATCTTCAAATTATTAACGAAAGGTTCATTTCCAGTGATATCAGCTCTGTTTTGATTCTGTTTGATAATGTTCAAGTCCATTAGGCAAAGTTCTAAGAAGTTTAATTAGAAGTTAAGTAGTATTATTACTACGGTCAGCACATGCTACGTACAACACACATCAACAAACATCAGTTAACAGTTACATATTGTGTATATTCAACACTTCCCCTCAAAATATACATCATACAATGAAAAAATAAATAAACACATGGATTTTAATTTACACTCAAATTGTTTTAACAAAAGTATAACAAATATCCGGTTGTCCGGTATTTAACTATCGGAATTCTCAATTAACCGGACTGTTTGAAATTTTTTTTGTGTTCGATTTCGAAAATTCACTTTTGCTAGGTAGACAAAAATCCACTTTGTCAAAAAATTGGTTTTCCGGCTTTTATTTATCCAGAAATATCGATTAACCAGACTTTTAAGAAATATGTTTACATCGACTTCAAAATATTTTCGTTATTGGATAGGAATTCTTATAACAATATACATTGTTGGGACAATATAGTTTTGTTTAAGGGAAAAATAAAATCTTTTCAAAAAAGAAAAACCAAATTTCAGAAAAAAAATAGCTAAAAAATAAAAACAAATATTTTTAATTTTACGAATAAGTTGAAAAATTTAAATATGTAATATTAATTGTTTACTTAAAAAAAATTTACAGTTGGTGCCAATTTACAAAGCTATACCTAAATTTTGTCTGCCATTTATAAAATTTGTAATAAGTCAAAAATTAATATTAAAAATTTAATTTTTTTCAACTTGTACGAATTAGTTATTATTTTTTTTACTTTTGAGTGTTTTCTTCTTAATTTTTTTTATTTTTTTTTATTTTTTTTTATTTTATTTTAAGTTAAAGGAGGTCCATTGAAGGACCTGTTCTGAAAAGTAATAGAACAATTCACTACATATAAATAATCTGTAACCTGTTGGTGGCAACGATCATAATGAAAACCTTCATGTAATCGTTCCTGTGTCGTCCCAGTGGGTCTATAACATAAGCGCCCACTTAAATATTCTTTTTTAATAATTCTTATCTTAGTTTGAACTTAAAGTTTATAGAGTTTTGTTTAAATATATTCAATAGAGTTTTGTCTACTCTCTCGTATTCCTTCTCTGACTCCTCCCCCCACTTTACTTTTCACAACCATACATGAAAGGAAATTCTTTAATATTTATTATTCAAACTCAAATCAAAGTTTTCATTAAATTTTTATGAAATAATAACATGATTTTGTTAAATTCCATAATATAAAGTCGAGAGTTTTCCCTAAATGTGTCAGCTATTTAAGTTCCACTTCTTATCAATTTTTGAAAGTTTACAGAATTTTTTTTTAATGTTCAATTGAGCCCTCGTGTGTTTTACATGCTCATGTGATAGTGGTTAATTTATCATACCAACACCATTTCAAACGCCCTTTTTAATTCCGACGATCAAACACGGCCAACTAAACATTTTTTATAAATAAAACAACTACCACATAGCCATAAGAAAAACACATATCATGATGACTGAAACTTACGACCATGCTGAGATGTATCCCTTTTTTTATTATGAATGAACAATTTTGGTATCGGTCTATCTTCTGTAAGTAGTTGGCATTTATCATCTTCTAAAAGGAGTTTCAAACAAGACGCACACCGTAACGTAACAAGGCTACATGTTTCAAAATGTTTAAATTATAAATTTTAATATTAACTTAAGCAAAGAAACAACAAACGTGTAAATTTATCACAAAAAATATTTCCGTTTGGAAAGATTCTTCATCATGTTCAGCCCGCCCCGCCGATTCACGCACGAGCCAATCAATTTATCGCATTCCCAAGTACAGCAGAGTTGAAAAAATCCTTTTGGGCTGCATTTGTGTCATCACAACCTCCATTTTAACGTGTAGGGGAAGTCATACTACGCAAAGTTGTCATGGCAACGCTGCAGCCGATTTCTAAGTTCGTTTTTTGGCTGCAGTTTTGATTGAATGGAGTCTTTTCCCCTTCTGAATTGTGCATTACAACAACAGGTTTGCTATTTGTCGGAGATTTTTTTTACTTACCGTAGAAATGTCATATTCATTTCCAATTCTAATCTTTGTTTAAGAAAATTAGTAAAATATATCATTTTAGTTTTAAAATGCATTAATAAAATGAGGTGCAGCCTGGCTGTACTCTACGAGCCGCCGCCACTGCCGTGCTCCTTTGAAGGCCAACTAAAAACGACCTTTTCTTCCACGACCTTTTTCTCAGAAACTACTAATAGAACAGATTTATAATTTAGCGTGGTTAATATTCGAACTTTTTTTTACGTATTTGGACATGTGCTTTTGTGAAAATTATAAATATTTAAAAATATATATGATTTTTTAAATTTCTGCATATAAATTTTCACAATGTTCGTGCTTAAGGATTGTTGAAGGGTTACCGATTTCTTGAAATTTATACTGATTGATGTATTGAAAAGGAAGGAAGCCTTTCCATAAATTCCCTGTTCGACTGCTACACATATTCGAAGTTACACTGTTTACCTGATTTTGACAAAAACTTATAAGTATATAATAAATTAGGGTTTTAAAATGTGTGTGTACAATAACACCATGCTGGAGACATATTTGTATACGAAATTTTGTTAGAATTATTATTTGAAGTTTAGAAATTGTGACACACTATTTTGAAACAAATATAGGATATTTTTAATAAAACGAATATAATATTATTTAATTGAAATCATTTTTACATTTTGAAAAATGTAATATGAAAAAAAATATTTACAAAAACTCTCGTGTTATTAATGAAGAGTATAATTAACCATAATATATACTCTACATTATGGTTAATTATATATTCAGTTTAATTATATATTTCATGTTTGGTAGGCATGTTGGATTAATGTTAAACCAACGTTATACAAATATTCTATAAAGACAAATTAATTAAAAAAATTAAATATTAAAAAAATCTTTAAGAAAAATCTAAATTTTGAAATTTAAGTTAATAAAACAAAGACACATTTGTTAGTATTTTTTGCCACAAAGTCTATTTATTGCGTTGCTTGATTCTTTAATATATGTAGGGGAGTATTTGCGCTTATTTTAAATTTCCCCAAAACTATTATTTCCATATATTTCCATTTCCATTCCTTCATATCTACTATTACAATTCTTCATTCATTGAATGCATTTCTGTTTGTTGTAAATGGTAGTATTCTTAGCTTAGGATAGGTATTACACCAAAAAATTATAACAAAATTTACATTTTAGGCAAATTTTTTAAAAAGTTTAATAATTTTTTGAAATGTGATATTTGAAACAAAATGAACGATCAATCAACGATTCGGATTTCGCTGTTGTTTGTTTTAAAGCAAGGTAATAATGTATATAATGGTATAAATAATAAATTATATTTTTATATGCCGCTATTGTTTTACAAAAAGCAAAATTAATTAAATTAAATGTTGTTTTTTATGCTATTTCTTTCACAGTTATTTAAAGCTATACTACCAAGTGGGGCCATTATGGTTTTTTGCACATCATATGCAGTGGCGGCCCGTGGTCGAAAATGTTAGTGCTGCCGAAATCATGTGAATCCCCCCCCCCCCCCCCCCCCCACCTTATTTTCCACAACCCATACATGAACGGAAATTCTTTATTATTTACTACTCAAATCAAAATTTCCTTTCAATTTTTACGAAATGATAACATGCGAAAAAAATAGAAAACACTAACTTATTTTTTTAAAATTAAAGCAATCCTCCTTTCTTTTAAACATGCGAATCGGTCAATTTTAATATTAACTTAAATAACAAAACAACAGCAGGACCATGTCCTGAAACAACAGCACACAGTAAATGTATCACGAAAACTATTTCCGTTTGGAGATATTCTCGTAAGTTATCGTTTCACCCATCCCAGCGTTTCACGGACGTGCCAATCAGCATATCGAATCTCAAGTGCATCTAAAACAAGAAAATTCATTTCGGCTGTACCTTCTCACAAATGCAGTGCATTAGCATGAGGAGGAATCTCCATACTACGTTGAGGTTGCCATGGCAACGATGCAGCTGATTTCGAATTTCGCTTTTTGGCTGCAGTTTTGATTGAATGGAGTTTTTCCCCTCCTGAATTGTGATCTAGAGTTTGGCGCAGCTTGGCCATTTTTGGCCCTTGCGTCATTAAAACCCAAACAACCCTCCTGAATTGTACATTACGGCAAAAGGATTGCTATTTATCGGATATTTTGTTTACTACCGTAGAAATTTCATTTTCAATTCTAAGCTTCATTTAGGAAAATTAGTAAAATATCTTATTTAATTTTAAAATAAACTAATAAATTTAGGTGCATCCTGGCTGTACTTGCTGTAGTGCACGAGCCGCCACTGATCATATGACCTAATAAACAAATTGTAGAAGTTTCACCAGTTCCCCCAAATTATTTTTCACAAGTTGTCTGCACATAGACTAAATTTTTGTATGTATGATGTGTTGTGTTCATCGAGCTGTTTTGTCTGCACAGAAAGAAGAAGAGGATAAACGCCCCCTGGCGAGAACATGGACGCGAACTCGAAGCGAATGCTCCAGACCATGGCCCCGTACACTGCGGATGTACTGGACCCTTTCGTTCTTCGTCAGAAGCTGACAGCACTGGATATTTTGAAAGTAGATTTTTTTGCGCATCTCATAAAAATAATTCAGACACCGGCTGTGTCCAGGGGCGTATCCAGGGGCGTATCCAGGGGCGTATCCAGGATTTGATGGCGGGAGAGGCGATCAGTGGGAAAATATTTAAAAAAAAACTTTTATACATATTTTTTTAATAATATCATTCATTAAATTTTATGATTAATTAGTATTTATTATTAATGAACGAAAACATATTAAATAATTCCTATAATTATAGTTAAGTAGTGAAAAGGGAAATGATTTGATTCCACTCTTTAACGGAATTTTGTTAAAGATTTCGAAAATATCTTCACAGAAGCGAGTTATTCAGAAAAACAAAATAAGAGTGAAATAACCAGATTTTTGTACGGATTATTTTTACTGCGTAGAGGTGATTGGTGAACATTTAATATTGCAGTGAACATTTAATATTTCGTTGTTATTTGTACTCATGTTAGTTTTGGTGTGGAAGTTTGTAGAACGGGTTAACAGCTCTAAAATTGAGCCTATCATCTGTCCGTAGTTCTAAATTAGAAGGCAGTATTTCCAAAAGTCCAGTTGAAATAAAGTTCATTTTAATATAGATTATGTGTTACATTGTAATTTTTTCGAAAAATGTATATTTTAGTGAGTGCAAGTTTTAAATTCTCGTAGGGAAAAATTGTCCCCATTGACTTATTGCTGCATACGCCAATGTTGGGGACGAAGCATGAATGAAGTGCATTTATTCACGCATTACAAAGCTTAACTTATACTCCAGATAGTTTGATGTTCGATACAGCTAGTTCTGGAATAGATTCCAGAATGCCGTTGAACTAATAATAAAGTATTGCAGTCTTCTTGGTATTTAAAAAACATAAAAGTTTTTTTTTAAAAGAACATAAACGTATTAGCGGGAATATACATTGTTTAATTTTTACATTGCATATGTTAAGAAAAATAGAATTTCATTCTATCATAAAAAGGTTGTATGTAGTACACTCTTTTCAATACGATTAGGATTATCATCCTTCAAAATTAATTTTTTCCGCAAGTTATTTTTATTATTTTTTTGGTGTGTGGTGTGGGCAGCTAGGCAGCAGCCTGTGCCTAAATCCGGCCCTGGTTTCCGTTACATCTTTACATGCGGTTTTATCAAGCGATCGCCGTATTGACCGAAGTGAGACACTTTTCGCGTCAAAAATAGAGTGAGAATAAACTGGCGTAACCTTTTGGGGAAGGCAATGTTGCTCGTAAAGCAATACCCTACGATTTGTCAATACATACCTTTGCATAACCTTTCTTAAGTGTTGGGGATCTTTTTCTTGTAATCAAATATATTTTTATTATAGTTGGAAATAGACGCATATCAGTAATTTGAAATGTTACCTGAAATAATTTATATAATTTCATTTTAGTAATTAATATAATTAAGTGATACGATATCATTTGTATTATTCATTAATTTATTTACAAAAAATATAGCATTTAATACTTAAATTATACTAAAATATTCGTCACCTGAAATATTAAATGTATATAAATAAGGTATTCTCTGCTTATAGAATTAATTTTTATATTTCCAAACAAATAGCTCTTGTTTTGTTTTAACCACTTCGACTTGCAAATGACTTTCTATTTCAATAGCAGATTGAACTTTAAAAAGAAAATGAGCTCCTCAATCGTTCTTTGCAGTCGGTGGTGCTGTCGGTGGTCCTGCTGCCCTTGCGGCTGCTCCTGATGTTCGTGGTCCTGCTCGTCGCGTGGATCGTGGGAGTCGCGACCTTGAGAGGCATTCCCGAAGACGAGGCTCGTGGTTCGGAGCCGCTCTCCGGATGGCGGAGGTAAAGTTAGATATTCACGTTTTTCTCATGGAATGGGTTTAAAATGGAAAACGTAAATGAGTTCTGTTGAAAGTATTTCTTTAATTGATTTCTTTAAAATTCATTTATCACGTTATTTCTACCAATATGTTAATTTATAGCGGCTAAACAGTTTGAATTTTTTTTTGATAAATTGGAGTATTAGAATTGGGCAAATTGGAGCGCCAAAATTATGTTCATTTGCGTCTCAAAAATTCTTTGAACCGTCCCTGTGTTCGTGTTCTTTTTTTTTTTAAAGATGTATTCTGTAACGCAGTTATTCTCAACCCGTGGTACGCGGACCCATGGTGGTCCGCGTTGCTTCCTGGCCAATTCCAAAAACTGTGTTTTATTAAAAGAAAAAAGGGGGGGGGGGGGTTCCGTACTTTTTTCAAATGTTGCCTCATCAGATTTTTAATTTTGCACTTTAAAAAAATTATCTCAATGTTTTTTTACTTATTTGCCGAAATAAGAAAATTTTCGAAATAAAAAATACTCTCCTACCTGTACTACAAATGATATACGCAAACCCATTATCCCTCTATGACATTTGTTCTACATAGGGAAGAGGGGAAGTTATCCGCTATTGCAGTATTCGATTCCGCCCTCATAACTCCACGTGGAATCATCGACGGAGATAAATGACTTATTATAATCACGTTGAGGAAGGTGGACGGCGTTGATGAAGTTGATTATTTCCTCATTCCGTCCTTTGACCCTTGTACCACGTGGGGATAATGTCTCACTTAAATGCAATATACGATTACGCCCACGGGTATCAGGCCAAGGGGATAAATAACATACCATCGTGTAGAGGGAAGTTGGGCGCGTCGATCAGGCCGATTGTTAACCCATTCCCCTCTTTGACCTTTGCACCGCCAGGAAGAGGATGTTGCACTAGCCGGCAGTATGCGCTTCCGCCGACATAACTCACGGGGAATCATCCTTTGTGGATAAAATACCTTCAATCGTATATTAGGAACGTGGGCCGCATCAACCAGGTTGGACGTTTATCTACTCCCCCCTCTGACCTTTGTATAACATGGGGCGCATAAGTATTCAGGAATAAATCTGCTCTGTACAGTATTACCTGTACCTACCCAATTTTTTTTCATCTAGAACAGCTCAAATTTGTGATTGTGTGTAAAAATTCTACTTAACAGTGAGTAAAAGATTAGAATAATAAAAAAATAGAGTAAAAAATTTAGGAAATCGTAGTTTTATTTCAATTGAAAGCTGTAACTATCATTAACGCAATTTTAGTTGGAATTCACCTGTGCCTCTACTTGGATAACTTTTGTTTCCTAAATTTAGTAGATCCCTTATACTATTTACTTTAATGTCAAAATGTGGTCACTGCAAGTAAATTAGGAGAGAAAATTCGCAACAAGATGTCTACTCGAACGTTTTAAAACTTTTGAAGTTGTTCTTAACAATCTCAGTATCAATTGCTTCAGCAGATATATATTTCAGTTTTCTTAGAACAGTAAAAACCTATTTAAAGAACTTAATAAAGCAAGAAAGGTTTTCCGATTTAGCATTACTAACTAAAAAAAAAAGACGCAGTTATCCTTATTTTTAACTTTATTAAGGAAGATAACTTGTCTGATATCAGATTTATTGTAAACTTATCATTTTCTTTAAATTAAGTTATTAGATATATTTTATTATGTATTATAAACTTTGTATACTTCAAATAACACAAAGAGTAAGTATATAAATGTGATATATTTATATTTTTATTTTAACAGTAGTCACATTATTTACTACACCGCCCCCCCCCCCTTTTATTTGAAAGTTTTGGTTGGTGCGCTTGTATCAGTATGTTGAAAATAAATAAAAAAGTTTTGTGCGAAGCTGAATATTAATCCCAGAATGCCAAACGTATGTGGAGACCCACATGATTGGTGCTTCAAGAAGACGACAAAAATCATTTCTAATACCCCGTTTGTGAGAGAATCACTGTTTAAATTCAAGAATAGATCGTTCTCTTTCATTCTTAAGCACAGAGAAGAAAAAATAAATAAAATAACACCCCTTTGGTTTGGTTTCGTCTTTCAGCGACACTCGAGTGCAAAGGGGGGGGGTGTGGATACCCAAGGGGACGTCGTACTTTTAAATGGAGTCAGATAAAGTACAAGCTATAATGAACAGAAAAAAGTGTTTTTTTTTTTTTTATGTTCAAGAACATGCAGTTCTCGTTCCATTTGAAGAACAGGGAACAAAAGAACAGGTCGGTGACCGAGAGTCGCCACTCGCGTTCGAAGGGTTTCTCACTGTAGTTCTCGCACTTACTCTGTGGGTCCTCTCCCGATGCAGGCGCTGGGCCAAGCCGTTCATCGTGAAGCTGGCCCGCCTGGTGTTCTTCGTGGGCGGCTGGTACTGGATCCCGCAGAAGGGGAGACCGAGAGCCTCTGCGAGGGACGCCCCTATCCTGGTGGTGGCGCCCCACTCCTCCTTCATGGACACGGTGGTGGTGATCGCCCTCGGGTGCCCGGGGATGGTGGTGAAGGACACCACCGAGACCACGCCCCTCTTCGGAAGTACGTCATTCTCTCTCTCTACCTCTCTTAGCTTAGGCTAACAGCGCACTGGCAACTTATCAGACATGCAACTGAACTATTAAGTTGCATGCAATTAAAAAACAAAAATTATATCCTCTCACTCAGCAATTATCGGACATGCAACTATCTTTAAAAAATCCCATCTTTCGATACCGCGCTAACAACTGTGGCAAATAATCGACACTTTTGCGATTTTGTATGGATAATGCGAATTTGGCGTTTTCGAAATCTAAAACGTGCAGCCCTGAGTCAAATGCAATTTAAATAATCGCCGGGGAAGTTGTTTTTTAGTCACTCAGTTGATTAAAAGTTGCTGTGCAGTTATCGCTCGTGCCGGCTAGCCTCATAGTCCTCTGACATATACACAAACTGAAGGGCACAAGACCGGGCCTTTCAGTTAATGACTAGCTGCGTAAAATTGAAATCTGCCATTTGAAACCGCAAACATAGGAATTTTAATGTTTTGATGTTTGCCATTTCGGTGTCATAATTGAAAAGTATTTTCCCTAATATTAAAAATGATATATCCATGCTCAGGGCTCAGAAGAATGGCGTTCATGGCGTAGAATGAAAACCGGCTATATTTCAACGACAGATTTAGAATGCTAATCTGGTGGGACCCTAGCACCATCTTTCTAGTGGAATGAATCAAGAGGTCACGTTTTTCTTTTTTCTGATGTAGAAGGATCACTTTTCGGACAAAAAGTATTGGTGTGGTAGTTGGTTGGTGGCCAATTTTAAAGTCAGCTATGTCACTTCTTTGTCGGCTTAGAATGGAAATCGCGTTCAAACTTCGAATAGGGTTGATAGGCGACCATGTTAAATGAAAAAACCACGCATAACTTGTAAAGTTTATTGTATTTTCTAATAGTACATTGTTAATCTTTTAATTTTTAGTTAGGCCCATTCTACAGGGGCGTGATAAAAGAGCGCGAGCTTTTGCAGGTGGCTCAGGGATTCGAGAATACAAACCCCGTTGTTTGTATTCTCGAATCACAGAGACATCTGAGAAAAACTAGAGCTTGTTAAGAATGGGCTTAAGCCGACGTCTTTGCTTGTAAACAATTCCATAATTAGGAGTAAATCTCTTAGACTTTGTCGCCAAACATCTGGTCCGATTCAGTTGCTAAATCTGTCTTTTAAATATAACAGGTTTTTATTCGAAGCCGACGATATGGTTTTGTTTTACGAATTATTCACTCTGATAATTTTTAAAAGGTTCAAACCAACCAATAAACATTTTAATGGTCTTAATCTAAGAGCTTCCGAAGAATGGCTCCGAGGCAAACTGAGCGTTTGACGGGATAATTTGGTCTTGTTCGATAAGAAATCGGACGCCAATACGTGTAAAATATTGAAATAAAACAAAGCGCGTACAGAGCGTGGACGGGGGCCGATTAGTCAGACGTAACAGCTTGCGTATCTTTCTTCCCTTGGTGAGACTTTTGTTGCCGACCACACTCTCAGAAATAACTATCTTATTTTTCATCATTCTGAGACTACACTATTTCTTCAATTTCGGCAATCGTTGTCATTGAATCACTTGACTTCGAACGAAACAAGAATCTTCACATTTTTAACGATAGTAATTTGCTTCAATTTATTTCTTGTAATATCAGCTCATTTGTGGTTCTTATAATTATATTTCCGCAATTCAAAAGAGCTTTTCTGGCCAAGTGGGTGGCGTACATGACTTCGGACCAAGAGACCGCCGTTTCTGTCGAAGTTTTTGAAATCGTCCTTATTTTTAAAAAAATGCATTTCGTGAATAACACGAAAAATGAATAATTTTCTCACAGTTTGACAAAATACTTAACCCAAAGCTTTCTTCCAAAAGGACGAAAGTTTCTGTCCTTTCTGTCCTTCCTGGTTTTTTAATTTGATAGTACTAATCTTTCATGAAGTGACTTTTGAAGTACAGTATAACTCTAATTATCCGGATCAATTGGGACCAGATCCAGGCCCGTAGCCAGACAATATATCCAGGGGGGGCAGACACTACTCCAGGTAGGGCAAGGCAAAAGGGGGGGGGGGGGGGCGCAAAACATTTCCATCTTGTATTATACACACATATATCTGCCAACTTTTAGGGTTTGTCAGTACCACGTATGTATTCTAGACATTTTTTACGATTAACTTATTAAATTATAAGAGAGAGTTGAATGTGTATGAATAGTTAGTTCTATTATAAAATCAAATTTTATTGAAACATTTGTTGATAACAAAATCTGCAGATTGATGCAATGCAAGAGATCAGGCCCGGAAAATGTTTAGAGGGGGGAAATGCGTATACATTGAAACCCAGTTTTTACATCTTAAATTTATTGAAATATTTCGTTTCAGTCTCGCATTTTAGTTTTGTCAAAAAAGGAAGGGGGATGCAACTAAGCAATGCGGTAGGAAGAAATTGTTTACAAGCAAAAAATAATCAATGAATAATATTCCAACTTCTTGAATAATTGACCAACTAAATTAGATCTTCGCTGCTAAACATAAATTTCTGAAAGCAATTTTAAATTGTAGCAAAATGAAAAACGAATCGAACGTTCATTTCACAAACATCAACGGTTTGTTTAAAAATGCGGAAAAAAAAATTTGCATAAAAAAAAAACGTCTTTAAAAATATTTCTAATATCAAGCAAGACTATGCTTTTGTAGCTTGGTAATTAGCGTGCTTGACTTCGGAACAATAGGTCGCGGGTTCGATTCTCGACGGGGACTACTCAACTGGTTTCCCCGCTTGTTCGTGGGATCAAACAGCTATTTTTTATTTAATACTTTACATTTTTTTACATGCACCAAATAAAATCATATAATATGAGAATAGAAAGAAACAATTATTTATATCATCTGTTCGACGTAAAATAATTCATACCTGTTTTCTGTTCCAATACATATACAATAGATATATAATAGTACCCAATAAATCTTCAATTTAGACATTTAACTGACTAGTCCATTTTCAGATATGTCTTCCCTTTAACAAGATTTCCTAAACTATGCAAACGAAGATGGACGTACACTAGTACACAATGAGAAGGGCCGATATGTGTTTGTACTCGTATATGTGACCTTGCAATGCTTAATTGACAGCTTCCTGTTTCAATGCTCACAGCTTGAAAAGAGGCTTTTTTTCTGGAGGGGTTGAACCCCCTCCCCCTTGACTACGTCCCTATTTTACATACGGCGTTTTCGTCAATCGCCAGCGCTCGAGATTATTTCGCAGAAGTTATATGGGAGGTCTTTTTCTTGAGGGTAGGGAAGGACATCTACCAACTGACCTAAGGGGACAAACCTTATTAAGATTGTTTTACAACCTGCTTGTAAACTGAACTCAAAACAACCCGTCGAATAGATAAAGATGAACGGGGAAAATACGACGCTAGTAATTGAAACGAGACGGACAGGAAATGAGATGGTCAGAGTAGCTCATTATCTTTCAGCAATTTCTGCCCGATATACTTGGAGGGGAGCCAGTGAACACCCCATCGCAAATTTAAATGTATTTGCTTTATAGTAATAGTACATGTTTTTTTTTTATATTTCTTTTTTTTTCATTGTACGTAAAAACCATTATTGTGTATTGAAATAAACACAAACACAACAGGAGGACGAAATTTTAAGAAATTGATGTAAATATTTTTTTTTTAAAAGAGTTAAAGTAATCTTAATATATAAGCAGAACTCGACTTGAGGCGGAACACGCCGGAACGGCGTTTCTGTACCTCTGTTTAGGAAACAAAATTTCGGTAATAAAAAATATTTAATTAATAACTAATTACTCTGTTGTTAGTGAGTGGGTCTGGCCTACTACCAGTGGCGGCGATTCGGAGGTGAAGGGGGGGGGGGGGGGGGAAGCGGTTGTCCCCGCACTGTTTTCGGATGAATCTTTTTTCGAATACAAAGGAAAAGGAGAGGGGATAAATGATCAAACTGGTTGACGTGGCTCACATTCCTCTACAGGATGGTAAGTTATTTATACTCAAAAAATGACTTCTCGTGGGATTACGGTGCAGAAGCGCATTCTCCCTCTTAGTCCTCGATATTAACACTCCTCAATTAATTATATATGTTCCAAATTTATTATACGTTCCATAGATATTAAAAAAAGCACTATTATAATAAATTGTGTATTATTTGAAATTCTGTTTTTACCGTTAACCTTTGTCATTTGCCAGATTAATTGACAAATGAATAAAACTCAAATATAGTATATTTTTAAATATTATATTAGGCCATGTATAATTTTAAAAAGATTAATAAAATTAAATTAATTTATGTCGTGTTTTTCTTTGTCCATTTGTAACTTTTACGCTATTAATAAAACAAACTGGAACTTGATTGTTATTTAATCAGCGTATAAAATGTAAAATGTATAATAGAATAAAATTGGACGCCACTGTATTTAAACGTAATGACGGGAGACCTAAAAAATAATACTAATAAAAGTATGTAACTTACTCATTTCTCTTTAAATAATGTCGAATTACCTAGCAAGACAATACATTTCTTGCAAAAACGTGTCATTTAAAAAGTTAAGATTATTTTCACCGGGGAAAGCAAACAATCCTAGAACACACTAAACTTTTTTACACGTTTTTTTCATGTTAAGAATTTGTCCAAGAAACGACAAGAAGTCCGCTGGTCAATATGCTACCACACTGTCATGAAAACCAGTCCACGCAGTTAACACCCCCTAGTTTCACCCCCAGTGGGTGGTCAGTTGTCTGTTGTGCCGGGGAAAGAAGGAGGAGAGAAATCTTGACGGTGAAGTTGAAACGATCAGACGCCGATGGGACGCGACGAAACGCCTCTAAGCATGATGTCTTGGAAGTGCTTGGTCTTGATGCTGGGAGAGTGTAGAATGAGGGATAGGGGGGGGGGGGGAGGAGGGGGAGGAAGGAAAAGTGTCTCCATTTGTCCCCTTACGCAGGAGTGTAAAAAATTATTAGTTAGGGTTTTTCGTGTGAATTTCTAGAAATTTGAATTCTTCAATTGCTCTAGGGGGGGCAAATAAAGTTGTAGGCCGGGCATTGCCCCCCCCCTGGCCCCTACCTAGCTACAGGCCTGACCAGATCCCATCCGGATAATTGGATAATTCACGAAGGAAAGGTTATTTTTTAGTAAAAAAAATCATTTTGCTTTAGTATGTAATTTAATGACTATTAAAAACGACATCATTCACCGATAAGAAGATTAGATTTGCTGATTTCTTTTTTTCTCTCTCAAAGCGATCCGGATAATTTCTTTGATTCGGATAATTGGAGTTCTACTGAACATATATCACTTCAAAATCACAGATGGGAGAGGGAGGAAGGGGGTCGCTCAAAAGATTTCGCCTAAGGCCGAAGAAACTTTAAATACGGCGCTGTCACTATCAATAGAAAAAATGACCTCAACGATAGCTGCGGAATCACATGTAACAGTAGCTTGCATATCTTTCTTCCCTTGTCGGGATTTGTTGCCCACCAATCCCTATTCCTCTAATCTGTTGAAATAGTTGCTTTGATATATTATGCCCTATTCAAGTTCTTCTTTGCATTAGGACTGGTGCAATACACGCAGCCCCTGTTCGTGAAGAGCGAGGACCCGGACTCGCGACGGCGGATAGCGGAGGACATCCGGCTCCGGGTGACGTCCGGCAAGGATTGGGAACAGCTACTCCTGTTCCCGGAGGGGGGATGTGGCAACAGGGAGGGACTGCTGCAGTTCAAACTGGGTGAGTAACGACCTGGAATTTAAGGCGGCTGGCCGAGCACTAGCAACAATTGCAATGCATCTTTTAATCAACCGAGCAATTAAAAAATCACCCGCTAACTGATTCTGGTGATTTAATTGCTGCCAGGTTTCAGATTTCGCAATTGCCAAAGTGAAAGTGCAAAATAGCCACACTCGGTATCGCCACAATCCATACAAAATCGCCAAATTGCCGATTTTTGCCAAAGCTGTTGGCCAGCGAAAGAATATTTTGTGCAATTAAAAAATTTGCTCAGTGAGCGAATGTAATTTGAGCTTTCCAGTTGAGTGCAATTGCGTAGATTAGTTGCATCTCCCATAGTTGTCATGCGCGACCAGCTTAACATATTTATGCCTTTTCACTCTTGGAACTTGTTTGATATTTATGTACTTCTTTTTTAAACAGTTATACATCCCTTTCCTGTTCTTTTTAATGAGTTATCTTTAGAGTGTTCTTTTTACATTTCGCGAATTTCGGTATTAATATCAATATACCAAACATATATCCAGTAGTTTATGACATTTGTTAAACGTTTAAAAAGAAAAACAGGGGTTGTGAAAAAAATTTATCTGAAAAAATGTTAGATCACTAACATACTTGGTACTTCTTGAAGACAAATATAATTTTTATTAAAGTTTGTGAGAAACTATTTTTTTTAAACGCAACAATATATTGTTCTGTTTAATTTGGTTTGGTTAATTAACGTCGCACTAGAGCTGCACAATAGGCTATTGGCGACGGTTCGGGGCATATCTCGAAGGAAAGACCCGGGAATGATGTCTCGTATTTTTGAACCATGGTCAGATGACGAAGAAACACCTGAACTGGCACCCAACCCCTTTAATAGACGTCGGGACTTTGGAACCCGGTCAAATTTATAAAGCACCAGTCCCGTATACACGCCGATAATTTTTTGTGGAGGTTCTGGACGACATCCCTAGTATTTTGTAACGAAGCTGGCAACCCTCCGATTACAAGATCACTACTTTTTTACTTTTCTTAGTCAAGTCCGTCACACAGGGTCGAACCAGGAATCCTCTCAGTAGCCCACTGTGCAGCTCTAGTGTGAAGTTAATTAAAAAAAAAACCTTTATCCACTAGGCTATCCGGCCCCCCCTTTGCGAGGTTCGAGATGAAAAGTTTTGCTTGGCGTATTATCGCTCATCTGGCATCTGCGCGTACGATTCAGTAAAAAGTACTTTTGATTTCGGCCGTTTGCGGTAACGAAAGGGTTAAAAGCGATACTCGGCAATGGGTTAATAAAGTTGATACTTTAGTGATGTCATACTTTTAAATGAAGTTAGATAAATCAAGCTAACGAAAGAAAAGTGTATTTTAGTTCAAGAACATGCAGTTCTCGTTCCATTTTAAGAACAGTTCGTTATTTTAGTGATTGAGAGTCGGCATTCGAGTCCAAAATGGTTAAAAGTTGTGAGACACTATCCTATTAGTTTGTAATTTTTAATTACATCAAAACGCCTAATGAGAGCCTTCTAAAAAAATGTGTTTCAGGAAATATAAATCTGAATTTAGCCTTTTGTTGGCCGGAATCGCATGTCATTCGTTTCCCATTGTCTGGACCGTACGAGCCTGGCAATGGGCAGGATATAACAGGAAGAGGATTAGCGGGATAGAGAACTATGGGTCAGTGTATTCAGGACACATAAAAGGGATTTTTTTTTTTGCTATTCTGTAAAATAAATGTATTGGTAATTCAGAAAAAAATCCGCTCGAGATTGGGGTCAGTGGCGTAACAATTAAAAAATTATAGGGTAGGCTCAATTAGTTCCATACCTAGAATTTTTAGCAAATTTCGACGTCGGAATTTTTATTTTAACGGCCCGGTCGGCCAGAGCGGCTTCGAAAGCTTATACATGTTCCCCGCCTTTATCCTCCCTGGCACATGTCCTCGCTTTTTCATCCCGACGTCCGTGAAACTGGGATTGGTTATGATTTCGCTCCGAGACACGCTATCCGACCAATCCAGTGACGAAATCATTGACGGACGTCGAGAGTGGCGTCTGCAGATGAAAAAAGTGAGGACACGTGCCAGGCCTTAATGCTCGATTTTTACTTCCAGGTGCCTTTTCCCCAGGAGTCCCGGTTCAGCCCGTCTTCATTCGATACAAAAACAAATTGGTAAAGGCCGTTACTTTAATCATGTATACATTTTGCAGGACATTGTCATATTTTAAACTCTAATTAAAGCCATTACTTTTAGCTATATTTTAAAAAGTTTCATAAATTATCAAACAAAATTTTTTTTGGAGGATTTTACTTTGCGATTATTCGTTGAACTTCTATCGCTAAAACAGCTGCTCTCTCTCGTTGTTTGTCAGTCCTAGTGAGCGTAGACAGTCCTATAGTACTTTCAGTGCTAAAATCGTTTTGGTAAAGTGCTGTTAAGTAAAATCAACTGTAAATTTATAATAAAAAAAATTTGTTTAAAGCCGTTTTATATCGATAAAATACTGTTTTCCTTTAAACAAAGAACATATAAACATATAAATCATAGAACATATAAATCTTTTTAGAAGAAACTAAAAATATAACAGTTATATAACTGAAAAGTTATTATAACCGAATATTGATAAATAATAAATTTGTGTATACGCTGTCGTAATATGCATACAATATTTGCCCCGGCTGGAAAATTTTGAAGTATATTACAGCATTGTTGTCTCTGTGAATTGTGGCTGCTGCTCCCAGGGCATATTTTAACATAGAGTTGGTGGGGATTTTTCCCCACCAGTGTGTAGAAATGCCCCACCAGTCATACAGAATTGCCCCACCGGACTTTTTTTTTTTCAATCCATTTTCCATAGTAAAAACATAAACTTGAAGTTGTAGCATAGGAATGAATGACGCTGGACCGAGGAGACAGATGTCTCTTCCAGTGAAAAGGCCCTATTTCGCCGCAAGGGAGGAAATCTTTCACACCCCTCCCCCGTCTAGCTTTTACCACTGCCTTTTACCCATCCCCAAAAATCCTTTTGTTCAGGACTGAGAATTGCCTCATTTGTGAAGAGGAACTCTCTCGTTTCCCCTGACTTGCTGATAACGAATTACACACACTCTTCAATTTTACGACGCAATTTCCTTTACGAAAGTTTTTGTGTTCGACCAGTTGACAATACACCCCGAATCGCGTACTGTTCAAAATCGTTTTATTGCCCCTTCCTTATCCACACAAAATCTCTTAAGTGGACACCAGCTGTTTTTTTATAGTCGGGCATTTTAGTTATAACTGGCCTGTATTTGAAGGGTAGGGTAGAAATACATAGACTTGAGTTGTGGGTAGACGTACCAGTATTATTCCTTAAACCTATTTTTTACTTCGATTTTAATAGACATTTTAACTTAGCATTTAACAGCTACAAAAAGTAAGTAGATTTACTTATATTTATTTTTTATGTAGATTTTTTTATGGTGTGTATTTTAACTAAATTTTATTTGTATAGTTAAAAGATATTTCTAATTTTTACTTTTGGGGGAAAATATATTTCCCGCTGTAAATAACAATTTGAAGGGATCATTATTTATGAATTTTAATAAATATAATCAGAAGCGTAAACTTTTCTAAATTATTGGGAGGGGGAGACTCAAGACTAGTTTTTAATAAAATGCATAAACTATATGAAGTTGAGCCAATTATTCAAAAGATTATGCTTATGAATATAAATGTATTAGTTTATTTTTTAAATTTTGATTGCTTTCTTTATATGAGCAAAATATATCATGGATGTATATTCTAAGGTAACTAAAATTAGGATATGTAAGTTATTATTGTACTGATGTCTAGAGGGAAACGACAGCAAGAATAAGGTTAAAATAATTTATTTAAAAAAAATCTTTTATTTTTCGTTACTTGTATGATCGAAAAGGAATCAAATGTTTTTTATTAAAATCGCTATGAAAACGTTTTATTTTTAGATATTCTCAATATATTGATACCAATAGAAATTAATCAAAAAGGTAAAAAAAAAATTGGGTATATTACTTTTTAATAATGTCTAATCGCTGATGGCTAACAGGCTAATCGAATTATTAACAAAAGTGCCAACTATTATACATAAGAAGCCATGCGGTAATATACAAGTTCTGGGACAGTACGTCTTTGCCTCGTCACCAAATCTTTCATTGGATATTTATTTCGTACGTTACATGAAACATTATTAAACATATGAGTAACTTTAATTTCTTAACTAATTGATAAGGTTGATAGAAATAAAAAAGTGTTTGAAATTGAAAGTTTGGTTAAAAAAATAAATTACTTCAAAACAATGTAAAAAATAGTCAAGACTTTTGTAAATGCCATTTAATACTGATTTTTTTTTTAACTATTTACCTTAAATTTTTATTTTAGCATACTTCGATGAAAAAGGAAACGCTTCCAATATTTTTAAAGAATATCGAATAACTCACAATAAATTTCTATTTCCCCACCAGAATATTTCATTTGTTTTAATCTTGAAAACGAATTATTTAACATTTTAAAAAAAAGGGGGCTTTAAGGAAAGGTGGAGTTTGGAAGAGGAGTTTTATTCACATAATTTTCATGTTATTACGCCAGGAATATTACTAACGTAGTACCTTCCTCATTCCTGCTACAACATGTTGATGTCAGATCATAGGCAGTCAGCTAATCTTGTTGACACTATTAATAAGAGAATCATCATAGCCTTAAATGGAAAAGGAACAGCCTTTTTCAATCCCCGCCCGTCAGTGCTAAAATTTCTGCAGGTGAAGGAACGGCAACAAAAGTTGCCAGAAGCAGCAATTTACAAGGACTGACAGTATGTAAAAGCATTTTTCACCAATGACAACAAGTTTTAAGAAATTATTATGTCTAACCTTAGCTAATGTATATTACAATACACTGATATGATAAAGTTTTTTAAAAACTTAAAACTACTTATTTTTCTACATTTTTGTGCTATAAAACATAATATTTTCAGAATACAAATATATAGAATATTATTGTTCATCTTATGAAGTAAATGCTACTTATTAATGTAATGTTATGTAATTAATGTAATGTCTACTTATTAATGAACATTTTGTTTGTAATATGGTCGGGTACTTGTCTAAAGTTTACTTAAGTGTATATATTTAGATGTATATGCACTTTATTCTTTTGATAATTAATAATTATTAAATTGAATTAACGAATTGAATTTAATAATATTTAAATAAAATTTTGCCTTATGACAGCAAATAAAACATCCTTTTATGAATCGTTAGAAAATTTATTGAATAAGATAAAAAAACAAACTTTTAAATTAACTTTTTACAGAACATATAATTTTAAACTAAGTTCATTAAATTAGTTTAAAATTGATATTTTAAATACCAAGTTTTCATTAACTTCTGGGGTCTACTTTCTGCAAAATTTAATTTGCCCCACCAGTTGAAATTCCTTAAAATATGCTCTGGCTGCTCCTATTCGTGGTCGTGGCCTGGTTGGCTGTACGTGCATTTCCGAGTGGCCTAGTTGGTGAGTGTGTGTAACGGAATGGAACAACTTACGCAAATTGTGACATCGTATGGCAATCACGTGCTTATGCTTGGATCATCATAAACCATCTTGGTATATGCTGCGTTCACCCGATTCCATATCCAGTATATGAAGCGTTTACTGCACGATGCTTGCGCTACTGAACGATACTGTGCACAACATGGAATGCGGCTAAAAACTCGCAAGTTTCTAAACGCCAAACCTAAAAGTTCATAAGCGCTGATTTTCAAAACATTCTGCCTATTGTTTAAAATTTAATTATTCTCTGTGCATTTTTAAATAACCTATATCTAAAACATATATATATATATATATATAGATTATCATATATATCAGATTATATATATATATATATATATCAGATTGTGTAAACATCAGGAGTCGGTTTTAGCGCCTAATATTGAAGAACATCAGAAGGCGGACGTGTACCACTTTAATACTTAAAGTAAGAACTCTGTGGAATAGCTCTCTAACCGTCTATCTCTTAACATTTTCCTGTTTAAGTTTTGTTACGTTGCTTATTAAAATTATGTTCTGCTAAAGTAAACTGTGCTCCTTGTCTCTGCAGTCTGCACGAGCACAGATCTATTCTTACAGAATAAAAAAATAATGCCAAAATCAATTAAGTTTAATTGATGAAAATTCCATTTTATTTTTCTCTTCTGCAGGATACCATAACGTGGACCTGGGAAGGACCAGGAGCGTAAGTATTACAGCCTCACGGTTGATCTTTTCATTTGTGCGTAAAGTTCCGATAAAAAAACATTTCCCCATTTGAGGTTCATTCTTCAGTGATGCAGGCACCGCTGGGGCTCTTACGATTTGAAGGGGAGGGGTGTTAGAAGTTAGACAAGTCAAATATGGGTTTGACTATGGGTCTTAAACAAGTCAAATATGGGTTTGACTATGGGTCTTAAACAAGTCAAATATGGGTTTTTACAATTAAAAAAAAATTATCAACCTTTTTTAGTGTCAAATCAGAAACTTTTTTTAGAGTCTGGTAATTTACCTGTTTTTTTCCACTTGGATGGGAAAATTTAGTTTTAGATGAGAAATTGCCAACCCGATCAAAAGTAAAATTTATTAAAATATTGCAGTTTTTTACAATGATTTCCCCAACACTTTTCATGCCTACGTGGGCCGTAAGAATGTTGGTAAATTCCCATACACTTGGCAAAATCACAAATCTAGTTGGAAAACTTGTAAAAAATTTGGCTTTTTTAAAAAGTTAAACTTCTTAGTTTCATTTAAAAAAAAGCCACATTTTTCATAAATTTGCCAACTAGGTTCGGGATTTTGCCAAGTCTACAGGAATTCACCAACATTCGTCGTCTTTTCTGCCCAATTCCAGTTGCTGTATTCATTTAGTGCAATACGAAGTACAAAGGAAAACTTTCTTTTGTAAGAGGGTCCCGCGGAAATAATTTCCATATTATCTAAAAATATATCATATCTATTCAGGAAACATAAAGTATATTTTTTTTGTGTTCAAGACAACACAGCATGTCAATCTTTAACTTGTTTTTAACAGACTGTCATCGTTCTAATTTCAAAATTTAGTACTTTAAGTACATCCCATTTTTCTAACATATCACGTTAAGATCTCGATTTAAGCGAAAGTTGAACCCTCGTCGTTTTCCCGAAGAAAAAAATATATAATGACTTAACATTTCGAACACTCAAGTTTTGAAGTGAAACTTCTTTAGCGATACTAATGAATCTGAATAACCACGACACGAAAGAAAATCAAACTTGAATCTGAACGGCCTGGACACGGGACCGCAATTTTATATTAAATTCGGACTAGAACTTCTAAATTGCCTTACTCTTCCCTTCACATGCGGTTTCATTTATTTATGCTACAAGCAAATCGATGTATCGCACAATCATTGTATTTACATTCAGTGACCGAAATAAGTTATTGATATCAATATAAAGGTGGAGTCCCTCCTGCACAAAAATTGTATGTCCCTTTCAAATAATTATTATGTAGTACAGTATTATGTAGTACATTTATTAAATGTCGGCCTGAATATGAAAAAAGCCTAAGTTCGAAATTTCTTGTGTTTTAAATTCTTTTTGCCTTTTTTTTTTACCTTTTTCCAGATATTTTTTCACAAAACCCAATTTTAAATTTATTTACATTTTACGTTTTTTCCACTTTTTTTCTTTTTAAATATTTATTTCTGCCACAAATTAATTTTGGTATGGTGACTCCGTCAAAACTGCAGTCTTTTTATGCTTTCTAATCCTCTTTTTTAAATGGAAACCACTGCAAGTAGGAATGGATTGGGTGTATTCTGGCGTAGTACATTTAAAAAAAATTATGTTTTTCGCATTACTTGGCGGAACACTAACAGTAGGAGACTGAGAGCAGCAGCAAGGTGAGTGCGGTGTCAGTTGCAGTAGGCCAGAGTGTTGAGGGTGGAATAGGGGTGGCAGCCAACCCAATGGGGGTGGCAGCCAACCCAATGGGGGTGGCTTGTCTCAAAAGGTGCAAAATCATGTTCACTAAAAATTACTGCATTGTCAGGCTAAATGTCAGTTTTCCGAAATCCATTGTTTGCAATTAGTATGGTAGCGGCTCTTACCAATACATTTTCAACTTTGCGATCTGGTACAGCGAAGCCACACGTTCTGAAACTGAAAAAGAGCATCTGCTTTTTAGTATCCCATTTCCCTTTAATAACAGATTCAAATGCAATTTCCATCGATTTCAGATCTCACCCTTCTTGATTAGTCTTTCTTTTATACATCTGAACCATCTCTGTTAATCTGTAAAGAAAAAAGGACGGGTAAAAATTGTTCGTTGTTGAATATTTTTTTTCACCGAGGGTATTTTTAAAGTATGTAAATTAATCGCCAAGGACTACACTTTCAATTAGTATATATGAAGCTATAAGTAAATCAGTATAAGTTAACTTTATTTAACACCAAACTGCAACGACAGACCCCTTCCTTGAAAAACTTTTGTATAAGCCAAACGCATCAATCAAAATGGCTCCATACACAAATGTTCCTTCTCCACCTCTACCACTATTATAACAACGTTGTCAGCTCGATGTGAACCAGCAAATGTTATGGTTAAAACCATAATTGGTTAATTTTTAATTCCTCTTTTATTTAATTTAATTTCAGACTCCCCTAATTGTATTAATTAATTTATGTAATATTGATGTATCCTATTTAATTGTCAAACTTGTACTTGGGAACCTGCACTTTTGATTCCATTTAAGCCCAAACGTAGATTTCCCCCTTTTTCATAACCCCCTAAGAGCTTTTTAGTTGTAAATGGGGTGATAATCCCTGTCTGGAGTCTTTTTCCACCCTTTTGGGGCCCCAAATCGGCACCCCATCGTTTCCCCCCCCTGTATCATATTACAGTTTTACTTCGTGATTTTGAGACCGTTTTACGTACTAGTCTGGAAATATGTTTAACTGTAACCGAAGTTGTAATTGTAAATTCTCTGATTGGCTGAGAGAAAAATTGATGTGCTAGTTTTGAGGGATCTGGCAAGGAGGTTTTGGCGATTTATTGGAAAGCGCACCTTTTGACGAGACTTTTTAACGCATCTTTCGAAGCCTCAAGAACTGTGATAGTTACTATTAGGGGTTACATTAAATCCTAACAAACAAAGAAAAGAAAAACGATAATATTAATCGTTGTTTAATTTAAGAATTTACCTGGCGTGATCGTATAGTTTAGAACAGACAAAAAACACAAGACTAAAAATTATGACCAAAAGAAAACAAATTTATTAAAACACTAAAATTAAAAAGGGAACGGAACACTTAAGAACCTTACAAAAAGCCAAACAAGTTAAAACTAAATAAATTAAAAAGGGGGAGGGTAAACTGAAATTAAAAATTACTACCTTCAGCCGATTTCGTCGAGAGAGATGTGGCAGGAGATCAAGGCGAATACAATACGAGTGCCCCAAAAAAAACAGAAAACAAGGCCAAGCCGCTACGGCCATACTAAAAGTGTCCAAGATTGGGAGGTGGACGAAAAGGGGGGTGGTACTTGGCACATCCTTCGACGGAGTGTCAACTCCGATGTCAGCTTCAGAGGTGGTCGGTCAAAAGGCGTCAGCCAGTGGTGGTCGTCCAGCAGAGAAATCCAGTTCAGAGGTGGTTGGTGGATGGGACCTTCTCTGGGCGAGGATCACGGGCCTGACGGGTGATGGGGGAGGCGTCCAGGGCTGACATCAGAGGCAACGGCAGAGGACGGGAACATCCCTCTGGGTGCTACGTCGATGGGTGGCTGGGGTTATTGCAGTTAACCCGGCAACATCTACTGGAATGGGTGACTCTCGAGCATCGTTGAGGTTGGTGACGGCGGTTACGTAATTCTTCTAACCCCGCATCAGCATCGGCGGCTATTGCACGAAATTAACCCATCGGGTTTTGAAAAAGGACACACGGTCCGCGTTTATAAGACGGGAGCTACACTCCTGTACGTCTTGAGGCTTCGAAAGATGCGTTAAAAAAGTCACGTCAAAAGCTGCGCTTTCCAATAAATCGCCAAAACCTCCTTGCCAGATCCCTCAAAACTAGCACATCAATTTTCCTCTCAGCCAATCAGAGAATTTAAAATTACAACTTCGGTTACAGTTAAACACAATTCCAAACTAGTACGTAAAACGGTCTCAAAATCACGAAGTCAAACTGTAATATGATACAGGAGGAGAGGCCGATGTGGGGACCCAAAAGGGTGGAAAAGACTCTAGACAGGGGTTATCACCCCATTTACAACTAAAAAGCTCTTAGGGGGTTATGAAAAAGGGGGAAATTTACGTTTGGGCTTAAATGGAATCAAAAGTGCAGGTTCCCAAGTACAAGTTTGACAAATAAATAGGATACATCAATATTACATAAATTAATTAATACAATTAGGGGAGTCTGAATTTAAATTAAATAAAAGAGGAATTAAAAATTAACCAATTATGGTTTTAACCATAACACAAGTGAACCAGCAGTAGTAAGATTTTAGTCATCTCTCGAAGCCACCTTTATTCAGTTCGCTCTCCATACCCGGAGCTCCTCATTATTTAAAAAATAATTTATAACTATAGTAAACAGGTGGATTTATATAGTTGAAAGTTGATACTTTTTTTCAGAATGCAGCAGTTATGGCTGACACTGACTCAGTTCCGTATTGGATGTGAATTAGAAGTAAGTCGCATTCTCTTTTAGGTCTTTTAGGATGTGTTCAAACTATTTCTAATTTCTCAAAGCATGAAACTAAAAGAAAATTCTCGATTTCTTTTTTGTGTTTCCAGTTTTTGCCTGTGTATCAACCATCAAAGCTCGAAAAAGAAAATCCGAGATTATTTGCCGACAACGTTCAAAATTTCATTTCAAGGTAAAAATAAACGTGTTTTATTTAACGTTTAATTCACTTCAGTACAAACTCGAAACAAATAACGTGCACACTTTTAGCATTCTGAAGGAATGTTATTTGATAATTTAATGCATGTACAATATGTCACCGCATGTAAGAACGAAAATCAGTGTGTCTGCAGACTCACTAGTGAAACTGCACATACACTAGGCCGATACGTATAAGTGAGGGGAATTGTTTGATTTCGCAGATGCAAGTGTGCAAATGCACTAGTGAGTCAGCAGATACACTAGTGAAAGTGCTGTTAAGATTATTGCTCAAACAAAAGTAAGTTCGTTAAGTTTATAACTTTTTAAAAATTTAAAGAAATTACGCGCGTTTAAGAATATATCACCCGCTACACCCTTAAAACTATATTATATATCATTATATAAAAATTAAAGTTTAAAAAAAAAATGCCATGTGATTTTGGTGGTGAGATGCCAAATCCGATTGCTCAGAGGGTATGAGGAGCTCTAAACGCCTGCTCGGATTACGGATAACAACTGTTTTTGAACGATTATTAAATTACGAGGTACTAAAAATGACTGCCTGAAAGGGGGTGTATAAATAGATGCCACAACCGACTGTTCGCAGGGGATGAGATGCTCCTAATGGCTGCTCCAAGGGTACCAGTTGTTTTTGAACAGTTATTATGCTGCGAGATTCTAAAAACGACTGACCGAAAGGAGGTTGAATTTCCATAACCGAACGACTATTTTAAGGGTTTCCCAACTGTTTTTGAACAATTATGAGATTCTGAAAAGAAATGATAATTGTTAAAACATAATGTCATTTATTTATTTTCCGGTATCTAAAGAACAGACTTTCGCACTTTTAGGATTCAGAATCATACGTTACAGATTATCTAGTGATGGTGCGGAAACTGTTCAAAAAACATTTGAACAGTTTCTACACTTAGTATTTATTATATTACGTACTGATACTAGAATACGTTTAATACTAATACTAGAGTTATCCGTACTTTGGCTAGGGAAACCAGCTATTTTTGAACAGTTATTATGTGAGGGAGTTATTATTGTGAGAGACTAGAATATTCCGCATAGAGATGAGCTTAGTAGTTATTATTAAATAACGACAGGTACGATATTAAAATGAAATAACTAGTTTTTTTAACTGTTATTTGATATCTTAAGCTATGCTGAAATGCCGTCAACCTCGGAATTAAGAATTTCTATGATATAAACAAAATACACACGAAAATTGATTCACGCATTCATTCATGCCGACCAACCTTCCCCACACCAAATGAATTGAACTATCCCATTCTGATCCTTCCCACAAGCAATAAACTTCTGCCGAATAAAATGCTCAAAATATTTTTTATCGTAATAATATAAACAGTATCCTGAAATGGTTTGGTTCGCAATTTGGATACGTGCCAATAACGAAGTGACGTAAACATCCCAATTCAATCCTGTTTGTTACTGGGATGTGATATCACGGAGTAAGTTTATTTCAACTAAGGCCGTTATGAATGTGGGAACAGATCGTTCTTCTGTTTCCGTTCCTTTTTAGTAACATGGTAATCTCTTTTTACCTGCATCTTTTTCTAACCTGTTCTTTTTTTAACTTGCTCTTTTTTTGACGGTTTAGGTGTTTCTGGATAAAATTAAACAGCGGATCTGTTAATTGTTTGAAAAACATATTTTTTCAAAATAATTTTTTTAATTTTTTTAATTTCGAAATACTGTTTTTTTAGCACATAAATAACTGTTATTTCAAATAAATAATATTTTTAATTATCGGAAATTGAAATAATGATATACTTTTAACTGTTATTCAAATATCGCTCATCCCTAATTCCGCACAAGATTATTCCGCACTTCCACTGAACAAATTAATTACTTATTTGCCCATACACTAGTGAATCTGCAGAAAAGATACATGACTTTCGAACTTACGCGGTAACATATATATTCAGAATATATTAGGTTAGAGTCAAAATTGCTATTCAATTAATTTTATGTATATCAACTATATTGCACTTAAAAAAAAGCATTTTACTTAACTTTTGAATTAACATCGCAGCAGAGGTACACAATGGTTTGGTGAATTAACGTCATACTAAAGCTACACAGTGTTGGCGACGGTTCGGGGTCAATCTCGAAAGAAAGTTCCTGGAACAATGCCTCGTATTTGTGAACCATGGTCAGATGACGATGATAACACCTGATCTGGCACCAAACGCACCTTCAATAGACGTCTCAATATTAAAACACGATCAGATTTAACGTGCCCGTATACACACCGGTGGAAGTGGGAGTAGTTTAGACGACTTTTTGTTATTTCGTTGCTAATCTGGTATCTTTCCGATCGCAAAATCCGCTATCTTTAACTTACAAGTCTCTCTCCCCGTCAGCTGTATTCGAACTCGCAATTCTCCGATTGTTAGCCGATGACGGTACCCCAGGGACACTGGACCCTGATTCCCAAGTGATGTCATGACTTTTAAATGAACTTAGATAAAGAACAAGCTAACAAAAGAAAAGCGTTTTTTATATTTTCAAGAAATTCTTGTCAACTTATAGAACAGGGAACAAAAGAACAAGTCGTTATTTTGATGACTGCAAGTTGCTACTCGAGTACTAAAGCATTTTTTAAAAAAACATATGATTATGAGCTTAATATTCTTTCGAACAGGCCACCGCGGTCCATATGTTTTGTTTGAAAAGGAAGTACCGACTGTTATGCATGCCTGACAAAAGACGGAATAGAAATATTTACTCAAACCTAAAACATTTTGTAACTGATTTTCGATTTGTTTTTAGTTTTTCTTCTATTTTTTTTGCCATGCATTCGGTTTTTCATATTAATCTGTGTTCTTCAGTTGGACGGACACCCCAACCTCCCGCTTCAGCCTGGAGGACGGGCGCTTCGTGAAAGCCGCGCAGAAGCTCCGCCTCCCTCCGACCGCGGCACTCGTCAAGATGCTGCGACTCAGGAGGACCATCGGGTAAGCGGGGACTCTAGGGAAAAGAATTTGCAAAGAAAGAAAAGAATTTGTGACACAAGTGAAAATTATTTTCAGCCCCAATCGCACAAATAGATTTTTTTTTTATGGACGATTTACAAATTATTTAGTGTTTTATTTAATTATTTTTATTTATTGTATCTTATTACTTCATTTCAAAATTCTAACAAATATATCTGTACCTCACAGCCAGACGGACCAAAGTCACACTTGGCCTACTTTGCATGAGAGGGGAAAAATCGAATTCTACTTTCATTGCAAAGTTTTGGACTTGGGCATTTACAGCTCTTGCTAAAGGTTTGAAAATAATTTTTGAATGCATTTTGATGGTATGATACCATAGATAACGAATTTTTAAGACATAATCTGCAATAAAACAAAAATCGCCAGATTTGGACTTAGGCCCGTGTAGCCTTGAGGTATAGATATCACATCAAAAATTTTCAAATTGATTGGACAGTATTAAATTATAATACAGATTTTAATAGGTCTTCTTCATCAATATTTAAAATATATATGGTTTTCTATATTTATATAGAAACTGAATAAGAACTTCTAACTTTTTGTCAACTGAAAAATTTATATTGGGCTCACTAAGATACCAAAATTTTGGGGGAAATTACTTGTATGCCGGAATAAAAATATACAAATACAAATATTGACGACCAAAAATAGGCTCAAGGCACAACAAAGTTGGTCCAACTATAATTTTTTATAGTATTTCTCAACTATCTGCTAATGAATATCTATCAATAAAAATAATAAATAAAAATGAACCTAAGACAGAACCCTGTAGCACTCCACTTTTATCTTCTGCACACTGATAGTATTTACCTTAAAGTTGTACTCGCTGATTCCTACCAATTAACCAGTTCCTTATATCCATAGTAAAATTTCACCCCCTAATACCTAACCTTTCTAATTTGAACAACAATGCCTCATGGAGAACTTTATCAAATGCTTTCTAGAAATAAATGTATACTAAATCTACAAATTCGAAATAAAATGAATTCGTTAGAACGTTAGTTCATTTCCCCGGATGTTGTCCAAATCCTTTGTCATGTGCTTCTACTAAATTTGGAGCCGCTTCACTGCAGTGGCATCACAGCAATTTGAAAGTGGCCACCATCCATAACCATATGTTTGGAGTTTTTGGTTAAACTTCTAGTAATCATTTGAGAAGATAGAAAACAATATAAAGTATCAAAACTTACATCATAGGTAAGTCTTAATGTATATTGTGTTTGTTAAAAGTTGTTGTTAAAAAAAATATCAGCACCTATTGTAGTTAACAACAGAGGATATTTCTAATAATTCATAAACGAATGTTGAGTTTATGATCAGAATCTACACTTTCTTATTGTGTTACATATATTTATGTTTATTAAATGTATTACAAGATTACCGATTCTAACGGACTAAGCTGTTTTCCTCACGTTTCCTTTCTGGACTTTATGCGTGGTTTCAATGGTTTGCAATTGCGAATTAAACGTGATTTGCAGACGGTGGCTATCCGAAAAATAAGCACTAAATCATACCACATGATGATCCACGCAATACGAAAATTTCATCGCGTAAAGAAAATTCACGCTTTAGTTGCTTCAAATATGTGAAACTAACAGAACTTCAAAGTAAAACACGACTAAACGAAAGTTAATTCAAAGTGCATTACAATTTTATTACAACTAGTCGCAAAGGTAGAATAAAGTAAGAATCAACAAAGCTCATCGATTCGAGAAAACAAATTCGATCTTCAACTCGGAACTTGATCATAAAACTAATAACTGTTAAAATCGCGGAGCGGAGCATAATATGTGACAGCCCCTGAACTGCAGTGACGTCAGCATTTTAATCTATCCCACCTCTTATTCTCACCGCCTTGGTTAACGCTTAATTTTTATTTAAATAACCAAGCAAAATCATTTTCGTGTTTTCAGCCGTCATGACATGGATACAGTGGCCGAACTGCAGTTGTTGAGGGAATTGAACAACTCTTCCGATTCGACGAGAAGGGGAGATGTCCAGCAAATGGCCGAATACTTGGGACTGGATCGCTGTCCGGAAGCGCTGAAGGACTTTTTCCGGGTGCTCGATCAGGTGATTTTTTTTTTAACCTCAACTCTTTCATTGATTAAGGCTAGCCGCGCATGAACAACAGTTGCACTACAACTTTTAATCAACTGAGTAACAAAAAAATCTCACACCATCTGCTAACGATTATTTAATTGCATATAACTCGGGGCTGCCAGGTCTCGAATTTCGCAATCACCAAAGTGAAGGTGAAAGATCACCCAGCTCGGATTGTCACAATCCATACAAAATCGCCAAACTATGAATTATTTCCCAAAGTTGTTACCGTGGTAGCGTATGAAAGGATATTTTGTGCAATTAAAAGTTGTCAGTGTGCGTATACAATTTGAGCTTTCCGGTTTAGTTGCATGCCCGATAGTTGCCAGTGCACGGCTAACCTAAATTATCCCCTAGTAGCTACTGAAATTATTGTTTAGTTGCATGACGTCGCCCAGGAGCTACAAAATGGACTATTACAGACAGTTCGGGTTGGTAAAACAAACGTTACACTAGAACTGCACAATGAGCTATTGGCTACTAAATATTCGAAGGAAAGACCTTAATATTGCCCCGTATTTTTAAACCATGGTCAAATGACGAGAACAACTGATAAATACCCTCAACAGGCGTCAGGACATTGGGCCACTATCAGATTTAACGTGCGCCAGTCCCGTATACATGCCAGTGGATATTGTGGATATTTTTAAACGACTTTTGTAAGTTAGGAACGATTGTGGTAACCCTCTGATCACAAGATCGCTACAATTTAATTTTTGTCAGGTCCACGTCGTCCAGTGGTAAAGTATTGCTAGCCGGATACTTCACCTCCGAGCAACCGCGCTCCTAGTAATCTTTTATTTTTTAACCTTGGTCAAATGGCGAGGACAACACCACCTGAGACGGCACCAGGTGTTGTTGAAGAATTATTATTGCTTCAGAGCTCTCTGCACTGTCAGAGACGGTATTCGAACCCACATATCCCACCCATTGCGACCCAAATAAATTTACCCCGCTAGTGCACTGAAACGATTCAAAATAGAAAATGGTAAATCTTGCGCGTTTGTTGCCTCACCGCATGGGTCCAGTCAGATTTCCCGTTCAAAACTGCCCCGAGATCTCATTGTTTAAATGCAAATTCTACACGGTCGTGATAAACACGCGCGTAGCATTTTGCAGAAGCCTCTGTGATTAGTGCATACAAACCACGTGATTTGAATGCACAAATCACAGAGGCTTCAACGCGTGTTTATTATGTTCGTGTAGAAAAATTTCACAAAAAAGAATATATTTGTTTTTTTAATTGCGCAATCTTCGTTTTAAAATTCTTGGAGGACTTAAGCAGTGAACTCGAGATGGAATAACATATTGAAACCCTAACTCCAATTGCCCATGTAGTTTACTTTTGTCTTTCTTTGTATTTTTGTTCAAAGTGTGCTTTAATCTTTTTTTTTTTAAATGTATTATCTTGTATTTTGTGTTCTTTTATATAATTTTGTATCAGCCTTTGTAACATTATGTTGCCAACTGTTGTAAATGGGCTACGACCCACTGCAATAAACTCATATATCTATCATGTTTACGTTGAATGGATCTATGAAGTGTCGAGGGGAATGGTGTACGTTAAATCCATCGGGATCTAATGTCTTCACGCCTACGTAGATTGCGTTGCTTGTCGATTGTCAACAAAAAAAGCAGTTGTGGCTATGTCGCAGCATGGCCAGAGGGGTTTTCTGTAAAACGCAAACAGTTCCATCAACAGTTTCTTTATAAAACTTTGTCAAAAAGCGAAGGTTACAAACGTATTTTCCGTTTGCATTAAAGTGTTTTAGAAATTAAATTAATGGAAAATGCCCAATACTGAAAATAGATTCATAAAGAATTTTCATTCTCGAAATTTTTTAATTTATTATGACTATTATCTGTTTATGAGAATTGTTATAAGTTAATTAAATTCGAAAAAAATTAAGCAACAAATACCACATAACATAGCAAATAAAATATGAGGTATGTTAAAAATTTTCATTTAAAAGAATTTCACTTGTATAGGTTTGTGGCATCTTAGTAATAAATTTCCGCGCCACTGCTATTATTTCTCAGAAAAAGGACACCATTAACATATAATTATGTGAAATGTATTTAGTCCGAAGAGTTAAAAGCAAAGAAAGTCGAAATGCCAATGAAATATCATTATTGAATCTCAAACAATACTTCAATTTTTAATAAATTAATCTTTAAAAAAAAAACTAAAAAAAAAAAAAACTGACTTTAAGAAAAATGCGCCAAAAATTTAAAAGTAATTTTTAAGGGGATGTCCCATAACGAACAAGTTGAAGAGAAATTTAATTATTTAATATCAATTTTATACTTATTTCAACTTTTTGAAATCGGCGCCAAAATTTAGGTATGTTTTTTATAAATTGGTTCCAACTTCAAAAAGTTGTAATAAGTATAAAATTGATATTAAATAATTCAATTTTTTTTCAACTTGTTCGTAAAATAAGTTATCAACTTGTTCTTTTATGAGATATCTCTTTAAAAAATATTTTTTACTTTTTAGCGCATTTTTCTTAAAGGCGGTTTTACTTTTTTTTTTTTTTTTTTTTTTAAATATTATTTTTTTCCCCTTTTTAGTTTTTAATTCAGCAGGGGGCTTAGCCTCCTGCCTTGGCGGTTTTTGTTGACGCGCCTTTCAGTCGGTTAAAATGGAATCAAAGACCCTAAGCTGCAACGATATCTTGTAATCTGAAGAAGAATGAAACTTGTTCTTTTATGACAGTATTTAATAAATACTTCACATATAATGTTTCGTGAGAGATAAGCTGAGAACATATGCTGCCTTTAATTAAGCAGTATTTTTCTAAGTTTGGCCGACATGGCATTAAATATGAGACAAATACATTTAATATTTCTACAATGCTAAATATTAAAAAAACACCACTAAATCACTTAAAAAAAATGGGGTGGGGGGCACAGTATGACTGCTTCCACATTGGCTTCAACGCGCCCATAGAGGAAACAAGATTTGAGCCTTCCAGAAGTTAAGAGTTCAGTGCAAGCAACTCGCATAAGTTTTTTTTTCTTCTCCCGAACAGCACGGGAGTGGATGCTTGGACATGCGCGTGTACGACGCTGGACTCTCCTTGCTGAGGACTGACCTCAAATCGAACGAAAAACTGAAACTCGCATTCCAGGTAAAAACTTCGTTATATCTCTCACTGTTATTTCTTCTTCTACACCCCACCCCCTTTTAAACACTAGTGACGATAATCCTTTGTGCTCGAGGAACATGTTTGATAATTACGTTCTTATTATGGAACAGATACATCGCATTCCTGTTCTTTTTAAAGTGTTATTCTTTGGTGACTTCTTTTGACGTTTAGGATGGTGAATTATAAAAATAAAAAAAAGTGACGTGCGAAGCTGAATATTCATCTCAGTATACCAAAACACACATATTATGACATTTGTCAAATGTTTCAAAAGAAAAACAGGGGTTGTGAGGAACTGCAATCTGAAGAAAGTTTTAGATCCCCAACATATACTTGGTGCTTCTACATGATGAAAATCATTTCTATTAAAGTTTGTGAGAGAATAACTTTTTGAACTTAAGAATATGTCGTTCTCTTTCATTTTGAAAAACAGAGAAAAAAAATAACACGGCGTAATTATCGAGTCACAAGGGTTAATAAAATATTTTGATAACCCAAATGATATCATACTTGTAAATGGTGTTAAGTAAAAAAAAAAGCTAACGAAAGAAAAGCGTTTTTAATGTTCAAAAACACGCAGCTTTCATTCACTTTGAAAGACAGGTAACAGGTCGACCATCTCCGACACTGAATGGGTCTGCATGACAAAAATAATATTATAGTGAAATAAAAATCAAAAACTCCTGGTAAAGTTGAATAGAAAAATCGGGTGAAACTGTTCAAATCGATTTTTTGTAAACAAGAAACCGAAAATTGTATCAATTGGAATAGTATTAAAAAAAAATTACAACAGTTTGTTACCTACTGTCTTACCGTCAGCAGAAAACCCCGCGCCAGAATTCTGTTGTCTGGCGGCTGCCATAGAAACGGACGATTTTCCTTCGGAATAAGAATTCGCACCTGAGGACTTGGTCCACTCCCCGAATGAAGTAAAATCGTCCGCTCCTGCGGCAGCTACCGCGGGATTTTCTGCTGGCGGCATGAGCGTTGTGAGACGGGTTGACAGAGGCGCCGAATTGTGTTGCAGGCCTTCGGATCCGAGAGCGAGGCGGAGCACTTGGAAGCCATCCTCTTGTTGTGGAAAGGGGTTCCCTCATCGCTGTCCCACCTGAAGACAGTCGATTCTGTTGGTGAGTGATGCAGATTTTACTAAACCAGGGGTCCCAGTGGTTTGTGAGGTTTAAAAAGTAGGACTTTTTTTTGCCTAACAGTAATACACAGAAAAACGTCTATTTCGAGCGTAAAATATTTGTCAACTATATTTAAATACAAAATAAACATTCTAAAGACAGAATAGAGTACTCGTTATACAGATAATAAAAATTCAGTTATATTTTTATAAATTGGAACCAACTTAAAAAAGTTTTTAAAAGTATAACATTATGTTTTTTTACTTGTTCTTAATATTACAAATTATTTTTCCTTTTTTCTAGAGCATTTTTTCTTACAGTCAGTTTTAACTTTTTAAAAAGTTTCTTTTTTGTTAGTTTTTAATTTAGCAGATCACTTTGCCCCATGCTAACGAATGTTTGTCTGGATCGGGCGGGGGATTGCTCATAAGGGGAAGAGATTTTCTGTCCTGCATGGATTTATGTTTAATTCCTAATTTACGGTATCCTTTGCGGCGATTCTGAAAACTGAGGTAAAAAGGCAATGCTTTCATCCCTGTAAGCAGAGGTGGCGCCACTGGGGGTGCTGGGGGGGGGGGCTGTAGCCCCCCCGTCGGGCAAGCCAAGCCCCCCTGTCGGGCAGAATTATGAAGTTCGTCGGGGAAGAAGTGTTAATTTAATTGTTAAAAACCAGTTTTTGTGAAACATTAAATAATTTTTTTTAATAAAATGGATCTGTGTCATCTCGACAGGCAGAATTCCAACAATGTTACAGTTCATTGAAATCCCGACCTTTATGTCCGAATAAGGGGCTCGGACAAGCATCCGATGGGCGCGAGTTCAATCCTCAGCATGTGTGTAACGATTTAGTAAACGGATGGTTGTCAAATTCGCCCTTTTTCCGACCAAGATACTATATTCTCCGTGTATGAGCTTGCTGGGAGGGCTGGATGTAACGTAAGGGTATTTAACGCAGTTAATTGAAAAGTAATAGTCAGTAAATTTAAGAACTTTTGGGGGGTTGTGGCGTTTTATTTCAAGATGGTTTGTCGGGCTTGACATCTCATCGTAATTTTGATCCTGTCGATATTTTTACGTTTAGGAACTTTGATTAACCTTTTTATACAATAATTTCAACAAACAAACAAACAAAAAAATTAGTAATAAAAAATTAGGTAGGAAGTGTCTCTCTCAAAACGACCGCGGTGTTTAAGGCATGTAACGTCAAACTCAACTCAAGCACTTTTTGGGTTCTGATAAAAACTCTGCATGCTCTCAGACGAGTATGAGTTAGATGATAATGCAATTACGCCAACGCTGTTCAAGGCTTATGATTTCGTTACGTAAGTTTTCGTTATGTTCATGTTTTTGTTAAAGTTCACTTCGCCCACGCCCTGCATGCACCCTTTATACAGATATGATTTTAAAAACATTACATGTAAAGAAAAAGATTTTTACTCTTATAAAATACCGTCTCTCGTTTGTACAATTGATCATGGATACTGAGCAAAATACGTATCTCCGGTATTACCGTCTGTAAAATTATTTCAATAAACGTGTATTGATTCATCCATTTTACTGGTCATAAAAAAAAGCCTAAGGCCCATTTTACACAATTCTACATTTTATGTCAACGAGTAAAACGCGCGTGAGCTTCTCGGTGATTCGAGAATTCATACGGTATGGGTTCTCGAATCACCGAGAAGCTCACGCGCGTTTTACTTGTTCGTGTAGAATGGACCTGCCTTACCTTAAATTGTACCTATTATAAAAACAAAAAATAAAACAGATTTTTTATTATACAACTGCAAGTCAAAAATTAGGAAAAAAACACCGTTTTGAACTATTTTTTGTACATTGTCTTTACGAAACAAATTTGGCATGACGCAAAAAAAACAAACATTTCATCCAACATTGATCACTTCAATAATACAGAAAAAAAAACAATAGTCATTTAATTGCTGTCTCAGTTTACCATGTTTTATGTTCATGTAGTTTCATTTTAACGAATGTGGACAAATATATCGGATTTTGCGCAGTCTAGTTCCAAACGTAAAATTTATTTTACTTTTTGTCGAGGCAACCATTGTCACTTGACCATAGAAGAACAATTTAGCCGTCCACGGCAGTCTGAGAGTCGCTTTATTTCCCAGACCAGACAGATGCCTCCAAAAGATAAAATCAGTTTCATCGAGTGAGAACATTGGTCCCTCTTCTATGTTTCTCGACCCCCTTGTGTTTCTTGACAAAGGGACGGCAAGACGCCCCTCTCGACTCGGATCCAGTTCAGCCTTAGGGGGCATACTAAACTGAGTATGCCCCCTAAAGCTGAACCGAGGCGGCCACCGAGGTATTGGGAGCAATGCCGCTAAAGGGCAATTAAGGTGGTAAAAATGTCATATGTCACTTGTTATCTTCATCTTCAAAGGAAAAGAACTAAGGGCAAAATATTTTCATTCAAGAACACCCTTTTCCATTTTATAGTTTTTTTGTTCTTTTAGCTGGCTTTTCACTGGCAAGCTCTCTTTGAATTTGGGGGTCAAGCATCTGCATAGGATAGGATACAGAGAGGACTGCTGACTGGTGTTGGTACACTAGTATTTAAGGTTTCTAAGAAAAAGGAGGTCCAGTAAAAGAACCGATCACTTGTATTGTACGAAGCAGTAGAACAGTCTGAGTTCCGTTCTTTATGAAAGGTTTAAAAAACTTGATAAAGTTTACTGTTTTTAATTTTTAAAAGAGTAAAAATGCAGTAAAGTAGGCAATGCATTGAGATTAGTGAGTGTCCGATCTGCGAGGATCTATTATCATATAGTGGATTTGGGAACTACAGTACCGTCAAACTTTGATGCAATTCGTATAAGGTGAGATGTCTTAAAAATTATTGTGATTTTTTTTTAATTATTTGTACATAACAATTTAATAATATTTTATTTATTTTGTTAAGAACGGAGTACTATCGTTTGTTGATTTTTATGTTTTCTGGATTTCGAAGAACTATTGCAATTTTTATATTGCCTATTTAATTTATTTAGTATGGTACTTTTTTCTAACAATACATTTTTTATATGAAGTTTAAAAAATACCTTTATTTTTATTACAATTTTTATTACTGTACATTTTGTGAAATTTAAATTTATTTGTAATTTAATAATAAAATATCAATATGGAATAAGTTTTTCATGTGGGATCGTTAAAATTAATATATTGAGAAATATTTGTTCTAAAAAAATCAGTTCAGAAGAAATCAGATCCTATTTTAAAGGACAATCATGGTTCAATTAGGTAGTCAGAAATAGTTTTCCATTGAATGGACAGTCGTTAAATCCATTAAATTTTTAATTAGTCCTACTAGGTAATTTAAACATGTTAGTGTAAGTAAAATGAAAATATAAGATTGAATTGATTAAAGAAATTTGAATTTTTAACAAATATGTATTTCCTAAATTATTATTAGGTTAAACAAAAGTCAAAATATGAGATTTTTATGTATTAGACACAGGCGATTCCATTTTTCAATTCAGCTTTAATTTTTCAGGCTGACTAAAAAATTAAAAACGACATTTTTTCTTATGTAACAAACATTTAATTTTATATGTTCACTGTTTCATACGACATTAAAATTTATAGAAAATTTAGATTACTTCTAAAATTGAACGAAATCGCTTCAAAGTTTTAAAAAAAAAAAAACGATATCATGGTGAAAGTGAAATGTTACGGATAACAGATTGGATTGATTTTAAGATACACAGAAAATTAAGTATTAAAAAAAATCTTTTTAATATAATTTTTTCAAAAATAGTACAAATCCAAAATGTCTTCGAAAAATTAAAATATTTCTTTAAAAAATATGTTACACTTCCTATTTTTTTGTGGACTTTTAAATTTGTTATCTCAGTCGTAAATATATTGTTTGGAAAAGGTCGTGGAAGAAATAAACGAATGCTTAAAATTTTTTAAAAAACTTTTTCATCATCAACCATGATTGACCTACAGCTCAATGTTATGAAAAGAATTTCATAAGAAATAACTCATCGCTCATTTCCGTTGCCTTTTATAAATATAAATGTTTTATCATTGTTTTTAAATAAAAAAAAACCACTAAATTAAATGACAGTGCGGTATGATTTGTAAATTTTTTTTTACTTATCTTTTCCCCACTATACTTTAGGTTTGCGAAAACTGTAAACGAGTTAAATAGTAATTATTCCAACATAAAAATGATACTTGTTGATTGCAGTCCAGAATATTTGAAACTCTGCAATTCTTTAGTATTACCCATTAAATATTACAAGCATTTAGTTATAATCATTTAGTTACGCAATATTTATCCTCGACATGTTATTTAGGAAAATTTTATACGTGTATTTTACGTCGGGGATATTAGCCCCCCTGTCGGGGAAGACTAGCCCCCCCGTCGGGCAATTCCTAGCGCCACTACTGCCTGTAAGTATTGCTTCATACACGCCATCTCGCGCGACAACAGTTTTAAATACACGCAACTATCGTGCGCTAATGTCACAGACCCCTAACGTCGATTTATTGCCCGGGCAAGTGTGGTCTCCGGCCTCCGACTACTCAGGATAGTATCCCCTTCGAGCAGCCGATTACGGTGCTTACAGGCAAACCTTCGAGCAGTTGTGTCCCATGGAGGTAGGAGTAACAGGAGGGAACGTGTCTTACCTCCCGGCATTGTCGCGTTTGAAGTAACTGTAAGGGCGCGGCGCCCATGTTGGATATACCAAAAAAAAGGGAAGAACTCGCGTAGTGTGCGTGGCATTTTTCTTATTTCATTCATCTCCTTCAATTTGATGTCATACAATTATGAGTATATACCATCAATTTTATAACTACGTCTTTTTTATATAAGAAATTTTAAATTTCAGCATAAAAACAATTTTGTTTTATTTTAATCTCTAGATTTTTATAAACTTTTAAGAATAAAAAGTACGAGTTCAAACTAGAAACTTTAAAAATAATATATATATATTTTTTTGAAGGAATTGGGTGCCTATCAAAAAATAACATTTGTAAAACGTTACGGTAAACGTTAACTAAAAGTAAAGGTTTCTTAAAAACCTTCTCTTAGAGTAAAAAATCTATAGTTTATATATATGCTATAATAGTTCCCATTTCTTTAAACAAACAAAATAGACAATTATAACTTTATGAAACCAATATTCAACTACTTAATTATGGTAATTGTTTATATTTTAGTTTGATTAAAACTGAAATTAACAATATTGTAAAAAAAAAAAAACTTTTAAATTGATAATACGTTTGAAAAACTGTTTTACAGATTCGTTCTTTACATAAAGGTTTTTCCAATAATAAACCAAGTGAACCTTGAATTATTGATGGAATATACAAGGTGAACAACATCTATGCAATTGAATTTAATTAATAACATCAGCGGCTTTGGCATAATGACAAATTTATAATTTTTTTCAATTTTTAATATATCTGGCGAAAAAACCATATCGTATTCTTTACAAACAAAAACAATTACAAATAGAAACAAAAATGAAATAATATTACGAGCTTTTCTTCATATTTAGATTTTACAAATGATAATGTTGTCGGAATTGTCTAGGATAAACAACAACAATGCAAGGATAGCATTTTAAAATACACTCAACTTCATTATTACGCATTTTGAGCATTGGACGAATGCTTCAAAGCATTCGTCCAATGCTCTCTCCTGTTACTCTTACCTCCATGTTGTGTCCGAACCTATTAACAGAATATCATCTAGTGAGTGACTGTTTGTTTTGCGAGGCCCAAATCCTCCAGGATGCTGCTGTGGCTCGTGCCATACAATGCATCAAATGGCGGAACAAACGTAACGACGTGTCAATTGAAGTTAGGGTTATCATAAATCATACCGGTTCTCCAAGCATCGTCAATTAGGGTTGCTAAAATATAAACTTTATCGATTAAAAATTTTCCTAAAATATCGAGGGTGTCGTAATTTAGGAATTAAGCTAAATTAAATAAATATCTTCTCCTCACTGGCGGATCTAGAGTCAACCAAAGGGGGGAGGCTATTTTTTTTTTTTGTTCGCCTTTTGACATGTAAATTCCAGCGAAAACCTTTACCGGTGTGTGTAAATTCTGACTAAAAATCTTATTTTGATACCGTAATGAGATAAATGCCGCCAACAGGCACGTAGGTAGGGGAGGGGAGGGGGGGGGGGGTTCAAACCCCTCCCATTGTAAGTCAAAAAAAAAAAAATTAAAAACCGAATTACTGTAAAAATCATAAAGTAAGATTTTTTTTTTTGCGGAGGAGGGAGGGGCGGGGTAGGATTAAAATAATACTACCCGTGTGCATGAGGAACTACAGGCACGTAGGTAAGGGGGGTGGGGGGAAATAAAGATAACAAAGGGAATAGATCGCCAAACGGGGTCGTAAAATAAGACATAAAAATGACAAGACTAAGATGCTCCAACACCACATAATTTCGTTAATCTTAAAATAATTCAATATAAGTTGCCAGTTTATTCTAAAACAAAACCATCTCCCATGTTTTCTATAACGGTTTTTAATTTATTGTTTTTGTTGGCCCGTGAAAATACCTGCTCTTTGAGTATTATCTAAATTTTGCGAAAAACAAGCGAGCGTTTTTTTTCTTTCTTTTTGTACGAATCAACCCAAACCCAGAACGCAGACCAGTCGGTTCGTATCGCCTTTTTTATTTTTATTAATTCTAAAAATAGATTAGACACTCTTTCTTTCAGCAAATATGTATATAAAACTTTTTACATTAAAATTTAGTATTGCGTAATCTATAGGCACCGAACGTCTGAGCATTTTCCTTCGGTCCTGGCAATTTCAGCGTTATTTCGTAAATAAATCTTTTTTTTATTGCTCTTTGCGGTTCTGTTCCGGTCGGTGTTAAAAGTACGGTTATTGACAACTGTTAAAAGTTATTAATGACAGTGATAACTGTTGCTTTCTCGATATTCAAATGCCAACGTATTCCTTTTTACTAATGAAAAGTTATAAAAAATTTTGAGAAAAAAAATTGGGGTGGGGTGGGGGGGGAAGTTTGTTGATGTTTATTTTTTGGGGGGAGGGGGGTTAAGGGGGGGTGTTTGGGGGGGAACCCCCCAAAAAAACGGATTTCCTTAGGTACCTTATCCCCCCCCTCGGGAAGGGGGTTTGGGCAGGATAAGTAAAGAAATCCGTTGCTCAGTCACTGAACCCCCCCCCCCCCCCATGAAAAATCTATACCTACGTGCCTGGCCGCCAATGTAAAGAAGTAACCCTGTCGTGTATTATTTTGGTGTAATGTACATTTTACTGTTGTATAAGAATAGATTTCGTCTCGTCGCCTTCTGAAAATAAATAAAGGAATTTTGGCCCACCACGCTGCTCATAAAATAGCTGGACCCTTGGAACAAACGACTACTCCAAGGGTGCATAAATGCACCCTTGGAGTAGTCGTTTCGGCATTCACTCCGAGCAGTCAGTTTTGTCATCTCAACTCCCTTTCGGATAGTCGTTTTGGGATTCTCGTATCATAATATTTTTTTTCATGGAATACAACCTAAATTCTTCAAATATAAAAAGAAAAAAAACATGCTCTAACTCTGCAAATAATATTTATAATAAAAAAATATCACATATAATTTTAAGTACATGGTTAAACAATGTATTTTACTTGGTAATTGCATCACAATAACTTACAGGGTTTCCAACGTTGGATTAGTAATGTATTTGGCTGCTACATATTGGCGAGAAAGAGCAGATAACATTTGCAGCGGAATTTACCCATCAATTAAAAAAAATAATTGCGCCAGAAATTACACACACCGATTTATTGAGAATATTGTGTGGGTCACTCCATATACCCAATACTCTCGCTTGGGCCATTGTGATCACTTTAGCCTGACTGGTAGAGTACCGACGTAGTAAGCCCCGGGTTCGATTCCGAGTCAAAAAATGCATAGTGCTATATTTGTGACTTCCGGACTACAGATCAACGCTACCTTCGAACAAACGCTTTTGATACCACGTCGAATCGATCACCACGACTTCAACTACTACCCACGTGATAACACTTTACGAGCATTTCGATCATTCGTTCCTCCGTCCAACTCACTGAGAGGGGGATACTTGGAGGTCGTCTCATATAACGGATACTCCCACTTAGTCCCGAGTGACCAATTTAACCTGACTGGTAGAGTACCGACATAGTAAGCATAATGCCTCCGGTTCGATTCCAAGTAACAGCAAAACGTGCACAGTGCTACATTTTTTTTTGTTAGACAAAGTAAAAAATGTAGTACCGTACCAATAAAATTAACATTGCGCAGCAAAATTGTTTATTAAAAAACGTACATTAGGAAAATACCGAATATTAAAAAATTCGATCTACCATTTAAATACAAATTGCCTTGTCTTTTAAAACATAAAGTTAAATGTTACAAAAATTATAGTTTTAAGTCTAATTTGGTTCTTAAGGCAGAGCCGTAGACGACGGGCATTCTGTCAGTCCAACGAGATTTGTTATCAGGTCACCCTATATACGTCATATTTATTCGTTACGACCAGTCCGATAAGTGTTCGACTACTTACGAATTTCAAAGAAATACTGCTTTATCCATTAATAAAAATTTATATTTTAAAATGGAAGTTTTTTTAAAGGTATATAAAATGCGCTTAACAAAACTACATTTAAAAGGAGGTAACAGAGCCGTATGCTAAGGATCGTTATCTTGATAAGAAACAAATTTAACAAAATTATTTCTCCCAGATAAACTAGGAACCTGATATCAACTGCTCAGTTGTTGCTTTGAGAGTTTCGAAACATTACCTTATTAAAGAAATAACATTAAACTCATACTTACAGTAACAGTTGATTTTTATTCATGATTATTTTATATTACAGAAAACTTCAATATCATAACAATAAAAAAAGAAAGAAAAAAAAAGCAGGTCATTAAGAAATAAATCTATGAACAGTCATTTATAATTTAAGCAGAGAAGTGCAAACATGGATTCAAAATCAATTGTAACTAAATCATTCATAACAATATTCTTCAAATAAGTACATTTGGCAAATTTCTTTTCCTGCAGATAAAATTGAAACGGAAGGAGCGGCGAGCGACTGAGACGCACCGCAAGCAGATCACTCATCACAAAAGTTCATCTAACTTAAACATTAGTGTGTATAAATAGCAGTGGTGAAGGGTCCGGTCATCGGTATAGTCGGCGATGACCATCCCAAAAAGTCACGCCTTGAAACTGATAGAGAGACAAAAGTATGTACAGACACAAGCCAATTTAAAATAAATCGTCACATTTCCAATTGATGTATTAAACTTTAGAAATGGATTAAATACGATGCACATATCATCGGCTGAGTATGAAAATCTCGCACAGATTCAGCAGCTATAGCAAAAGCTGATTGGCGGTGAAATTCAAGAGATTCACTTCTAAATGTGGAATTGTTTAAAATAAGAAGAGATCAGAATACCTGACCTTGGAGTTCGTCACCAAGCAGCTTTCGCAACGGTTGCTGAATCTGTGATTTGAAGTTACGAGATGTTCATCATTCTAAGCCGACAACATCTTTCAAACGCAAGTGTTCATTTCCAACACACAACCCACTACACAGAGATCTCGTAATTCATTTCGTACAAACTCTTGCGATCGTCCTGTTCCATGCTCGGGGGCTTGCCCTGCTGTACGCACTGCCTTGAGTGGGGGTCGGCCTTCTTGTCAAAGTTTTCGGTCAGTTCCAGGGCTTTCACGATGGACACGGGCCTCTTCGGATAGGGCTTTGCCGGCGACACCTCCAAAGGCGGCGTCTTGTGCCCTGCCGCCGCCCTTCTACTCTGGGGCGAGGCTGTTGTGGTCCGGCGGCTGGACCGGAACCCCCCCGCAGCCATGTCCGCGCTGCGCTGGAGCCGCCAGCGCCCGGACGCGTCCGCCAGCTCCTGAATGTTGTCCGCCGTCTGGTTGGCCCGCGCCTCGTAGTTGCCGTTGACTCGGTCGGCGGCGGCCCGCGCCAGCTCGCTCTCCGAGACGAACTTGCGGTTGGGGCTGATGCTCCGGGCGCTCGAGCGGCCCCCGGTGCGCCCCGCATGGTAGTGCGGAGTTGGCGGGCCGCCCCCACGCCGTGACGACCGCTTTGCGGTGGCAGGGGAGTGGCCCGGAGTGAGCGGCGGGCCTGGAGACCCAGGGCTAGGGCGGCGCGAGGGGGAGTGCTGTCTCACCCCGCCCTCCACCCCCACCACGGGACTAGTGAGGCTTCGCGGGGGCGTGCGGGCGGAAGCCCGTGGACTGTTGACGGTGTTCCAGCCGTCCGCGGGAGACCGCATACTGCGCTCGTCCATGGGGATGGAGGCACGCGGGGCCCGCGGGCCTCCGGGGTTACCGTACGGGGACCAGGGCTTGTTTGCCTGGGGGACGATGCAGGCAGCGCGGGTGGCGGCCATCTCCTGGGGGGAAAAGAAGTTCGTCTTGGAGCCGTGTCGAGGGATCGGGGGCGAGGGCTCGCAGTCCCGCGATTGGCTTTGGCTAGGGTCGAACGAGTCGATCATGATGTCCATGTCCGAGAGGTCGCCTGTTCCCTGGGACAACTGAGAAGTGTAACAAATCCATTTTATTTTAGATTAACATTTAGAAAATTTTAGGGTTACAAGTCAAGAAGCACTAACTATAAAGGAATATGAAGTACATTTTTGTAGGACTAAGAATCAATTTGAACTATTTATCTATTGAGGTTGAAGTGGTTAAAATAACCAGTTTTATGATAGACAATTCAATTGAATTACATTCCAATTGATTTAAATAGCTTGAAATATATGACAGTTTTTTAAAGAATTTTTTAACCTACTCGCCAGGAATGACAAGTAGCACTCGTCATCGTAATTTTAAAGAGAAGAAATGTAATTTATTTTCGATGTATTTCGATGACTCGCATCACCTACTCCGTAAGTTGATCGCATCATCAACTTACGGAGTAGGTGGGTCCTGTTTGGCAGAGCATGTCTCGGTCAAGGGGTTAGCAGTTTCTTTAGAAAATTCCAGAGGTACAAGTCAAAAAACACTTAAGTAATGCACTGATTATAATTTAGTAGTATACTAATAATCAATTTGAAGTTTTTACACACATCCTTATAGACTTATAGGGTCAAATCCACAGGTCGAAGTAGTCAAAATAACCTGTTTTAAGTTACATAGTTTCATTGGATTACACTGTGGGGTTGGTTGTTTTAACATATTTTAAATGTCCGGATATAGCTTATTTAGAATTTATTAAAGAGGTTAGTAGTTAATTAAATCACTTGCACCTTAAATTAAAAGCTTAACTTCTGCTGATAGTAGGTCTGGCCATTTTTTAACAAAAAGACATAGTTTTGTGTAATTAATTCAAATTAATTTGTGTAATTAATTGAAATTAATTTGTGTAATATAATAATAATACATAATAAAAAGCTCAGTTTATACTAAACAAAACCTGGAAAGCACTCAATACTCGGAAAACACACTGACAGAAAATACAAAGCACTCTTTTGGTTTTTATAGGAAACAAATGAACCTTTTTTGAAACAAAATAACTTTTTCTGCCAACTAAGTTTTTAATGGTATTATTTGAAATTTAACGAGATATAAATTTCAAACTTGCACATTGTCAGCATTTTACGTCTTTTAGCCCTGGCGATTAAAAGTTTTTTTTTAAAGATTTTGTATACAATTATGAATTTACCAAACCTTCTAAATACGTTTATTTGCTTCGAGATGGTGCTACTGTGTTATTAATTTTAAATAGATCTTTTAAATTATTTTTCCTGAGAGTTAACAAAGCATTAGCATTGTTTGAAAAGCAATAGATAACAACCAATAGTATAATGCATTGACTACTACAAAAATGCCTAAATGAAAGATGCCAACGGGTAATTATCCCATAATACTTTATACTAAACTTGCATAGCAACTTTTAATATAGAGTCGAAGAAATGGAGGTATTACAATATGCATGTACAGTGCCCCCCAAACCATAACCCATAACATTTCAGCAACAATCTACAAGGGGCTTCAAAGTTACTTTAAAAAAGGCTCATGGACTTGAATGCTAACTGACAATATTACAATAAATACTTCTAACCCTCAAACCAGGGTTCGAAATTAGGAGACAGAAGTTAGGCATCATTGGCACCTAGAAAGTTTATTTTAGTTGCCAAAATGTTCTGCTGAGGCATAATTTTAAAATAATTCAAATTGCTTAAACAGAGCTGCCAATTATTACTGTATTTTTGTAATTGTTAAAGCTTTTTTTGTATAAAATTAGAAGCATGTTTGAATTAGTACTCTACAAATATCAGTCTTAACAACAAAATTACTGAAAATTAAGAGATCCAATTATTAAAAATAATATTTTTTTAAAAATTAATTATTTTTATTTTATTAAAAAAAATTCTCCTGTTTTATGACCTATTTAAATTTTATTCTCCATATCAATCCTTAAACACTTATTTTTATTAGCGTTCAACGAAATAAAATACGAGTTAACTGAATTTGTGTTTAACCAGTAATAATATAAAACGAAGTTAGACATAAGAAATAATGACTGGTAAAAATAGGGTCGGCAAATTGAAATTTTTATAAAAAGTTAGGCGTCATGAATAACATTTGGATGTAAAATTACGTTCATCAAACTGAAATGTTTAGGAGCAAAATATGACTAATGACTGCCAATTTCGAACCATGTTTCAAACCCACCTTGTTGTAAGTAGAGTTAGTTGTCCGCACTAAGTTGCTGTTGTCCATGTAAATCTGTACTTGGTTCTCGACCATCTGGGCAGAAACCGATGGGGCAGCAACAGACAGGTGCTTCTTCTTTTTCCTCTTTTGTTTGATGCTGAAACACACACCAGAATATTTGAGTGAGAAAACAAATCACTAAAACAGATGCCTCCAACATAAAATTTTATAGAAGATGCACTGAAAGTTGATATTTTTAAAATCACGATTAGTTTTAATATTATTTAACCTTTTACCCACTGACGGTACTTGTAAGCACCACTCACTTTAATCGTTCATTCCATAATGAAATTTTCTAATATTCTGACGATACTTTGCAGGAACTCAACTTTTTCACAATAGATTGCAGTAGTAGTTGTAGGTTAAACATTTTAGCGAAAAAAGGAGAAAATGTTTGAAATAGAAGCTATATCTTGTGCTACCGCTTTGTAGGGATTTTTTTAATGTGTGTCATCTTAGAATATTATTTGAGCTATTTTAAGTGAATGGTGTATATAATTGATATAATAGTTGAATTACTCGGTGGTACTTATAAGTACTGCCAGCTCTATGAACACTATTCAAACTTTAGAAAATGTGCTGAAATTTTCTCCCATTTTCTCTTCCTGAGGGTGATGTTTAATGCCTGGCAGAGACGTGGCATACGAGGGTTCATTTAAAGCACGTGTTTAACGAGGATTTAAAACAAGAATCGAAATTTATAGCAGAATCGAAAATAAATTAGGTATTGTAGCAAGTTGGCGTAGGATACCACTCTTGGCACTGGTGCAGAATTCTCATCCCTGAGTATGTCGCACTAATTTTCATCATTTTGTACACTCCATGTCACGTCACTATAACTTAAAGAAGTCACTAAAGCTATGTCATACAACCACTGAGACCGCCTTCCCCATGTCACACCAGTCAACCACGATAAACTCCCCAACCCCACCAAGAGGGAACTTAATAACTAATAAAATACTTAATAAAATACAAGAGCATATGTAACAAGAACAAGCCATAGTAACGTACTACAAGACAGGACAAAAATATGTTTGATGCAAGGCAAGTATTTGAAGACAAGATAAAAAAAAAAGCATGTAAAACCAGTTAAAGTGATTTATCATCAGCTTTGTGCTGTTGTTTCCTGTTGATTTTTTTTCTGACGCCATCAAGAAAAAAAATTTGAAAATGCCACTGCATACCTATCAATTTTTTAATGACAAATTTGCATTGTAGCCTCTGTTCTGTCCCTTAATGACGGAGAGAGAGGTTTTCAGCCATCCAATATGCCTGCCAGGGGGTAGAAAAAGGGACACACGTGTTCCTACTCACTCCCTACTGAAAGGGGTGGGCTATTGTAGCTCAACCCATTGGTAAGTGAGAAAAAGCACTGGGAATTCTTTCATTTAAAGGACCCTTGCTAGGTGAGGTGGAGGACTATAATTATAATTATGAGCTTAAAATGACTGTCAGTCAAGAGAACTACTTAAAAATTATACTTTTAACCCGTTTTCCTACCCATTGTAGGAACCCTATTAACCCCTTGAGACTTGCCATCTGTTTACTTGGGCGAAGTTACGGTGGACGAGTCTGACTCGTCATCTGAATTTAAGAAGCAGGCGGTGATGTTTGCGGCACCCCCGCCAGGGGCCGTTGATCGCAAACAATTTGTTGTAGGGTCGGTCAAGAATGGGATCAATTGAACCTCACCAAATCCGTCCCATGGGCATAAAAATGTTCAAATAATTCAGCACTCAAAGAGTTAAAGGAATGAGCAACACAATTGTACAATATGTGAGAATAAAGAAACTGGGCCTTTCAAGTCCCCTAACGCATCATTATCAATTGAAGACGGTTAAAAATACTTGCTTTTTTAAAAGTTACCCAGTTTGGGTAAGCATAAAATATACCCAAGTCTATTTGCATACTACTCTTAGTTTTTCAACCTTTTGCATCTTTTTTTATTGAAAATAAATAATGGAGCCGTATGGTTTTTTTCATCCGACACTGGAATTCTGTGGCCACGCTTACTAATAAAATCCTTGTAGAGGCTTCTTCGAAATCATCAATGCGACTGTGAACTTCAATCAGCAAAAATTATTTGTTTCATTTAAGGATTGCATAATAAACTACATATGCATACAGCCAACCTCAAAATGATACTCTTTTAATGGAATGTCATGTGTGTAATATACTTTTTGGCAGGTTCAACAAACGAGTATAGAAAACGAATGGCTGATGCAACATGGAAAGCAATTCAACCAAGAGACAAAACGTTGAAATAATTCGGTGCAAAAAAAAGACAGCTCCTGGAGCTGTATGTTTCTTGCACCGTATGATATAACAGTACAGCTCCTTTTCCTTTATAGCCATTGTTTACAGCTGTCTGATTCTTGCATTAATCAATAGAGGATTTATTTTTAATAGCAATAAGTGAAAGTATAAACCAGAAAACAATGGAGCCGTCTTGTTCTTCTACAAATGTCTTCAATTCTTGTTCACAGCCGGGCTTTACTTGTTCACACAGGTCAAGACTACTTGACACTGGGAGATTCAATTTTGTATTTTTCCATCTAAGAATACTTCATATTTGAGAAAATTAAAATTTTTACTCGTCCCGAAGGTTAGCTAGACACTATTAATTAATTATATTGTTTTTTACTAAAGTTGTTTCATATAATTATAAATTGACTTTTAGAATGTAATTGCATGTATTGGTTAAAAATACTCAAAATATTTCAACACAAAATATTAAATAACATCTTTGGAGAAAAAAAACCCAGCATTTTCATAGCATATGCCATCACTTTTAAGGTTTTTAATGATATTTGTTCTTTTGATTATTAAACTAGCAAATTTTTTCAAAAATCTATTGAAATCTGTATAAATTTATAAGTTAATCATAAAAATGTTATAAATATGTTATAACCAGCGTATTGTAGGAACAACACTTACAAGTTGTCTGATACACAATAGTGTTGGGTCAATATAAAAATAAATATTAATCCGTTATATTCAGTACATATTAAATTTTTTTTTTAACATGGCAGCAATTTTTAAACTTGATTTTAAGAATTTTAAATAACAAAAATGATTTGTTTCTACAGGTGCAATATTCGATCATTAAAGGTTTACATTGTTGAAACTATAAAAAAAATGCTACATATAGGCTACGATACAAAATTTGGCAATACTTGTTTTAAAAGATAAAACAGAGTTTTTAGATAATCTGAGTTTTGGACAATATTTAAAACAAAAGAATTTTCTTTTACTTCTTTTACTAATTTTAAGTCATAAAGCACTTTATGACTTAAAATTTAATTTTTTCGATATTTGAACCTGTTTAGCTAAAATAATAAAAAAAGAGCCTGACAAACCTCGGATAATGTGGTCCACAAAGAGTGAAGCAAATGTTTCTTATGCATCCTCTCGAAAAAGGATTGTAACCGCCTCGAAACTTTCCAGTGACCTGAAAGACAAAAACACATGTTGTCTTAAAGAAACAGCAGATGTACAAAGAAGGAAAATAAATCATTCCTATGGTTATAATAATTTAGACTGCTGTCATACTTTCATTAAAAGAGTATAAAGCAGAAAGTGGTGAAAACAGGGCTGCCACTGAGTTGTACCTTTGAAAATAGTAGCTTTAGTATCCTCAGACATAAAAAATAGTAGCCTAAATAGTCTCCTCAGAGATAAAAAATAGTAGCCTAAATAGTCTCCTCAATTATGCATATATTTAGCAAAGATGACTAAAAGCAGTAAATTGCGACAAACGTTAAAAAAATTGCGACAAAGGCATTTCATTAAATGCAAGTAATATTACAAATTGATATTATTTTTATTATTGTTAGACAATTCTAAATATGTACTTTATACTCATTTTCTTAAATAGACTGCATAAATTAAAAATGTCTATATTAACTAGATATGAACAAATTCTATTTTTAAACCGTACAACAATAGTACTGTTTTGTAAAAGTGCATGTTTGCACCAATATTTGCTTTTTTTAAAAATTAACGTATATAAAAATACCCGAAGAACATATGCCAACTTTTAAAGAAACATAATAGAATATGACTGAAGGCAATGGTTATAAAAATACCGCATTCACAAAAATTGTCAGCATATTACCAGATTTTTTTTGCTGAGCTTGCTATTAATAAGTATCAGTTTATAACAAATAGGTTCCTAAACCAAACAATAGTTTAATAAAAAGCGGAAAATAAAGACAATTTTCAAAAATTTTGAAAAGGAAAAAAAAACCTTCAAAATTGAAACAAATCACTTTTATAATTGCAGTCTTTTAACCAAATTTAGTAGTAATGATAAGTTGTTTATATCCCGAAACTTGCTAATTGCATTCATATTAAAAATAGGAGTAAAATTCTCAACCAAAAAAAAATACACCCAAAACTTTTGTTACGTAATCACAAATCTAAAAATACAAATCTTTCCTTAAACTCTGAATAATTTATTAAGTTTTATAAAGATATCTACTTAATTCCATCAAAGTTTACACAAGTAGTTCTGGGAACAATTGAGGGTTGCATCAAATACTTCTAATTGTGAAAATTTTTGTTGAACCAATGCATGATTCGATTTCTATGCTAACTTTAATACATAGGCCCCACAACAACATAACACATATATATTGAGCTTAATGACTTCAAGCAACATTCATACGAATTTGAAGAAAATCAAACAACACATTTGGTCATAAATGAGTAACAAGCAAATTTACAAACAGACGAAATGCTGAGGTGGCAATTTAAAACAGGGGCCTAACATTCTGAAAAGCAATGAATTTTCCAACTCTAAAATGCCCATTATTTTGCCAACTTGTATAGGATATTAGATTCTGATAATCAGATATAAAGTTCTTTGAAGGTTTAACTAATTTTACCAGCTAATTTATGCAAAATCCCTAGAAATTTAAAATTTTCATTTTTGAAAATCAAAGAAATTAAGACGCTAAAATGTCGATTTTCGACCTAATTAAGAATTGATTTGCTGTGAATAACGTTATTAGCTGACTAAATAAACTTAAAAGGCATAAATGCTTTAAATGAGACTATTTAAAGGCAGTTGAAAATATTTAACGAAAATGAGTTCTTAATTAAGAATTATGAATTTATATATATATATTTTCAATATATACTTAACAAAAATTAGTGGATTTTTTTTCCAGGGAAATGTGGTTTGTACACTAACCAAATCAGTGTTGCAATTTTGCATATGTTGTGCATGAAATTAATTAAGAAGGATGCTACTGATATTACTTTACTTTTTCCACACAAACTTTACATTTATTGAAGAATGATAATTTAATGGTAAACCAACGCTACTACTTATTTTAAGCATGTTGCATTCAAACAAAAGAAAAATAATGTATAAAATATATAAAAATTAATGCTAAAACGAATTGCAAGTCACAAAAAAAAAAGCTTTTTTCAAAACACTGACCTAACCTTGCTAGTTATTTTAAGCATGTTAATAAAAATCATTAAAAATTACACACTAAAAAGTTAGTTTAATAAGAAATTTGAAAATTTCCAAAAAGGTAAATAAAAGCCATGTTTTTTTTAAGTAGAATGGTTGTGAGAAAGGAAAATTTCAAATAAAAATAGTTAATATAATAAAAATATATAAACGTTTAAACAAAATATAATTCAATTGGAATTTAAATACCAACCAAACCGAAAAAAAACGAGTTTCTTTAAAAAAAAATCAATTTTTATTACTGAAAATAACAAGTCCTAAATTTCAAATTCGTGAATTAAACTATAATTTCGAAAAATATAATGCAATTTTGTTAAGTAGTGTAAAACAAATCATGATAAAACAGGAAGTAATGAAATATATGAATTAATATATCTGATGCAAAAGGATTGAAAGTCTTGAAACGGAGATCTCAGCAGATCACGTTTAGCGAATTTCCGCAATTTCAAGGTTTCCATGCATTAAAAAAACATATCAAAATAGCGTTAATTGAAAGTTGCATTCGATACATGCGCCGAAATTATAATTATAATCATCTCAACTTCCGAGAGATATCTTTCCCGTTTGACGAAGATCGCAAATATTTCTAGATGTGAAAGATACAAAATTTTTGTGAAATCATCTGAATTTTTTTAGATTGAACATCGATTTTTCGAAAAAACAATAAACGAACTGAAGCAGGCCGCGTATACTGAATATCTACAATTCCAGAGTTTTCATGAACGAAAAAATTCTTAAAACAACGCCATATGCAACCAAAGGTATTGAACCATCAAATTTCGACATAAATGTGGTTTTGTAGCAATTTGGCGCAGGATACCAATTTTGGCTCAGGATTCCCATCCTTGATATTTTTTACAGCAATTTTGATTACAACGATTTTGCTAATAACGATATTTTTATTTAAAATTACGATACACCGGCAGCGGGAAACGTAATCACTGCGATACAGCTCGAAAATCCACTCCTATCCAGCTATTTTATGCAATTATTTTAACTAACATGCATATAGACTACACATTTAACTGATAATTTTAACTAAAATTTTTCGAAATATACGCGAGTATATTTAGTAATTTTTTAGAAAATTTAAAAAAAAAAACTGATACATTTATTAAATTGATAGTAACAAAGAAAAAGGAAAACGGCGGAACCTCAGAAGATTTTCATTCCTGAGGTGTATTTAAATGTCCTTTGCTTCGCCGAGTGAATTCTAGAAGTAACACACACAACCTAAACGCAAAACGCTCTCTAAAAGGTAAAGAAAGCGATGTCTATTGGTGATAAACATGCTTGGCAAGTATTATTTACTTGTAAACACATCCTGCAGCGTTTAATGGTGTTGATTCATCGACTGTTTGTCTTTTAGAATCGCCAAATAGCAGTACATTGGCGCCGTATGCAACAGCCAATCAGATTACGTGATACTTCAAAATGAGTTAAACGGTGCGTGATTCTGTGAATATTACTTGAAAATCAGTGTTGTTAAAAAAAGTTATCAAAAAATAGTCGCCAAAAGCTAAAAAAAGTAGAGGGTTTTGATGAAAATAGTCGCTTTTGGCACTATTTTAACAAAAATAGTCGCCATAGTCGCCGAATCTTAAAAAAAGTCGCTTTAGTCGCCTATTTAGTCGCCTGTGGCAGCCCTGTGAAAAAGATTCATTGCCTACAACAACAACATTTTCTTATTCTTTTCCACAAAATGTATAAGAAAATTTATTAACTCGGATATTTTTTAAAAACCAAACATGAACTTTTGATAAAGTAGAATGATTTTCTTCAAAACTTGGCATGCTCATATTTTGTTCAGTTTAGCCTGTAGTCCTTCACACTAATGGAATAGGTAGCATCGTAAAACTTGATTGTTTGTTGGAAACCTGGATCTTGTAATCTTTGCATCAGCATGAGTAATTCCAAGTCCAATATATACCAAAAACTTCAGCACTAAAACGAGTCTCTTTGTGGTAATTTTTTTTACCCGATTTGGCCGTGGACAAGAGTGATGATCTCTTCAATTTTCAGGTGTAAAAATAGCACCGTAATAGCAAATACTTCTACACTTTGTTTGGCACAAATGCATATGCCATTATTATCAACTATAGACTACAGAACAGCTAAATGTGCATGATATAGAATGGTTTCACCTGTCTCAAAAATCTATTTTTAGATCACATAAGGGCTTTTGGCAACTTTTTTGATATTATTTTATTATGTTATATTAGTTATTTTTAGTTTAGTATTTGTCTTTGTTTTGTTAGTATTTGATAGTGTTGTAAGCAAATTTCGTACTGTGGGACGCATGTGGACCCCATAGACATCTTAAAAATTGTCTAATAATTACCACAGTGTCATTACAACCCAAGTAGAATACTTTAAGCATATGGCCATCAAAATTTAAAACTATGAGGTATTTTGATTCGCCCTAGTATACAAAAGGATATTAAGTAGAATCTTCATAAAATAATGTGCTAAAAAAGGTTGAAAATATATAGTAATAGTTGTCTGTTAAGACCCAAGTAAATACTATTAATTTTTTTTAATATATTAAATTTCTTAATTCTATAAGTAAAAACATACTAAAGCAATTTTGTTGTTGAAATAATGAATATTTTTGAAAAAGTGAAAATAGCTCATTTATTTTTTTATTCAAATCTTCCAATCGTGTAAATTTTTATGCTTCATTTAAACAAACACTGAAATGTTAGTGCACATTTATTTCTCTTTAGTTTACAATCAATTATTAACAACACAACAAGGGTACCTGTTCGTTAGTCGTCCTCCCTCTTGCCACAAGAATAACGTGGAATCCGGTAAGTCCTAACATGGGGATGAACAGCAATGTAATGATGACTATAATAACTAGACTAAAAAGAGTTAAGCAAACTAATATAAAAACTATGACATCTATAAAAAAATTAATAAAAAGTGACATTTTCAAGTAATTTTTGCATGAAAAACACATTTAAAATGACATGCTAAAAATAATATAATAAATGCATACATCCATGTAAATAAAAGTATACAATTTCAATCAATGAAAAGACAGTAACAAATTAAGTCACATTTCACACTACATTTACTTGCATGTACACTAAGAAGTTCTTGCAATATATATATATATATATATAAACAGTAGCAAGTACTTCTTTACAAAAGTGCAATTTTAATATGTAACTACAATATATAAATGCAAATCTTATATATGGCACAATATATGTTGGGATATGTTAGGATAAAGTGTCTAATAATCTAAAGAAAATATGTATTCAAAATTAATTGTGTATAATAATAAAATAAAGCTGTCTGTCTGTGAATTGCAAAACATGTACTTAACCTGCTGATCAATGGCATAGTTAAAAATTTATACTTAGGCACTATTCATCTTCAAGATATGCGCCCTTGACACTTGGAATTTTAAATTTAAGTTTTGTGTTTTATATGAATTTATAACTGTTCTAGAAGCCAAATTTTTAAAATGTTCATAGGAACATTGCTATAAAAAAAATTATAAGATATTGCCAACAATACAATACTTTAAAATATTTTTTTTATTGCTTTAAATATAATTGAAACAAATACTTCTTTAACATTACCTCATGCTCTTGTGTCAAACAAAATTATTAAAAATGTTTAGAAAGTGCAACTGTTTTTGTTTTTTTTACATAACCTGTAATTGCTTTATTGACATATGAAATATCTGAAAAATATTACTTTAAAAGTAATATTGTTCATAATAAGAAAACAAGTTTCAGCAGGATAGGCTGAATTCTTTTAGCCATTTAATCTTGTCTATTAAGACTATATCCTTGGAATCTTTCCGATCAGGAATGGTTACATTTTAGTATTAAATAATACTTATTCAGAGGTGAAAGTCGAAGTTAATATATGTGTTGGTAAACCATGGTTTAGAGAACAAATATATATTTTTTTTTATATATTATATTGTCTTTTTTTACCAAGTGCAAAGGATGGGTATTTTTGCTAGTAATAAATTTTGATTGCTAAAATCTTAAATCACTCTAAAAGTAAACTTAAAAAAAGTAGAATGAATTGAAACAAATATTATGTGTAACCGAAGAGTATACAGATGATAAGATAAATATATGTTTGAAAAATGCGGAGACATACAGCAATAATTATTTAACACAAAAGGACATTAAAAAAGGATACGTAACAATGGTGTCCCTATGCTGAAGCTGATCTCGATGATTTAAAGCGTATAAAATGCTTAAGGAAAAAATGGTTATCATATGCACACAAAGAAAAACTAGGAACAGGAAAAAATAACGATAATTCCTGCGTCCGATGCAATTGTTAATCCATGGACAATGATGATCAAAGGTCTGCAAGAGAAAACAGGAATTACTAAATTAAATACAAACACAATTATTACTAGACTAGAAAGAGACAATAGAATATTTAAAGAGAGTTTAGTGCAAGAATTGAATAAGTCAATTTTAACACTTTGGGGGTCGAGAGACATGTTTGATACTTATGTTATTTTAATGCAAGAGTTGCATCATGTTTGCTCTTATAAAAAAATACATTGAACTTAAAAAACAACCAGGGTTGTGAGGAATTCAATCTGAAGAAAGTTTTAGATCACCAACATACTTGGAACTTCCAGATGGCAAAAATAATTTCTATTAAAGTTTGTCAGAGAATAAATTTGAGGTAAATAGCACATTATTTTGGTGATATAAACATAAAAATGAAGATTGTATGATTAGAGTTAAATACTAGTCTCTAAAACAGTGTTTGAATTAAGCAAATATGATATATATATAAGGTTGCTATATGTATATATTTTTTTTACAGAAAGTAATAAGTATACAGATTATTTGTGTGGAAACTTCCAGCAAACATAACCATTAGTATTTTAACTATGAAAGTTAGAATTCAATGTTTTTGATGAGCAGGAGGGCCACTCAGGCTTAGACCTGAAAGTGTAGAAACCAAACCCTTTAAGAAATTCAAAATATTTGTAAACTTTACAAGCTATAAAAGTGCACATCACAGTAAGCAGCTAAAAGGCGACACAGTGCGAAAGAAGGCAACCTACTTCGATGCATCCATTGCATACGCTGCAGTGGGAGCACCTGGGTGGCCTGTAGAACTGGCAGGTCACGCACCACTTCATGCGGACCGTGATGCCGTTGATGTCGATATTCTTGTACAAGGGGGTACTGAAGTCGTCCCCTTTGTCGTCTTCTGGAGGAGCTGAAACAACCACACACATTTTTATATTTAGTGTGTCCTATTTTATCAACAATAATAAAAGATTAATTGGTTGAATTAACATCACACTAGAACTGCACAGTTGGCTACTGGCAATGTTAAAGGGTCTATCTCGTAGGAAACACAGGAACACTGCATATTTTTAAACCATGGTCAGATGATGAGGACAACACCTTAGCTGGTACCTAACGCAACCTCCATAGACGTTGATACATTGGATTGATATGCCCCTGCCGAGGGGCCTCCAATATCTATGTGGACCTGGAAAGTTGTAGCGATCTAGTGATCAGAGGTTTGCCAAATCCGTTACTAAAAAAGTTGACTAAAAATACACACCATTTCTACCGCCATGTTTAAGGGTTGGGTGGTTTATTACCATCGCACTAGAGCTGCACAGTGGGCTATTGGCGACGGTTCAGGGTCTATTACAAAGGAAAGACCCAGAAACTCTGGCTCATATTTTTTAACCATGGTCAGATGACGAGGACAACATCTGAGCTGGAACCCAATGCAACCTCAATAGGCATCAGGACAGTGAGCTACGATCAGATTTAACGTACACCAGTCCCTTAAACACAGTGGCACATCGTCGCCGGCTAGCTATCGGAGGATTGAGAGTTAAATATGGCTGAGAGAGACTTGACGAAAAGTTAAAGTGTAGTAATCTCATGGTTGGGATGGTTGCCAGATTTACAACGAAATAGCAAAAAGTAGTCTGAACTACTCCTCCCACTTCATATATACGGGACTGGTGCACGTTGAATCTGATTGGGGTCCAATGTTCTATTGAGGTTGCTTAAGATGGGGGGACACCGAATCATCGCCAAGAGCCCACTGTGCAGCTCTAGCATGATGTTAATTGAATTAACATCGCAGTAGAGCTGGGAAGCGGGCTATTGGCAGTGGTTCGGGCACTATCCCGAAAAAAAAAAGTCCATGGAACACAGCCTTGTAATTTTGAACCATAGTCAGATGAGGTGGACAACACCTGAGCTGGTAGCTCAAGTAACCTAAATAGCACTGAGGACGTTTGAACCACAACAGAGTTTCTCTCTATAAGGCGGATGTTTTTTTTGGCATGCTTTGTTTTCCCTCCCGGATTAGGTAGTAACTATGCTCATGCTAAGAATCGAGCATCCATTCCTCCAGACACGGATCTGTTGTGTCAACACCTACTTCAATTTTTTTTTGTTCAGAAATACCCTTTCAAAAGCAAGATTGTGCGCTTTCAAAATCAAATGTCCTTTTCCTGTCGAAGGCACCCTGCCCCTTTTTATTTCTAGAGTCAACACTGCCCATAATAATAATAAAAAATAAATAAAAAAGTCCATCTTTGGATCTCAAAACGCCTACTTCACCTGCATTTAAAAAGTTCGTTCATCTTTAAGATGTACACCTGAGGCTCGGATTTGTAAAATTCCTTTTAGTTTTTGGAATTATTTCAAGAATTTTAGAAATACTGCATAAAGAAATATCTTTAGAAAAATATTTCCAAGGTATTAGAATGTGCCAGTGTATTTTCAGAACAATAGGTCAAGTGCCAACGGGTGCTACTCAACTTTCTTTTAATATATATGCCTAAATGGGTTCTCTAATAACATGAAGCAAAAAATAGATAGTTTAAAATCAGGTAAATTGTTTAAAAATGCAATGCTGTATTAAATTTTTAGATAGAACATATTATATATACAATATTTATTATTTATATACAAAAAATATTTACCCTTTGGAATAACCCCTGGATCCATGAAGGTGGCCAACGAGAAGTTCACAACAACCAGAAACGTGATTATTCCCTGGCATATGGGAATCGCAATGTGGTACTCCTCCGTCAAGTAGGGGCATCTGCAATAGGGAATTAGCATTAGGGGGGCGTTCATTTATTTACATCACACACCATTTAGAGAGGCATTGCGACAGTCCCATTTTTTTAAATTGTTTATATTTGTATGTTCTGGTTGGTTGGTTAAGGCGTTGATATTCAGTCGTTTTCACTAAAGAAGATTTTAGTTATGCAAATTTCTGGCAACCCACTAGTGTGCATGTACCATTGCAGGACACAAAATTAATGCTACATCTCTAGATATTACCAATGTTTTTTTTTGGAAGTCCGATAAAAGTTAAAAAAAAACTTATTAGACCTTTGGTCTAAAAAAAATTCAAGTCAACGTGACCATGTTTCTCTTACTATACGATAGCTACCATATATAATTGCATTATAGCCGAGACATTTAAGTCAAAATTTACTTCAAAAAGTATGGGGGTCGCTTTTTACACTGGCCAGTCAAAATTATAATATGCCTAAAATGGATGAGGAAAGTTGGATTTGAGAATTCGTGCTGATCACATCTGCTTGATCCAAGATGGAGAGTGTGTGCCACGTGACTATACTGTGCATCACATTGTAACCTTAACGAAAAATTGCACTACTCGCATATATAATAAATATAGTATACATTTTGATAAATATTTTATGGGTTTGTAGAATCTATGAAGCTAGTATGTGCAGCCAAAGGCATTTTTTTACTGTTTTACCAAGAGGATATATGTGGACTTCTGGAGACACTCAACAAGAAAAGTTTCTGACTGGTCTTAAAAAAAGAAACTTTGTGTCTAGTCAACAGTATTTAATTGTATTTTGCTGAACTTTAGTTTCAAAAGAACAGTATTTATTTTAATCTGCTGGACTTTCTACAGTTCCTTCTCTGTGATATTTTCAAACATATATTGTGATAATTTTGTTATTTAATGTTTGAAAATTTAACAAGTAAAGATGTGATATTTAACTAATTTTCAGCATAAGTTGAGTTGAGTTATTTAACCTTTTTAACAAAATCCATTGTCTTTCTAAATAGATAATCTTTTAAAATAATTTATTGGACGACTGATTTTGAATATTTACATGCACTTGTGGAATGGCTTTACAGTTTATATGATTGGAAAATAATAAGAATAATAGTTGATATAGTGAGCTGAATTCTGGAAGTTAGTTTAAACTTTTGGAATTTATGATTATGCTTATGTATGTTCTCTTTCCAGTTAAGCTTTCTTGTGCTCAAATGAAATCTGCATCTTTCTACATGGGAAAGTCTACTTGTCGGAATAGTCATTCTATAAAATCTCATTGTAATATTTAGCGCAGCTGACCTCAAGTAAAAAAATTATTTTTTGTTAAAAATGGAAACTTCTGATTTGTAAGAGGAGGGAGGTGGGGGCGGTGACAGACCTGGATATTGATCGCTTTATGCGTATCATCAGGGACTAGTTGGCTGGAGTGCTGTCCGTTTCTTGGTTTTTTTGTGAAAGAAGAGGCACATGTTTAGTGGCGTGCACTGCACATGTGCTACTAGGGTTTATACAGAACCAGACAGTCTCGCATAAGCAGAAGTTGCAGAATAGAAGCAAGTTGTGTTAGCTTTCCTCAGCTCAGGGGTCAGCCAGCCCCTGTGTTTGTCGTCTAATATCAATTTTGAATAAATTATATTATGCTCACTTGTTCTCATGCCTATTTGTAAGGGGTTATTGCAATGATTGGTCAGTCAGTGCACTGTCTGCTATCAATTGTCAAAGTTACCATTAAAACCCATTTACATTTGCGACGGTTATGTTTTTATACCTGCGTTTGTGTATGACTTGCGAAGCTTGGCGGTCGGTCGGAAAATTGCTTTTGCCATCCGACTATCTTTTATGCTAATTTGGGCAGCCGACCAGTGCACACATGCTGCCTATCTTTATGGGATCGTTCATACCTCTCTCTGCAGTGTCTCTCGCTGGCAGACGTTTGAAGCGTGGTGTGTCCAGTATGTGTGGTAGTAGGCCTTGTTGTATGGTAGTGATGGTGTCAGTGATGTTTTTTTTTTTCTGGATGCTTGCCCAGTGAAGATGCAACGCTCAACCTACCTTGCTGGAACCTTATCTTCTGCCATGTGATCTCAGGCAATCTCCCTTTTTGTATTGTATGTGGTCTTGATAAGTGTGACCATCGGTTTGTATTTCATTACACTATAGCTTCGTTTGAAAACTTAAAATTAATTAAACTAAGAGAATAGTTTGGGATGTAGCAAAATATTATAAAGCAAATTATAAAAAATAAGCAATCATAGGGAAAACAAATTCCTTAACATGAAAGCGATTATACAAAATTATGTTTTGGGTACCCTATGTGAAAAAAACCTTCCTACCTAGAAGAGATTTCATGCAGGAGATTGTTTAGCGAATAGACTACTCTGGGAGGTATGGAATTGTATTAAATGAGAAATTGATTTATAAAATTACATTTTATTCATATCACAAGGCAGATATTAGCAAGTACAAACTATTTCCCGTTCACCATGCAGGAGAGTTGGTAGGTCTGCTATATCTTAGATTTTATAAAATATTTATGATAATATTATAAGGTACAAGCGAAATATAAAAATTTAAAGATACAAAAGTTAGACGACTTTTTAAAAACAGTTAATGAATTATTTGTAGTTAAAATTTCAAAGATTTTGGTAGCAACTTGTGAACAATGCTTGGCGAAATATTTTAGCAGAAAATTGTTTTCCGATTTCATGAAATATATTTGTACCTATATTTGATGTACTGGCACGGATGTGAAAACTTTTGAGTGGATTTAGCAAAAGAGCCATACTTACGGAAACACGAAAAAAAGGGATGTCGTAACTATGAGCAACGTCCAAGCACATGTGATTGGGAGATATCTCGTGATAGACACACATTTGGACATAATTTTAAGGATGTAACCTAACAGATCAACAAAATTTCGAATATTATTTTAAATTTTGTTTCATATAAACATCAATTTGTTGCACTCTGAGAAACCATACATGAAACATCTTTCATTTCAGAGCGTTCAGTAGGGTTGAACCTCATTTAAGCTTTACCATCGTTGTTTTTAAACTGAATGAGGAGGTAAAATGCATTTTGTTTCAAGAATATATATATATATTCTGACTACAAAAACACAAATATTTACAATTTGCACCTAAATATATTACATTTTCATTTAGACCCAAAACAATGCCACTTTTAGAAAGTAAATTGAGCTTTAAAAATCAATTAGAAGGGTAAAATACAAGATAAAATTTTTCTTAAGTGTGTTTATATTAAAATTTAGATTCAGTAACAAAATAAAAGTACTATTTGAAAATTTTAAAATTTATAATGGGTAATAAACTTCATATAACTGTTATCATGAGACCAAAATAAAACTGTTATATTTAACAACAGATTAGCAATAACTACTACTTCTATCGACTACTAAAAGCTGTTGTGTCCACATGGAAAAGTTCCGGTAGTGTTCTTTATAAAATTAAAATAATATTCTAGTTTGTTAAAGTTCAATAAAACGGTAAGTATTTATATAAAAAAAAATATTCTTAATCAAGGTTATTATTTAAAAAAAAATACAAATTGTTTTATTTAAGATTTCTCGCAATTGAAATTAGGGTTACGGACTCCTTCATGCTTATTGCAGACCATTTGGTGGCCTTAACTTAATTACTTTTGATTTATTTTTGTGTTCCATGTTTATATGCATCATCGTATGATTTTTGCAATTCTAAATCGCCATTAAAGGGATAATAATAAACTTTATCTGTTACTAAAAATCTTCCACTCGACTTTAAAAAGCTTTCTTTTGCGTAAATAATGACATAAAATGACTTTTGAAGCTTGCAGGATGAAACTATTAAGATATGCAAATTTTGCATGTAGCGTCAAAAAAAAACTTTTTATTTTGTCCACGTATTACGGGAAATTATATTTGAAGTGGAATACACATATTTTGATTCACTGAGCAAAATTGTCACTTCTGTAGTTATTAACATACCTAAAAATTAATTCCTAGTGTACGGTGCTAGACTAGCTCTAAGTGTTTCGATTGTAACAAAACCCTAAGCAATACAAAACAACCAGTTTGTTTTTTAATGTTTCTTAATCGCATTTTATATAATATGTGTACGAGGAACCCTAGTGCAACATTAATTTGACAATCTATCTTTAGAAACAGCCTATTATAAAAAAAAGTTTGTCAAATGTACTTTTGTTTAACTTGTATGAAGCATAGTGATTGTCTTATATAAAAAAAAAAATTCCTCAGTTTTCAAGATGTTGATGCCAAAAGCTCACCGCATCAAAATCTATGAGTACCTCTTCAAGGAGGGAGTCCTGGTGGCCAAGAAGGACTTTAACGCTCCCAAGCATCCAGATATTGAAGATGTTCCCAACCTGCATGTCATCAAGGCTTTGCAGTCCCTCAAATCAAAAGGTATGCAGCTCCCCACAATGGATCTTCGTTGTGTCAAAAAAACTAAAGGGGTTTATGCTTGCAGTAGCATACCATGAAGAACATACAAGTCAAGCAACATTGGGTTGGGTGCGGTTAGTACTATTGAGGGTAACCAGAGGGCTGTTGGTCTAAAAAGCAGGGGCCTGGTGGGCCCTGTTTAGTGTATTCAATTCTGTTCCCTGTTTAGATCTAAATAGTGTATTTAATTATAGACATACCCCTTGAATAAGGCTTTAATAGCCTTATTAAAAAATAAACCTGATATTTAATAAGCTGGAGAAAAGGTAAATAACAATAAAAAAAAACTAAAATTCATAAATTAATTAAAAAATGTAATTTTTTTAAGAATTAAATTTTTGGAAACTTGTAAAACAATATATAGTTTTGTTAAAATATAAATTGTTTTCACTCTGGAGCCCGTGATCTAAAACCATTGTGTTCTTCAAAATAGCTCGGGAAATTCCACAAAAAAAAGAGGAAATAAATTAGGCTACCCTAGATCCGCCACTGTTTATCCCTATAAATTATTTACTATACCACAGTGAATTCACATTAAAAAATCATGGTTACAAGCCTTCTTGCTTTTCTTCAGGCTTGGTGAAGGAGCAGTATGCCTGGCGCCACTTCTACTGGTACCTCACCAACGAGGGAATCCAGCACCTCAGAGATGTCCTCAACCTCCCCCCAGAAATCGTCCCCTCCACCCTCAAGAGGCAGGGCAGGTCAGAGACCACTAGGCAGCGACCACGAGGTAAACGAAGGATTTTTTTCTAATTTGACAACACAATTTTAGTTTTTTCGTTAAAGTGCAGTGATTTTGTGGCTTATTTATTATGATTTGCCGACAAAATTGCTTTATAATAAATTAGATTAGGGTGAATGCACCAGTTAACCCATTTGGAAAAGTACCCTCATGTTTTTAAAGTCTCTTCAGCTAATGTTACACAAAGGTTTAAAATTTAGGTAAATTTCATTTCACAGTCTAATGCGAGTTCAGTAGTCACAGGTTCATCTAAGAAAACCTATATTCCTCTTAATTCCTTTTGACCGGGTCGTTTTAAAAAGAGGTGAGATGCTGTCACTGGTATGTGGAAAGTGTCGAAAGTTCTTTTTAAAAAAAAAAAAAATCGAACTATATATCTTCTATAAAATATGTAAATAGAAATAAAGTAATAATGCATATATAAAAATAATTATTAATTAAAAATAATTATTATAATTAAAAGGTATAAATGCAGAAAAATATCAGATATTAAATAAAGATTTCCAATAATTTTGCTTTTTAACAAAAATCCAATGCTCTTTTAACGTGGTATTCAATAGTTATAGAATTGTGTAATTTAATTTTTGAACTTTTTACAGACTTTCACCTAATGTTTAATAATCACATTTAATTGTTTTTTCCTATTGTGTCTCTTCATTTTGAGCCATAGCATTCATTCAGCATGTCAGTCAAATTGAATGATTTTAAATTAATTTTTTTACCCTTTCTTCCTAGCACTGGATACAGCCCCGAAAACTGCCAGTGACCGAGAGGGTTATAGATGGGCACCTGGTAAGTTGCAACTTGTTTCTATAATATTTTAATGTTTTTAAAATACCACAAAAATTAACAAGTTATAGAACTCTAAAATTGCTAATTAGAAATTAATGTACAGTGGGGATAAAAACGAACCAGCTCTTATTTTTTGCCTGCTATTTATCGTAGGGCTGAACTTGTTATACCATTTTGTAGAATATTTTGTACATTAGTTTATTTTATAAAAATTTATATTAAAAATTGCCAAAAAATTAAAATAGATATTCTCATTTACTGTTGATAAATTAAAACATTGGTAAGAATAGGCAAAAAATTCTATCTAATTATAGCTTAACTTATTAACTTAGATATTTTTTTTATCATCACAGAACTAAAGTTTTAAAGTTACATTTATAAATAAAGGCGTGTAAATTTAATATATATTGAGTAAATATACTGAATAAAATGACTCCAATTTTAGTAATGGTAAAGCTTAACTTTTTGTGTTCTCACAGACCTGTTGTGACTTTGTTATTTTATGTAAAATCAGCTGCGTTTTGAGTGGCCCGTCGTTAATCGAACTTGCGACCTGTTGCTCCTTGTTCCGAAGTTTGTTACAAAGGCACATTCTAGTATCTTTAAAACAGTTTTTTAAAATGCTTTTTTTATGTAATGTTTCTAAAATAGCTAAAATTATTTTAAACACTAAATGGATTTTTACAAATCCGAGCCACTTGAGGATGAATAGACTTGTATATAAATTTTCAGCCTTTTATACGCAGAGGTAGTGGGTGTTTTGCGATTCACGGACAGTTTCTTTTATGATTTTAGACTAAGAACGTTTGATACAATTTGATGAGGGAAAAAAAATAGATCACTTAGGAATATAATGCAGATTTATTTGTTTCAAATAGCATGCTGTTTAAATAAAAATAATATTTAAGTATGAAAATTATTTTTCATTAGAATATGTCCTCAGTCTTTGATATTTTTCTGTAGGAGGACCTGACAAGCGTGGAGATGTTGGCCTTGGTGGTGCAGAGCCAAAGTTAGAATTTGTGAGTGCACAGGTTTTTATATTGTTGTTTTACTTATGAAAAATTGATTATGTTGATATAAAGATTTAAAGGAAAATATAATTTAAGCAGCAGATTTTCTGCATCTATCCGTCCAACTTCTAAGTTGATCTACAATTAAGTGAATGTGCTCTTATCCTACTCAACAAATTTCAAGAAACTTGTCTGTGATCCAAAGGTTAACAGGGCATATGAGAATTATCTTTACAACTTTGGCACATAATAAAACATGAAAGTAAAAAGGTAACTAAGTTATGTTGCTTGTACATTAGGCCGGGTCGAAATTTTTTTTTTTTCGATATCGTTATTCTAATAGTGCGGAAAGGGTGACCAGTGTGGTCAATAAACAGGCTGCAAAATATTTTTTTGATCGGATAATATCTTCTGCCTTCTCATCGCACTTGAAATTTCGAAATTTGGGTAAAAAATGGCTTTTTTCGCTTATTATAGGAAAAATAATATTTTCCGAAATAGTTATCCTAATTGCACGGAAAGGGTGTCTAATATGATCACCAAACACGATGTAAAATATTTTTTTGATCAGATAATATCTTCTGCCTCCACATCGCACTTGAATTACCGCTATTTTTGTTAAAAAGTGCACTTTTTCATGTGATAAAAATATGGTTCGAATACTATTGTGTAATAGATGCACTTACACAAATACACTTACAGATGACTAGTTTACAGATGTTTGAATATATTCTTATGGTCAAATTCATTGGCAGATCCAGTGAGAGAGGACAGGGGCCCGTGCACCCCCCCCCCCCTCCCAGACAGGTCCACTTCTCTTTTTCCTTATGTAATCGTGGAAGATTTAAATGTAGGTAAAAACTTAGCACGTTTTTTGTCTACAAAATCAGTCAGAAAGTCAAGCATTAACAACCTTTGGGCAACAACCACTAAATCAATATGGTGTGCAGTGATCTCCCTCTTCTTTGAAATAATCACACAAAATCTTTACATAGCTTATATCACTGATTTTGATAAGAACATTTTTTTAATGAATTCATCTCTATTGTCAGCCCCACATAAACCATAGCAGATGCTTCTGTTACTGTTACTAACTTTACACATCGTTCAACTACCTGTGTCTGAGATGGGAAGTGAACTATAAGTCCCATTTTGGGTTGTTTTTATCACTCACAATGAACCAGAATATGTCAGTGAACGGAGCATTGGACGAGGAGTAACAGTGGTAGATGACCAGTCAATCATTTCAGTACAGTTATCAGTTTCAAAGTTCAGCTTTGCTGGGAGAAATGAACGCACACCCCTCTCTCTACATCAGCTTTAGAAGGTGACATTCTTGCCTTAATTATGAGCCCTGCAACAAGCTCTCTAATGTACGATTTTCTGTCCATCAGCATTATCAGCAAAAGGTTCTGAGGATGCGCGGAGTATGCGTGGCGATAAATTGATGCATCAACGACATTTTTTAGTTTTGACTAATATATTTTGATGTAGAGATAGCTATCCAAACAGGCTTATAACCATGTTTTAGGAACGTGTAGACTTTATGTCGATCCACGTTGACATGTAAACTCTCATAACAAACTTAACTATGTGTGTGGAGAACTGACATATAATCGTAGTACTCTGTTCGCTGTGTCATACAGCGCGAATGCGATAGTGTCCTAGGTTTCTTTTCCAATGTTCCATAATATATCCACCGACATATTTTAGTCCATTGTGAGAGATAAAACTAACTCGAAATGGGACTTATAGTTCACTTCCCATCTCACGTACAGGCAGTTGAACGTTATGTGAAGTTAGTAACATAAGCATCTTCTAAGGTTTATGTGGGGCTGACAATAGAGATGAATTCATTAAAACAACGTTCTTATCAAAATCAGTGATATAAGCTATGTAAAGATTTTGTGTGATTATTTCAAAAAAGAGGGAGATCACTGCACACCATATTGATTTAGTGGTTGTTGCCCAAAGGTTGTTAATGCTTGACTTTCTGATTTTGTAGACAAAAAACGTGCTAAGTTTTTTACCTACATTTAAATCTTCCACGATTACATAAGGAAAAAAAAAGAAGTGGACCTGACTGGGAGGGGGGGGGGGTGCACGGGCCCCTGTCCTCCCTCACTGGATCCGCCAATGAATTTGACCATAAGGATGAATTCAAATATCTGTAATCTAGTCATCTGTAAGTATTTTTTTCTTTCTGTAATCGTGGAAGATTTAATGTAGGTAAAAAACTTAGCACAGTTTTTACCTACAAAATCAGAAAGTCAAGCATTAACAACCTTTGGACAACAACCACTAAATCAATATATCGTGCAGTGATCCCCCTGTGTCCTTTGAAATAATCACACAACATATGTTACATAAATCGAAATCTTCCACGATTACATAAGGAAAAAAACAAGTGGGCCTGTCTGGAGAGGGGGGGGGGCACGGGCCCTTGTGTCCCTCCTCACTGGATCTGCCAATGAATTTGACCATAAGAATATATTCAAACATCTGTAAACTAGTCATCTGTAAGTGTATTTGTGTAAGTGCATCTATTACACAATAGTATTCGAACCATATTTTTATCACATGAAAAAGTGCACTTTTTAACAAAAATAGCGGTAATTCAAGTGCGATGTGGAGGCAGAAGATATTATCTGATCAAAAAAATATTTTACATCGTGTTTGGTGATCATATTAGACACCCTTTCCGTGCAATTAGGATAACTATTTCGGAAAATATTATTTTTCCTATAATAAGCGAAAAAAGCCATTTTTTACCCAAATTTCGAAATTTCAAGTGCGATGAGGAGGCAGAAGATATTATCCGATCAAAAAAATATTTTACAGCCTGTTTATTGACCACAGTGGTCACCCTTTCCGCACTATTAGAATAACGATATCGAAAAAAATGTTTTTTCGACCCGGCCTATTGTACATGTATGTGTGCATGAAGTTTTTAGGCAGTTTTTTTTTACAATATCACGGGGCTCATTCAAACTTTGAAGTTCTGCTCAAATGAAAAGGCTGTGCAAATTTCCCTGAATTGTAGGAGATGGCAGCACATTACGTTGATAAGAACAAGAGGCTAGTAGGAAGGCAATCAGTTTGCATGAATCCTCATGAGAAAGCTCAGTGCAATTGATAGTTTATTGAAATGCAATCTAATGGTGACCATGTTGAATGTTTGTGTAAGTTGTTATTTTTAAATAAAGTTTATTTTAAGAGGGACTTTAAAAAAGAATAACCTGCATACGATTAAAACTTCATGTGTTGCTACTTTGCTGTCTTTTGTTTCTTTTAGGTTTTAACGTGTGTCAAAGTTATAAAGACAATTCTCGTTTTAACCCAGTACATTAGTTTTTCCTCCTTCATGGCACTCTTGTCATTAATAAAAAATATATACAAAAGAGGCATATAAAGAGAATATAAGCAAAGTTGGGTTAAATCTCTAGTTCAATTTAAAAAGTCATGAAATTTGTTGGAAATGATGGAATATTTGCCAATGACAACTGTAGCCCATTTTTTTTTAACTTGTAAATAATTATATTAATGAGCTTGAGCTACAGGTAAATCAAATTTTCCCCATACTTTTATCTTCCAAATGTGTGGCTTAAAACAAGGACCAATGACAATTTTATCAAGTTAAAAAAAACTTTTTAGCAATTGTATATAATTTTAAATATTTAATGAAATAGAAACCGAGATCGTCAAACTTCCCTAACCCTTTAAATCAAACAATTGCGAGATTTGTGTAACATTGCAAAAAAAAAACTGAGCCTCCAACTTTAAGGATAATATACTCAAAATGGTCCTTGTTCCCAAGTCACAAAAATATAAGTTGCATAGTTTTTTTAACACCAAGTTTTTTTTACATAAAATTCACTGCTGCTTGTTCACGATTCTTATTTATTGTGAAAATTGTTGAATGCACTGGAATCACTTTGTGAACAAACATTTGCTATCAAATTAAGCAATGGAGGGGAGGGGGGGGGGGGGGCTAATCATGGGAAGTGTGTAACTTTTTGTGTCTTTAGGCTGGCGCTACTCTTGTAATTATGGGACATGCAACTAAACTGTTAAGTTGCATGCAACACGAAAACTCAAATTACACAACTTTTTAATTGTACGAAATATCCTTTCGCTCGCCATTGCACAAGCAGCTATGGCAATGTTGTATCGATTGTGGTAATATGACGATTTTTCACTTGTGCCATTAAGAAGCAGTCCCGAGTTGCATGCTATTAAGTAATCAGTTTGTGTGTGATTTTTTAGTTTAATGCAATTATTGTATGTCTACGGCCTAGCCTAAGAAACCATTTGTTCGCATGCGGTTACAATTAACAAACATAACTTAACACAGACCTAATGAAATAATTACAAAAAATTGCTTGTTGAAATTTTACTTGGAATTATGTTAATTTATTTTACTTTTACAGAAAGGGGGATTCGGACGTGGTCGACAGCCGCCGCAGTAGTTTATGTAAAGAATTTTTAAATTAAATAAAAGTCTTTTGACACAAGTATTGTTTATTTCTACCAATCGGTTACACAAAAGTCTTGAATAACATGAGTTGTGAATATTATTCTATTTTAATGACTTTCCAAGTAACTGCTGAATTTTCCCAAACAACTTCAATCGTTTTATCAAATTCAGTATTTAGAGGTGTTTTACATTGTATAGGCGCAACTTTGAAGAAACAAAAGTAGCCTGAGTAATCTTTGATTTAATTTCCCTTTTTTTCAACTATTTATTTACTTCTAAAATGGAATTTTTTGGTGTTTATTTTTCTCTATCCAACAAAAAAAAAGAATTTTTTAGCAATTTTTTCCCCCTTTCAAATAGTCTGTTTAATTGAAAATTCCAGATAGAGTTGAATACTGAATATTTGCTACAAAAGATTACCCATCCCATAAATTATCCAAAATTTTTTAATTAGAAGTGTAGAAATTATTTTGGTGGTATTTCCAGGCACACTTTGTAGGTCAAATATTGGATGCAAGATAAGTATCTGCAGCAGTACTTAAGCTGTGTCGCTTTTTTCCCCACAAAATCTGAGAAAAAAAACATTGTTCAGCAAAAATTGCAGCAATTAAGAAAATTACCATTGTCATAAAGAAAATATAAACTTGCGTTGTAAAAATTTCAAAAGAATTGCAGCAAAAAGAAATAAGTTTTGAAAAGTGATTAAGTTTTAAAAGGAAAATAGATATTTCACCAAAAATGGCTATTTCAAAGTAAATTGTTGGAAAATTTATTATTCTTTATTAATGGGCAAGAGTGAAAAGCTATATGGTCAAGCATATATTGTGCATTTTTAATTCCAAAACGATTTTAGCTAAATGTTCTGTAAAATGTCAAAAGGTTTCTGAAATTCAACATTGCTCTGTAGTGTCAAAAATTGTATGATGAATGCTGTTCGTTTCATTAATACAAAACAGTGGAGTTCCTGGTTAGTTTATTTCAGGCTAAAGATAAAACACAGTTTCAGAACAACATCAAAACCGCTTTGAAATATAAATTAACAGGCTTTTGTGGATAAACAATTGTGTAACACAATGTTAATACAAACAAAATGGCTTATTTTAAAAATAAATATCAAAAAAGTACTTTAAAATACAAACATAATTTTTAATCAATAATTAAGGATATGGTACGCATTGGTGAAGATTTTTGGTCTCTGGACTCGAATAGTGAATAGCTCGTTTTTAATAGATCTTGAAATAAGTTTCTAAAACTATCGTTCATTTGGTAGGAAACTTAGTTTTAGCATGTGACTTATTGGTAAAATTATTAATCACTAAAAGTTTTCAATTCGCTAAAAGTAGGTTTAGGAGAAAGTTTTTGGTTTGAGTTTTTACGAAATATTTTCTTTAGTATAGAATATTAATACTATATAAGACCATGTTAAAATAACTAAGCTCAATCTTCAATCAATATTACCATGTTTGTCATGTGTATATCTATACTAATATAGTAATTACACAGGGTATGCATTTGATTTTGCATTCCTCAGAAAATGACCCAATTTTGCACTGACTTGGAAAAATCAGTTTTCATTTGGTATAAATTAAAAAAAATTCCTTTATATATTAAATCTAGAAGAATTCCATTCTGTAGATTTTCCAGGAGAAATTGGGAAAATTGCTATTCATTATGTCCCTCCCATTTAACTATAACTAGGCCATTTGCAAATAACATGTATATTTGCTGGTTTTTTAATAAAACTAACTTAAATCGTAAATAAATCAAATACTTGTTTTCACATAATTTAAAATAACCCTGTAACCAATCAAAAATTAGTAATAAATAGAACATTGCTAGTTGCACAATTTGTTAAAACAAATATTTGGGAAGCAGCAATGGTACCATATGCATTTACTTCAAGTAAATTATATATATATATTTTTATCCTGGTGAGAGAAAGCACATTTAGAATGCTAGAAATGCGTCTATTGAAATAGATTTACTTTTATAAGATGTAGAAACAATCTGATATTAAACAAAAGTTTATCAGAAATTACAAAAGTGTTTATATGCTAACTACAACTAGCATAATTGACAATTTTTGTTGAAAAATTTGGTTCTTGCAAGTCTTTTTGGCACTTTATTTGTATTATCTATTAAGACACCCCATATTTTATTTAAAAATAAATGGACTGCAGCCGAGTATCTTAACACATGGAATCCAGTGGCGGCTCGTTAGTTGGCAGTGTTTGATGCATTGTCAATTGAAACATATTAAACACGCGACAATAACCTTCTGCAGTCGAACTATAAAATTAAGGCTGGGAGGAAGGGCATACAATATATGAACGTAACTATTTTATACGATAAATAAAACATTTGCAGCAGCTTTCACTATGGCTGCTGAATCTGTTGTTTGGAATTATGTGGTTTGAGAATTAAACCAACGATATGATGTTCCAACATTCAAAATAAAAGAAAGTTGCAAGTACCTTGCATCTACAATCATTGATCCAAATTTCCCGAGTTTTTTAAAAATCCAGGTTGACATTAACATATAAAACTAGCGGACTTTTTCACTTAAAATTATTGAATCCTATAGGATTTTTTTTATCCTGGTGGTTAAAAAGAATTGCCTATAAATAATAACTTAGCAATATATAGAATATCTGGATATTTTACAAATTTATATAATCCCAAGAAAGAAAAATTACATCAATGAAATTAATGACATGCCTATTTTAGAAAAACTCATTAACTTTTTATAGGGATGTGATTGTTCAAAAATCAAAAAGGATAAAGATTAAATTTTGAGAAAAGCTCGGATTTTTTCCATTATGTTTTTGTTTTGCTATTTAGAGATACTCTTGTCAAAATTTACTTTTTCAAATCTATTCCATATTTCAAAGAAAGTGAAATGCACTAAAAAATCTAAACATAAATGTGAGCAAGGTGGGGATATTGAAACTAGAACACTGCTTAGTTGCACATCAGTTTACTGTTGTAAAACCGTTAACATACTAGCACGAATGTAGGCTACGACTTAATTAGCATCTGGACCATCTTTTTTTATTATTATTTGTAATAACGACAGTAATGGAATCAATGTTAAAAATAGTATTTATAAATTTTATGATTATGATGAAAAACCTTGTAATTTTCAGAAATAAAATAAATTAGGCCCATTCAACACTAACAAGAAAAATGCATGCTGGCTATTTTACATGGATCGGTAATTCAATAATACAAACCACACGGTTTGGATTCTCAAATCACTGTTAAGCTTGCACACATTTTACTCGTTCGTGTAGAATGGGCCTTGGAGATAACTAAATGGTTTACATGAAAAGATCATAAAGAAAAATTTATTATAAAAAACACACTTTTTTAAATGTATATTTTTATCTATAACATTATAAAATATTTCCACACCAATTTTATTTGTCCAATATTGCACAGAATAAATCCTTAGATAAACACTCCTTCACACGTATTTACAAACAAACGTTTAACCTTAGGGAAATATGGGGTGTCTTGACTGGACAGCTCGACATGAATTCGATTTTAAAAAAAAAACTATCCTCACTTCTCACACAAAAACAAGTCATTTCGGTTTTCATTTTGTACACTCCTAACAACTTTTTCTCAATAGCAAAAACAACAATTTGACGAAATAATTTATTTTAAAAAATCACACGTCGCTTTTATTTTCAAAGCAATAAATAACTATTTTGAGCTTCGACAAAATATTCGATTCGGGGCATGCTCTATATTTACAATGTAAATACAGGGTGTCCAACAAAGGACTCTTCCTGATTTTAAAATTAGTAATTAACTCGAAAACGGAGATCGATACAAGAGGTATGTTTATTTTGAAAGCCGTAAAAATCTCATGCAGAAGTTTCTAAATTAGTTACGAAAGGTGCCACTGTATGCATAAATTGGTCTCTATACTTTCCTGCAATTACTTTGAATAACTTTATTTTCCAGAACAATCCTGCAACAATTGATCTGTGAGACGTGCATACATTTTCGTCCACACACTACAGATGGCTACTAAATTTCATTCCACCATTGACCCCAAGGTGCGCATTTAGATTAGATTGCGATACGTTTGCAACAACTGCTTGCAAAGGACAGTTTATAGCCCATTTCTTAGTCTCTGTACTGCGAATACAGAGCTACCAGTTGTTTGAAACTAATTTTGAAATTTCTCTATCAGATTTTTCTGGCTTTCGAAATAAACATACTACTTTTTTCGCTCTTCTATTAATCTCCATTTACAAGCTATTCAATTTTAAAATTAGAAAGTCCATCCTGTATTTCGAGGGAATTCTCGCACAAGTCCAGACAGAGAGTAAAACTTTTTTTCATATAGAAAAGTCTCATTTTTTTCTCCACAAGTATATCTACATAACAAGACTTTAATAAACCTTTGTTAACAGAGCGTGCAACACTTGGAAGCTAACTTCATGTCCACAACGGCCTCCCTGCCCTTCTCACTCGTCAGATCCCTCCTACGCTCGCTTTTTTTCCACCCATTCTGGTTGATGTCGAGCCGCTGCCGGCTCGCTGTCCTTGGGCCTGGGTGCACGAGCCTCCCGAGCCCCGATCGTCGTGAGATCTTATCCGGCTGCGAGCTGCCGGAGGTCTTGAGATTCAACTTGTGCCTCTGTAGCGAACTCAAACCGCTGTTCAGGCTGAGGCTGTTGCCAATGGAGGAGGATGTGTAGCGGTTGAACGAGCCGTCCGCCAACGGCCGGTGTCTCTTCTCCTCCCGGCCAGTCACTGGCTCCCCAGCCTCTGGCTGTGGGATCTCAGTCAAAGAGATGCTGTCCGACCTTGTGATCGTTGTCCGCTCACCACCTGTGTCTGCAGCCGAGAGGTCCCCGCAGCTCATTGAGCTTGTCAGCCGTGGTTGATTGTCGGATAAGAAGTCCAAGCTGTCTGTGCTCTCTGTCGAGAAGACAGAGTGCGCGAAGGAGGCCTTCTTCGTCTGGCACTCGATGGAAGATTTCCAGGGTCCCGGGACATCCCGCTCCTCTGAGGAACTTTCCTCCACCTTCATTTCGAGCTTGTGTCCGAACCTCTCCGTTTTTTGCTGCTCAATCCTCTTCAGCATGACCTGCGAGATGGTGGTGCTGCGTGACTGCAGTTTGCCAACATACTTTTTTCTGGCAGCGGCCAGCCGCAAAGGGCCCTCACTGGCTTCATTTAGTGGCAGCTGCGGGGAGCTCTGGACGGCATGCAGCCGTCGCTTGCCCCCAGGGGAGCTTGGGGCTTGTAGAGATAGGTCAGGCTGCTCCTTGATACAGGCGCCGTCTTCTTCGAGCCTGGCAAGGTGCTCACGCAGGGACTTCGTCTCAATGGAAGGGGATTTGGCGGGAGAAGAGGCACCACTGGCATTGCTGCTGCCGGCGTCTTCTTCTTCCCGTACGATGCTGCACTTCCGCTGGAAGGGAGCGCTGGGTGCAAGGACATCAAAGTGGGAGAAGTCGCTGGGCGGCCTGGACGGGAGGCAGGGGGAGAGAAGGCCGTCTACGGAGGGGCTGGGCTTCTCTTGAGCTGGAGACGGAACGGCAGACGAGATGCTGGAAAACAAATTGAATAAATAATGTGCGACACATTAAAATAAGGTATTTCTGGATTTAATGAACAGAAAGTTTTAAACTTAATAATTTTGATAGAAAATGATGTAGAGGAGTAGTTCCTGAACAGCATTAAGCCATGCACCCAAAACTAAAATAAAACCGGGGATCCCTATTTTCAAATATGCTCGTGGTTATTCTTGGCAATGAAAGGAAGGAAACGAAATTAATTTTATAATTTCTTTTAATTTTACACAGGTTTTACTAAGAATATGGGTACAAATTTAGTCAGCAAATGTATGCATAGAAAAGGTAAAGATGCATAGAAAAGTTTTATTTTAGTTTTTTATTACATTTAAATTCTCATTTAAACCCATAAAAACATTAAACATCATTTAAGTTAGTTACTACACTGATTTTTGAAATGTTATGGTTGGAGTGAAATATTCAGTTTTGGTTCATATTAATCTCGTCCATGTTTGGCAGCAAGCTGGATAGTTATTTTCACTCTTAAATTAACAGAAATATTTAGTCTAATTTCGAGCACTGGGCATTAAACGAATCCTATTATTTGCCTGTGCCCGATTATGAAATAACTTTTTATTCCGTGTTTTTATTTATTAAAGAAAATATCGTTTCGAGCGAGATTATCAGATTACACGTTATTACCAAATTTTTTATTTAAGTAAGCCTTTTCATCAGTTTCGTAAGGGGGGACTCATTACGGCTACTTATCGATTTGGTTTTAAGCGAAAACGTTAATTTTAAATGTCAAATTTCGGATCTTATGTAAAGATATCGGTTCTGTATGGATCTTTCCTTTGAGATAACAAGGTGTCCACCAACAGGGAAGACCGGGAAATATCAAAATTTGACTATTCTGGAAAAATCAAGGATTTTGAGATTTTTTTAAAAAAAAATCCTGGAATTTGACAAAAAAAAAATTCAGGTGATACCTGTCTCTGAAACGTTGTTGATTGGTTGCAAATATTTAAATACTTTCTAAATGCAATTAAAAAGGGTAAAATTGCGTATGGGACTTTAAAGGTGTGTAAAAGGGACAATTTTCTCTTTCAAGGTTGTAGAAATTGCACCGAAATGCTGATGTTTCCAAAATTTGGCAAACCAATTGGCTACCTATAACTAGATTGCCCGTCCCCTAATTTAATTTAAAAAATGGACCTTGCTAAATTCCTATTGAAATTCGAATTTAATTAACCCTTTGAGTACTGAATTATTTGAAGATTTTTATGCCCATGGGACGGATTTGGTGAGGTTCAATTGATCCCATTTTTGACCGACCCTACAACAAATTGTTTGCTATCAACGCCCACTGGCAGGGGTACCGCAAACATCAACGCCTGCTTCTTAAATTCAGATGACGAGTCAGATTCGTCCACCGTAACTTCGCCCAAGTAAACAGATGATGAGTCTCACTCGTCAAATGTACCCAAAGGGTTAACCATCCCTAAACTGATTTTTTTTTGCCAAACTTCATGAAACTGTCGCCTCTTTTTTTTTTGGGGGGGGGGGGGGGGGGTACATTTTACATCTTAGGAAATATATTTAGTGTACCAAGCGTTATATCTTAAGATACTGGATTGAATGTAATTTAGTTTTATTATTAGGGATGCATTGGGGTTTTAGTTCTTGAGCATATTAGATTTCAGGGCTGCCACTGAGTTGTACCTTTGAAAATAGTAGCTTTAGTATCCTCAGACATCAAAAATAGTAGCCTAAATAGTCTCCTCAGATATCAAAAATAGTAGCCTAAATAGTCTCCTGAATTATGCATATATTTAGCAAAGATGACTAAACGCAGTAAATTGCGACAAACGTTAAACAAATTGCGACAAAGGCATTTTATTAAATGCAAGTAATATTACAAATTGATATTATTTTTATTATTGTCACTGTTTTTAGACAATTCTAAATATGTACTTTATACTCATTTTCTTAAATAGGCTGCAGAAATTAAAAATGTGATATTCACTAGATATGAACAAATTCCATTTTTAAACCGTACAACAATAGTACTGTTTTATAAAAGTGCATTTTTGCACCAATATTTACTTTTTCAAGAAAATTAACGTATATAAAAATACCTGAAGAACATATGCCTACTTTTAAAGAAACATAATAGAATATGACTGAAGGCAATGGTTAGAAAAATACTGCATTCACAAAAATTGTCTCAGCATATTGCCAGATATTTTTTGCTGAGCTTGGTATTAATAAATATCAGTTCATAACAAATAGCTTGCTAAACCAAACAATAGTTTAATAAAAAGCGGAAAATAAAGACAATTTCCACAAATTTTGAAAAGGAAAAAAAAACTTCAAAATTTAAACAAATCATTTTTATAATTGAAGTCTTTTAACCAAATTTAGTAGTAATGATAAGTTGTTTATATCCCGAAACTTGCTAATGCATTCATATTTAAAATTGGAGTAAAATTCTCAATTAAAAAAAATACACCCAAAACTTTTGTCTACGTAATCACAAATCTAAAAATATAAATATTTCCTTAAACTCTGAATAATTTATTAAGTTTTATAAAGATATCTACTTAATTCCATCAAAGTTTACACAAGTAGTTCTGGTAACAATTGAGGGTTGCATCAAATACTTCTAATTATGAAACTTTTTGTTGAACCAATGCATGATTTGATTTCTATGCTAACTTTAATACATAGGCCCCACAACAACAAAACTCATATGTTAAGCTTAATGACTTCAAACAACGTTCATGCCAAATTTGAAGAAAATCAAACAACACATATTAGATTCTGATAATCAGATATAAAGTTCTTTGAAGGTTTAACTAATTTTACCAGCTAGCTAACTTATGCAAAATCTTTAGAAATTTCAAAATTTTCATTTTTGAAAATCAAAGAAATTAAGACGCTAAAATGTCGATTTTCGACCTAATTAAGAATTGATTTGCTGTGAATAAGGTTCTTAGCTGTCTAAATAAACTTAAAAGGCATATACTTTAAATGAGACTATTTAAAGGTAATTGAAAATACTTAACGAAAATGAGTTCTTAATTAAGAATTATTGAATTTATATATATATATTTTCAATATAAAGTTAACTAAAATATGTGGATTCTTTTTCCAGTGAAATGTGGTTTATACACTAACCAAATCAGTGTTGCAAATTTTGCATATGTTGTGCATGAAATCAATTAAGAAGGATGCTACTGTCTATGGGAAATTATATTACTTTATTTTTTCCACACAAACTTTACATTTATTGAAGAATGATAATTTAATGGAAAACCAACGCTACTACTTATTTTAAGCATGTTGCATTCAAACAAAAGAAAAATAATGTATAAAATATATAAACATTAAAAAAACCAAAAATTAATGCTAAAACGAATTGCAAGCCACAAAAAAAAGCTTTTTTCAAAACACTGACCTAACCTTGCTAGTTATTTTAAGCATGTTAATATAAATCATTAAAAATTACACACTAAAAAGTTAGTTTAATAAGAAATTTGAAAATTTCCAAAAGGTAAATAAAAGCCATGTTTTTTTAAGTGGAATGGTTGTGAGAAAGGAAAATTTAAAGTCAAAATAATTAGTATAATAAAAATATATAAACGTTTAAACACGAAAAGAAACGAGTTTCTTTATAAAAAAAAAATTATTACTGAAAATGACAAGTCCTAACTTTCAAATTCGTGAATTAAACTATATTTTCTAAAAATATAATGCAATTTTTTTAAGTAGTGCAAAACAAATCATGATAAAACAGGAAGTAATGAAATATACGAGTTTATATATCTGATGCAAAAGGATTGCAAGTCTTGAAACGGAGATCTCAGCAGATCGCGTTTAGCGAATTTCCGCAATTTCAAGGTTTTCATGCATTAAAAAAACATAAAAAGAGCGCCAATTGAAAGTTGCATTCGATACATGCGCCGAAATTATAATCATCTCAACTTCCGAGAGATCTTCCCCGTTTGACGAAGATCGCAAATATTTCTAGATATGAAAGATGCTAAATTTTTGTGAAATTATCTAAATTTTTTTAGATTGAACATCGATTTTTCGAAAAAACAATAAACGAACTGAAGCAGGCCGCGTATACTGAATATCTACAATTCCAGAGTTTTCATGAGCGAAAAAATTCTTAAAACAACGCCATTACGCAACGAAAGATATTGAACCATCAAATTTTGACATAAATGTGGTTTTGTAGCAATTTTGCGCAGCGTTATTTTTGTTTAAAATTGCGATACACCGGCACCGGGACACGAAATCGCTGCGATACAGCTTGAAAATCCACTCCTCCCCAGCTATTTTATGCAATTATTATTGCATATAGGCTACACATTTAAATGAAAATTTTAACTAAAATTTTTTTCAGAATATACGCGAGTATATTTGGTAATTTTTTTAGAAGATTAAAAAAAAACTGATGCATTTATTAAATTGATAGTAATAAAAAAAAGGAAAACGGCGGAACCTCGGAAGATTTTCATTCCTGAGGTATATCTAATGTTCTTTACTTCGCGCAGTGAATTGTAGAAGTAACACACGCTACCTAAACGAAAATTGCTCTCTAAAAGGTAAAGAAAGCGATGTCTATTGGTGATAAACATGCTTGGCAAGTATTATTTACTTGTAAACACATCGTGCAGCGTTTAATGGTGTTGATTCTTCGACTGTTTGTCTTTTAGAATCGCCAAATAGCAGTACATTGGCGCCGTATGCAACAGCCAATCAGATTACGTGATACTTCAAAATGAGTTAAACGGTGCGTGATTCTGTGAAATATTAGTTGAAAATCAGTGTTGTTAAAAAAAGTTATCAAAAAATAGTCGCCAAAGACTAAAAAAGTAGAGGGTTTTGATGAAAATAGTCGCTTTTGGCACTATTTTAACAAAAATAGTCGCCGAATCTTAAAAAAAGTCGCTTTAGTCGCCTATTTAGTCGCCTGTGGCAGCCCTGAGATTTATTTTAATATTGAAGCTACGTTAGTTTTTGATTTTAAAGTACAATCCCTAATAATCTAAGAGATATGTTGCACTTACTTGGGCTTTTATGATCTTTAAGTAGCATTCAGGGAATTTCAAACTGCTTCCCCTGTGGGCACCCTGGATAAGCACCGAACTGTTGCCAATAGCCCAATATACAGCTCTTGCGCAATGTCAACCAACAAATGACGGGATTGGTTGGTGAATTAACATCGCAGTAGAGCTGCACAGTTTGCTATTGGTGGAGGTTCGATCCCAGAGAAGAAGAAAAACGACTCAAGAACACTACCTCGGAATTTTTAACCATGGTTATAGGACAAGGACCACACCCGAGCTGCTACCTTACACAACCTGAACAGGCCTGAGGATGACAATGGATTTTCACTATTATTTTTGGAAATTATGCCCCCCCCCCCCAATCAGATCATGCTAAGAATTAAGTACCAAAAGATGCAACACTCATGCTAAGAATTGTTTACCCATTCCTAAAGACACGTTTTTTACTGCCAACAGCGCCTGTCCCTTATTTTTTCCGAGAGTGAACACTGGCCTATATTTTGCTTAATTAATCAGTTGCTTGTTATGAGAATTTTGTAAGATTTCTTTTTTTCTTCAGCTTAAAAGTTTTAAGATTCCTTATAATATGATATTTTAAATACTTTCCTTGCCCAGGCCCTTAATGTATATATTTTAGGAACTACATTATTTTTCTCTAACAATCAATTTATAAAACATTTACAATAAATAAATTCTAGGAAACGGGGTATAAGGGGTGCAGACAGACATGCCCTTTTCGGCATGTTTATTCGTTGAATGAAAAATTTTGCTTAGAGAGTAACAATAATGATGTCTTTTATATGGCTACTTTTGTAAAGTTTTTAGTCTAGTTTGAAAATATCCAGTCATGGTGTCATGGCCGTTCTTCGTTTAGTAAATTATTTTAGTTATTTTTATTTAAAAAAAAATATTATTTTAGCTTTTATAATGATTGCACGTAAGTTTATTTATATTTCTAATAATAAGTTTAAAATAGGATCGTCATAAAATTATTTAAACTCTGCTAAAATTTAACATGTATCAATCCCAATTTGAACAGAAGGTAAATAAGAAGCATGAAATAACACACCTGGGTGTGAGTGCGACCGGAGACAGGTCTGACCTGGAGATTCTGCTGTTGATCATTTGAGCTCTTTCCTGGCGTTGGGCTCGCAGTTTACGCTCGGCCAGAAGGAAGTAGGTGGCCGTAATGTGGTTGTACTCGTTTTTGTCCAAGGCCCTGTGTACAGGAGTGAAATAAAAAGTAATCAACTGCTTGGTAATCTATAACAATAAAAGGTGTATGTGGCACACAAAACACTTATCATCTGCTGTTCGGACATGTCTGAAAATTTATATATAGATTCAACCTTTAATTGTGCACCTGAGGCTTGGTATTTTAAATTTCATTTCATTTATAACAGTTTTATAATATACATTTTTTTAAATATACATTTAAAAATAAATAGTATCAATATTGTTATAAAATTATAAGTCATAATTTAAAGTATTTTATGTTGCCAATAATAAATCTTGTAATATAATAATAAAAGGGATTTAGCAAAAAAAAAAAAAAAAAAAAGGAAAGAAGATACTTATACTTATTTTTAAGCTATACTATACCAAGAATGGTTACATCTTAATATTAAATTACTGCAGAGTTGAAAATATAAATTAATATATGCATTTCTAGACTTTGGTTTAGAGAATAATTGTTTTATTAAGTCCTATAGTATATCTTTTTATTTCATCCCACAATACTACTAGTCTATAACAATAATAAAAGAAAGTGTCTACAGTGGATTGCAAAACACCTATTCCTCTGTATATAAATGGTTAATCTAAAAAGTTATATATATAGGTACTATTCAACCTAAAGATGTGCACCCGAGGCTCGGATTTATAAAATTCTGCTTGATTTAAAATTGGATTTACATTATTGGCCACTATCAGGAAAAAAATGGATTCTGAAATATGTGCTAATGCCTGTGTAATAAGTCAGACACCTTTTTGAACTTCCAGTAGTTGATTAAGCTAATTCTTATAACAAATGTTGTCATTGAGAAGTAGACTAGTAAATTACTCTTAAAATAAAAACCACAAGGCAAAATAATACCACTTTGAACACAAAATTATCACTATACTACAAAATAATAAATTATATAAATAAACGACGATAAACTAATAAATTATAAAACCTACTGCACTAAATATATATAAAATAAAACAGACTTTTTTATACATATTTTATTATTTTTAAATCAGTTTCAAGGAATTGGAAAATTTGATCATGTGATGTATAAAACTTTGGTTACATGGAATAAGAATGAAAGAAGATGGAATAGTAAGAAGGGAAATAATAAAATTTAACTATCAAAACACCCGAAAAAAAAAATGAGTTCACTCAAAGATAAATATTCAACAGTTGTCATACAATAACATTTAAAACTGTGGAGATTACTGTTCAGAAATACAAAAACAATAGTTTTGGAAGCAAAAAGTATGCGAATGTTTAGGAGAAATGGATGGTGTGAGAGTAGCAAAAAACACAGAATTCAGGATTTGGATATCATGAAGAAGGAATACCTTCAAATAGGAAAACTATCATTACTGTGAAAGTAGTACTGTGCATTCCCTATAGCTAATTCACGTAGCCTACTCTTTTTGACTGAACTAGACGCCAAACTAGTTATATTTAAATAGTCAACAAGTTATATTTCAGGGTTCGTATGCATTTTCCGAAAATAAAAATAAGAAGTTTCTAAGGACCTTTTAAGTACCTTAGAAGCAATTGATAAGGTTCTTATTTTTAATGCTGAAACATTGTATACATGTGCAAGAACAAGTTAGCTCTAAAGTCACATATAGGATTCTTAGTAATTTGTTTTTTAAATAAATGAATATTAAAGAGGAAAATATGTGCAAAATGCGATTGGATGTAAAGAAGCTGCGGCTTTTCTACTTCGGTACAAAGTTGTGTACCACATTAAGTTCAAACATGTTTAGTAAAATGATTTAAATGAGTCCTGTCACGGACTTTACTTAAAAGATTCTAAGGACCTTTTGGACGAAAATAAGGAGATTCTAAGTGCTTTTAAGGGTCCTTATCAACATGAAACAAAAATAAGGACTTTTAAGTACACTGTATTTCTGTATCGTTTGATACTTATTACTTTGGTTTCAATTTTTACCACATAATTTTTAACAAGCAACAATATTGATTTTTCATTAAAAAAAATTGGCAGTTTTTCTTGATTTTCTGAAAACAGTTAAAAGAGTTTTGCACCTGAGCTATTCATATCTAAGTTTAATAATTTTGCGACTGCAAATTTTTCTTTCAAGCATCTATAATAATAAAAGTAAAATCTCAAAATCCCTACTTTCAAATCTCAAAAGGTATAAAAGTCAAAATTTTATATAGATACCATTAATCCTCAAGATGTGCACCTGAAACTCAGAAATAAAAAAATTGCGTTGAAAAAAAAATTAACATTGTAAAATGTTGTGAATAATAAAACACTTACAAAAACTGTGGAGGTGAAAATTTAAATAAATAATTTTTATTTATTCCTATAACAGATTCCAACTATGTCTTGGGCTGTAGGGAAAAAAGGGATCTTTTCTTCCAACAAAGGACTTTTAATGACCTTTTCATAAACTGTACTAATTTTGGCAGTGATTTAAATGATGTGATTATAATCACAATTGAAATAAATTGGGGGGTGGGGGGGGGTGTTAAAATCATGAAAATGCAAGCAAAAAGAAGTTCTTTTAATGTTAACTCTACAACATCGTGAAGTGTTCCGGATTCCCTCTTACTTTTGTTTGGGCTATGCAGAACCCAACACCAGGAAAACTTATTTGGGAATAGTGGAAAATATTCATATTTCCAGGGACTTTTAGAGAAAATACGGACCAGTTGCGAGGCCGGCTATAATAGATCATTTTGTTCAACCCTGTGCAAAGAAAGTGTATTTCTTCTAGTAAGAGTAAGTAACTTATGTAATATACAGTGACACTTACTCTACAATCTCCTCCTTGGATGCGATGCTCCCGTTGACCATCTTCTGAACGATGTGCGAGTGGTCTTCCTCAGAGAGGTGCTCACGTGATACCAGGGGGAGGTGGTCGGCAGGCTGGATCGCATCACCCCCGTTCAGCCACACGTCGTTCGCAATCTGTTCCAGCGTTGCACGTTTGTCAGGATCCCGGATCAGCATGTCGCCTATTAGCCTGAAAGAAAGATGACTTTTAAATGGCTGTAACCTTAAAAAGTTAAAACCGAATTCGTACTATTGGAGAAGGATAAATACTTTTTTTACTGGGTTAAATGGACAAGGTTGTAACTTATGCAAAGAGGTCCCTAAAGTTAGTGACGATTCCTCACACCTAAAAATATACAACACTCGCTCTGATGGTCGTGTGCCTTTCAAACTTCCATCAGACTTCTTAAATTAAATCTTCCTTAGTATCGTAACAAAATCTTAAAAATCAAATACTCCAATAAATGGGAAATATCTCATCCTTAACATAGTTTTGTAAACATTTAAGAAAACATTTTTCGGTCGACATTCGTCAGTGTTGTTAATAAATTAGGATGAGCATTAGTTTTTATCCATCTCGGAAGGAAACACTAAGTATATTAGTAATTAAAATAATATTAAAAATGAATATATACTTCTTATTGAAATATTTAGTATTACAAAATAAATTAATTGCAGGTAGCTTGAATTTGCAGATTAGCAATGTTACGATTTTATTGCTTCAAAGCCAATACCATCCGAAATTCTAAAGAGACAACCACTAATATATTATAATAATCTTGACTTTAAAGCGATGTCCTTTGCTATGCACGATATAAACTTCTTAGTCATCCATCCAAAATCCTATTAAAGTAACTTGCTAGCTTCATAGATTCTACGAACCACTGAAATATTTATCAAAATATATACTAAGTTGATAATTTATGTGAGTAGTGCTATATTTGTTAAAATTACAACAACAGATCATGGAGTAAAAGATCTTACAAAAGCCAAAAAATACAAACCGACGTCTCGTACCACAAAACGTTGGAAGTATTTCATTTAAAGCTCATATGCCATTGAACAAAATCATTTTTAGATATTTCCAATATTTTTTTCAGAAAAGGTAACATGTGAAATATTGTTGACATTGAACAATTTCTAAATGATAATTAAAATTATAAATTTTTTATTAAAAAATTTGAAAGGAAAAATAAGGATTAAAATATATATAACGATTTTTGTTTTGTTAATTCAGAATAACACGAAGATACTATCGGAAAAAATCATTTGCATGTACTTTCTACTCTATCTTTCAGCGTCCATTTCTCATCATGCTATATTTTTTTCGAGCATATGTGTCATGTTATTGACTAATTTTCTGTCGTCTGTTGACTATCACTGCCACTGGCGATCATCCTATGTTTTCTCTGCCGTGAAAGCCATTGTTTAGTCCCCTTTGTTAGGAAGTGAAAAAAAGACACAATGTTAATGTAGCGGGCCCTTCCCCTTGAGAAGATCAGCTGAAGCTTGGTCTTTGGATGGAGAGCAACGCTTTCGGGTAAACGGGGTAAGAGGTCTTCTCTTAAGATCCCCCCCCCCCCCCCCCCCCCAATGTACAGGGCAGGCTACATTGCTCGGATTTTGGAGAGAGTGAAGTCAAACCAAACCCAAATTGTCCAGCGTGCCAACCAGAAACAAGTGCAAGAATGTCACTAAACACACAGTACTCCCCTCCCCCCCAATATTCATGTTTTGGAGGATAGACAATTTTTTGCAGCAGAGGAGAAAAAATGTTAACTAGGCGAGTTGCAATCAAATCGACGACTGATAATCGCAGCTTAAAATAGAAATATATGTCCATATAAGCAGCAACAGATTTCCCAGAAAGTGATTTATTCTGGTAGGCGAGTTGCAATCAAATCGACGACTGATAATCGCAGCTTAAAATAGAAATATATGTCCATATAAGCAGCAACAGATTTCCCAGAAAGTGATTTATTCTGGATAGCAGTTGATTTATAAAGTAATAAATTAATAATACTGGCAGCACAGCGAACCGGCTCCACTACACCCCTGCTCAAAGTTGCACCCTGTCCCTTTTCATTTCTAGAGTGAACATCGAATTTATCAAAAGAAAAATTGTGCTTACCTGACACACTCTTGCGACAGGTGCTGGGGAACTGAGTACTTGCAGTCCATGATCATTGTGAGTGTCTCGCTGTCGTTGGCTTCCTGGAAAGGGGCTCTCCCGCACACCAGCATGTATAGGATGACGCCCAGGCTCCAAACATCTGCAACACATGTGCTCATCAGACTTGCAATTCGTTAAGCAAAAAAATTGGCTGAAACTTTTATTGTCATAGTGACCAATCATATAGCTGAAATCAGTCATCCAGTAAAATGAAATTTGCAGATCTCCCCAAAGTTCCAACTCTCTCGCATCATGCGGGGGTCTCTTGATCCCACGCATAAAATATAAAATCTCTTTCATATTGTGAAGCCGTATCAAAAGTTGGGAATTTTTGTACCGCTGTGATGTGTGACCCTCCTTGCATGTTACAAAGACTGAACACAGCGACTTGGCAGGTACGAACAACCTGAGTGAAAACTGGCACAGAGCATAAACATAATCTCTTTGAATAATAAACCATTTTGAGCTAATTGTAAATATTATTAGTTGAAAGTTTGTGTAAATTTTTACGATGGATTGTGAGGTAGACAGTGAAATTAGTAATATGTCAAAATATATTGAATCCTCTCAAAAACCAAATTAAAATGTAGATCAAAGTTTGCTGGCTAGTTTACCTACAGACAAGATTGCAAAAAAAATAGACTAGGGAATGGTCTAAAACAATCTTTCGCATAAAATCCCTTCCAGATAGAAGCCTATTCCGAGCCACACAATTATTTTACATTAAGATAAAAAAAAATGTATTTCATATTGAAAGGACAAAAATTGAAGTTAGAAACGGTTTAAAATTAAATACATCAAACATTTATCACACTTTCATATTTGAATAAAAACTTGTATTTTTACCAATATTATAGAAAATAGGGCAAGGTGGGGTAAAATGGGTAGGAAAAGAGCCGTTTTTCATTTAAAGCTATTTTGCACTTTTAAAAGGTCATTTTATTAATTATCGTTTGAAGTTTTTCAACTAACATTGCATGTGCATAATTCAGTTAAAATATTACTTGGATGTTTCCAATTAATGCAATTTCTGGTAGCAAACGGAAAAATGAAATAAACTTTAAATATCATATTTATATTTAATCTAATGATGCCAAACTTTTTTGATATTAACAGGGACAAGTGCACAAACTTTCATTTTTATAATGACATAAGATTTTCAATATGCCCACATTACCTTACTAAAGAGTTTTTCTTTGGCTTAACTATTCTTAAAACTTATTCCAATTATCTTTGTTCTTTTCATTTTTTTTACAGAGTATGAAAAAATAAAGGAAATCAGCACAAATGGAATAATTATGTTTTAAAAAAGATTTTTGTTTGGTGGTGGCACAGACAATTTTTTTTACATAACAGTCGGCTTCACTTACGAAACATTTACCGGCTTGTTTTTAATTCTAGAAGTATGAGTTTATTTTTATTTTCTTAAATAAATTAACAATTAAGCAAACAAAATCTTAAAACAAATACACCTCATTAAAGTTATTATTCAATCACAGTTAATGTTCGTTACAAAAATAAATGCATGTGTGTTGAAGAAAGCAAAAACACTTCAAGCCATTTTTATCACTTTTGTGCGATTTCAACAGCGCTGTGCACTATTGATAACTTCCGTAATAACAGCCAGTTTTAGGTTTAATGTATACTCTGTCGGTGTTTATGTCTACCTTATTCTAACTATTTCATCCCCAGTTATAATATTTGTTGGAGAAATTATTAATAATTAAACGGATATCCTGCTGATTTTTAACTATCTAACTATTATCCGATATCCAAAAGCAAAGTGTTGAATATTCGATTACCATATCAGATATCCAGATGAATAAAACACAGCATTTTTTATTTTTTTTTGGCGATTTTTGGTTCTCAATTTTAAGTATTTTGCTGAAATACTATCAATGTATTTTGCAGATTCTCCCTTGATTTTTCTCGGGCAATTCAAGTGTGTAAGGAGGGAAACAATAACTTTCTTGTTAAAATCTGACTGGGTGCGTTTCAGGCATGTTGGGTCTCAGAGAATAGATATCAAGGACAAAATGCTGCAGAAATTCAGAACCAGCCACTAGCTATCTTGGAGTATCTTCGAGTGTGAACAATCCAAGTGGGTGGTGGTGTGTATGGTGCATAGCTACATCTCTGTTCGTTATATATTAGAAATTAATTTATTCTCCAATCTAGCAAGAGCTAGTTTAACAATTAAATATAGCGCAATTTAGATCAGCAATTTGTAAATATTTCAAAATTACATTTTCAAACGCATACTTCAGTACAACTCCTACCGTTTCAAAATCAGTATGAATATGAAGTTTATTAAAGAACTGTTAAGAGATCTTTTTGTGAAAAAATAACTGATGAATATCTGATCGCATATCCAGAAAAGTGTGCGTCCAAAATGTGCACCGGATATCCGGCAAGAGGACTATCCGGTTCATCCCTAGAAATTATTGGTTGGAAAAACGTGTTCGAGGGAAATTTCAGGAGTGAGAACATTTTCTGCTCCCCAGGGACTATGCATATAGATCTTATCTATCATATAAGGTTAGAATGAAGGGAATAAGCATCAAACATTACATGCAATCTTTTAGTATACGAGATTTTAACTGAGGCTCGAACATAGCGAATAAGCATTGAACACATGCAAGAGGAGATTGACACCCGAGAACAGGAGTGGGCTTTATTGTGAGAATAAAGGATAACATTTCCTGTAAACTGAAAAATTTTTGTACCATGTACTTAAAAATGTTTCATACGAGGTCCAACTAAGACTACAACATGGGAGGTAAGCTTCGAACACATGCAAGGTGTGATCATCGACAGCACTCACCGACTTTTGGAGCATCGTAGGAGTCCCCGAGTAGGATCTCCGGGGCAGAGTACGCCAGCGATCCGCAGGAGGTCTCCAGCTTCTGACCCGGGCAGAACTTGTTGCTGAATCCGAAGTCTGTCAGCTTGACCATCCCCAGCTTCTCGAAGAAGACGACGTTCTCCGGCTTGAGGTCCCTGTGCACGACGTGCAGCTTGTGGCAGTAGGAGATGGCGTGCACGATCTGCCGGAAGTACTTCTTGGCCGTCTCCTCGTTCACTCCGTCGTCGTGCCGGAGGATGTAGTCGTACATGTCGCCGCCGTCACCGAGCTCCAAGATGAGGTAAAGCTTGGTCTGGGTGTCGATCACGTCGTATAGTCGCACGACGTTGGGGTGCTGGACCAGTTTCATGCACCGCACCTCCTGAAAGAGGTGCGCCCGCGACACCTCATCCAACCGAGTCTTGTCGATCACTTTGACGGCGACCTGCTCCCCCGTGAAGACGTGCCTCGCCAACTTGACAACGGCAAAATGGCCGCGGCCCAGAGTGTCCCCGAGATCGTAGAGTCCGGCGATTTTTCCGTCATAGTGAGCGCTGCCTCGGCTCATGGTCGTAGAATTGAATATTCCGAAGGGGCTTTCTCGAGAGGCACCAAAATAGACATTACGCGCTCCTTTAACTTCCTCTAGTTGCTGACAGGCATCATCGCGGCAACTCAACAACAAAAACAACAGAAAAAAAATAGCGAAATTGTCGAGTTGATGTGCGCATGCGCACGAAATGCTTTGCTCGGCTGTTTTATTTTGAGTAGGTTGAGGCACAAATAATAGATATAAAAATAAATTTCATAATGGAAGTTTTGGATACCAATAGTAATTAGTAATAGTTATTTTAAAAGAGAACGAAAGTGTTCTCAATATCATAGTTTCTTACAGTTGTTCCGATTGAAACAACTTGAACTCGCACTTTTGAAGCACGGTCAAATGGTGAGGACAACAGCTAAGCTGGTATCCCACTCTCTAACCATACTCAATCATACAATCTTTAATAATACTGCTGCGCTCTCTCAATCTATTATAATAGAACAATGGACGCCACCTGTGATCTTCTGTCGAGCTTTTGAATAATAAGCACGAAAATTTAGCAGACGATATTTTTTATACACTTTGTATGCCATTATTTATTTTATTGATGACGTCAGAAGAATGGAACTATTTCGTTTATTTTTCGAAATTTCGTTAAATCTATCGAAACATATAAAGCTTTTATATGAAAAGGACTTGTTAAATATATTTGGCAATGAAATTTTGAGAAGTTTTTGTTAATGATTGGGGGGCCATTAACTCCTGGGCAGCTCCTAACTAATGCGCATGCGCTTGCGTTGCTAAGATCAGACAAGAAAGGACGCCATTTTTGGTTTCGGAGCTGCCCAGGATAAGGATCGGCCATTTTTGTTTTGGAGCTGCACAACCACAGAGTAAACAGTAACAATAATTACCGCTGTGAGCTACTTCGGAATCTCGCACGTGGCTATCGGTAAGTTACATAACTGTAAATTTTATTTTATAAAAAAAAAATTTTGGTAAAGGTTTACTGTACGGTCACCCTTGGCGACTTTTTCAAAATCTCGCCAAAAGTCGCCATTTTGGCGACTGTTGTCCAATAGGGTTGCTGCAATTCCTTTTCGTTTCGGATGGGGGGTTGCCATTTAAAAAAAATTATCGCCAAATGTGGAAAAATCGCGCCAAGGGTGACCGTACAGTAAACCTGACCCAAAATTTTATATAGTTTTTCTTTGCAATTGATATCTACTTACTATATTTTTAATTCCAGCCAACTTTGGGCAGTTAACTTTAAAATTAAATGAGTGAAGATGAAGCATTGGTCATGTCTGTTATTAAACTGTATATAATTTGTTTCTATAAAAATGGTATTAAATTTTATATTATAAATTTTTTAATTTCAGTCAGTAGTGGTCGTGCAGTTAGCTTTTGAACAGCAGTTGACGATGAAAAATCTGTTGTAAAGTTTAATTTTGACGACCATATATCGGAATGGAGGATCAAATTTCACTCTTGGCTGCTGGTAAGTTACCTGTAAACTTCATATTAATAAGAGATTTTTTAGTATTTTTAATGCTGCTGTCAAAATGACCCGTTCTTTTCCCCAATTATTTGTACAAATTTACATAATTATGGCAGACAATAGTTCAAAGCACGCCAATAAAATGACACGGTTAATTCTTAGTGTATAGTGCCCCCGCCAAATGTGATTTGGCGACAATTGGTGGTCAATAAACTTTATATTTTGGCAATCCTAATTCATGACATGGCTAGTAATATCGTGATGTATGGCAACCCTAGTTTTTTTGCACGTTTTTATGTTGTTCTTCAAAAGTGTTGCCGACTTTTTTCAGAATTGCGGCAAGGAGGCACCGGTAAATTCCTAGTGTACGGTGCCCCGTTGGCGCCAAGGCAAAAATGATGTTTGTTTTTCATCGCCTAATCAAAATGGCGGTTTGGTTTGGTTAATTAACGTCGCACTAGAGCTGCACAGTGGGCTATTGGCGACGGTTCGGGGCCTATCTCGAAGGAAAGACCCGGGAACGATGCCTCATATTTTTGAACCATGGTCAGATGGCGGACATTGCGTTGGTCCGGGCAGTCGATCATAGTGCTTACAGACGATCCTTCGGCAGCGCTCTTAAAGTCACAGACACCTACCGTCGTGGTCTCTGGCCTTTGGCCTCCGACTACTCATTACATCCATGACCCCCTCCAGGCCGTCGGATCATGGTGCTTACAGGCAATCCTTCGAGCAGTCATTGATCATTCAATCAACATTATATATGAAAATGGAAACAATAACGGATCCAGGCAAAACGAACTGCTGCAAAACATTAAGTAAAGTTTTCTATTTCCGGTCGTCCATGGCAACCATGAAGCACTTATTAGTACCGTATTCAATCCCTCCAAACACCCACTGGCCTTCCACACGCTTGCCCTGGTTGTACTTGCCGAACTTCGACACGTCAATCTCAACGACGACATGCTCTCCACCGATAGGAACAGGATTATGAATGAACCACTCCATACATACCTCTCGGCAGAACATCATCCAGTCAGTGACTGTCATTTTCGCTAGGCGCATTTGCTGCATAACAATCTGGCATCCATGCACCACTCAATCACGGCACGTTTGCCTTTCATCTCCAATTCCCAAAAATACCTACTATTCAAATAAACGTCGTCCGCGTAAACATCCATAGCTAAAAAAAGCAGAAGCATGCGAGCCAAATGTCAATTCGAAAATGGCGCAGCTACGTGGAACCAAGCTAGAGGTAAAAAATTTAGGGTTGACATATAACATGATATTTTCGCACGCATCAAGTAGGGTTGCCAAAATATAAACTTTATCGCCAAATCCCATTTGGCGAGGGCACCGGACACTAGGAATTAACTGAGGCATCATACGCTAGGAATTTACCAATGACACAACTATGGTGCAATTGTTCATTTCTAATATACGTTGTCCCCGTCAAATGTAATATTTGGTGAGCAATAAATTGGTTAATGTTTTTTATAGTCATACCGATTTTTTATCAATTCTGTCAACCCGGCACGAAACGCAGATGCAGGGGGAAAATGGAGATCTTTGATTGGCAACCTAACCGTTTTTTTTTTTTTATGCTAAGCACCGTTTTCCCAGAGCGATTAGGATTTTCAGAACATTCTGACCTATGAGTGCGTGGGGATAATGTTTCCCTTTACTGCAGTGTATGATTCCTTACACACGAGGATTCGTGCTATGGGAATAAATAACCTCCCATCGTGTAGAGGAAAGTGAAACACGTCGGCCAAGTCATTTGTTAACCTATCCTCCCCTTTGTACTACGTAAGGAGAAATGTCCTGCTTGGCTTTTATACTCAAAATACATGTAAGAATAGAGAATGCACAGCATTTTTCAATGTTAGAATTCAGTTGTGCGTATTTTTTTAAACAACACAATATGTCAAGGAAGCTTTGCGAAACGCATAAAAAGATGCATTTCTAAACCTTTATTATTTATGTCAATGTTTTAATACTTTTTTTAATTGAAAAAATTATGTTTGTGTTTTTTAAATTAACTTTACATTTCTTATGATTAATTACTAATTTTTGATATTTTTTTTTATAGCTTAATCTGTGCTGACCTGTCACCACTTCCTGTGTATTTTCCAAGAAACCGTCGTTAAGTTCTCGGTTGCAGACATTTAGTTGAAGAATTTGACATGACTAAATAATGTTTGTGTTTGCTTGAGCAATTACATGTACAATTGTGACATGATCAATTGTTTACATAATCAAATAATTGACATCAAACATAAATGTTTTTTAGTTAAAAAAAGTCATTGAAGATTACATAAATGGTTAGAAAGCAAGACTGCACTTTGGAATAAAAATGAATAGATACAAGAAAATATAATGAATTAGTAAGAAGGTCGCTTATGTGCATTTATCTTGAGAGAGGGTTCAAAATTAGCGGTCAATAGTCATATTTTGCACATAAAAAATTCCGTTTTACACATAATCGTCATTTTAGACACCTAACTTTTAATGAAAAAAAAGTTTTAATAATAAAAATTGATTTTTAATAATCGCAACTGTTATCTCCTAATTTCGAATCTTGCTTGAGAGTAAGGAATAATCATTAACAGTGAACATGCATTTTATGTTTGATTTTCTACATTTATATTGTGAAAATAAAATACCAGTTAAAATGTATGTATGTTGTTGTCTTTTTTTTTAGTGACTATATTTACGAACCTATATAGATATCCCATTTATGAGTGTGCTGGTGTTTTTATAAAATTAACCTGCGAATTTTGTGATTTCTAAAAGTTTTCTGAACATTTGAAATGTATTGTTATATAGCCCAACTTAAAAAATCTGTAACTGTGTTAATTTATGCTAGTTTTCTTTTTCAAATATGTTGAACTTGTAATTTTAATTATGTTGATTACATAAGGTTATTTTGATTGGGAAGACATTGCATTAAGAAATATATAGTATTTTCCTTAGCTTATTATAAGTATATGTGTTTGAAAGTCTCAATGCTATAGCAAATATGCTTATCTACATAACGTTTAAGGTAAGTGCACTTAAACCTGACAGTTTAAAAAATAATTTTCAATAAAATTTATTTTTAACTCAATAATGTCAGTCTGGCTGTAGTCAGTGGTTTTTAAATTTTCAAACAATTGTTATAATACCAGAAATTGTCACAAAAGTTATTTCCAAGCAAACATTAATTGTTAATAAACTATCTTTGATAACTCTTGAAGTGCTTCTAAAGCTGACACTTTATGCACCTTACCTCTGACACCCATATAATATACTTTTTAAACAAGCTCAAAATATATTATTAAAAACCATAGAGGAAATGTAAATGAAACATCAATGTTATAATATGTAAAACTGTGAAGAAAAAAAACAGGATAGAATATTTAGGACATTTAAAAACACTTAACATAGAAGTTATTGTATTGAAAACAATATTTTGACATGTTACAGTAGATAATTTCCAAATACTTTTAAAAGTTAAAACTAATAGTGAATTGGGCTAAATAAACTCAGGGTTCCCACGCACCGGGAAAACCGGGAATTGTCAGGGAAAATGAAAAGGGGTTGAAAAAACCGGGAAAAGTCAGGGAAAATCGCAGAATTTGAACAATTTCTGGAAAAGTCAGGGAATTTCTTTTCAGTTGGCTAATTCTCAATGTCACCGAAACCGTTCACTGTCGTTCAATATGTTCTGTAGTGATGATGTCATACTTAACTCTTCTATCATTTTTAATGACAGGAAAAATGTGCGCGTGCAATAGGTATAGCTTAGCTGTGCTCTTTCTATAATGATTGTCACAATCTATATTACACGTTAGCTAACGCCGCACCCGTACGTTTTTTTTTCTCGTTTCTAGATGATCCTGTAGCAGATTTTTATTTTCTTTACACCCTTTTGTCTTAAACTCCATACTGTAAAAAAAAATTATGCTCGTATTGCCGAATTTTGTGATGTATTATTTTGGAAGCGATGTAGATATAAATATTCTTTTTCTGCGCATACTCTTTGTAGGTGACGTGCGCACTGTGATTGTTTCTGCAAGGGATCACTTTCTTGTTGACGAATTTTTTAATGAATCTTTTTAGGGGTCATCTCTACCAAACATTAGTTTTCTGCAAACGTTTTTGGTTTCTATTACCATGCAACAAGAATATTTCAGCTGTCCTTATTGCCAAATTTCCGAATGCAATCCTTTCCAGACGATCCTTTGCCGATTTTTATTTCCTACAATAAAGTTTTCTTTAATTTTTAATTCCATATACTGCGAAATGGATTTTTTTTTATTGCAGAATTTTATGATGCTTTATTTGCGTGGGCATATCATGTAAATAAATTTCTTTACAACCATCCGTTTCCTTGAATGGATCATTCCACTATTGAATAATTTGGTGGGAGCATTATTTTTGTGGCAAACTCTTCATAGGTCCTACTTTTCGTAGTCTAACCCGGAAATCCGTTTTTTTTTTTTTTTTTTTTTTTTTAATTCGGAGACATTATTCTAAAGTTGAGATTGTTATACCTCTAAGGCTATGCTAAATTTCGTTGTGTCTGGCGAATGAGCGACCTCAGTAAAGGTCGTTTTTTTTTTTTTTTTTAGAATTTATTTCCATTAATGAAAAGCATCAATTTATAGAAATTCACGAAATGCGATTTGCTGCGCGGTCCGTTGAAATGCTTTCAATCCTTTTGCATCTCATAAATAAATGCTTATTTTTCAGTACTTCTTAGTTTATTAGGATTTGCATTGCACTAGTTAATGAAATTGCTTTAAATTTTTAAATTTTTCACAAATGAAATTTATTTTACTAAGTTGAAGTTTGGGACTTGTCTTTTTATGTTAAAACGTTGACTTTTGAAAGTAGCTTATCTCTTTATGTTTGGATAAAAAATATTTTAGGCATTAATATTGGGTTGAAACTTTTATGTGTTTAATTTATTTTAATATTAAAAATTTAATTTTATTTAACTTTTTGAAGGTTTTTTATACAATTATATATTTAAAGGGATTGAAAAGCGAACCTTGCACCTTAATTCAAATTGATTGATAGACGAACAAATACATTTTGCACATTTTCATGTGTGCTTTTTGAAATGATTTTTTTAGCATTAGCTAATTTGACATAAATTGGGTATTTGCTGCAGTAAGCTAACTGATGTTCACGCATGTCCTTAAGAAATTTTGTTGATGGGTTAAAAAGTGCTTAATACAGAAATTTAACTCTGCACACGCTGTTGCATAAGACAGTATTTGGTTTTTCATGCATAACAATGATGTCGGTCGTATACTGGAATTTTTTTTTAATCTACTGGAAAACAGGGAAAAGTCAGGGAATTTTGTTTTAGGTTTTGAGTGGAAACCCTGTAAACTATTTATGCCATAATTATTATGTTGTAGAGTTAAGGAAAGAATACTGATATTATTTGGGAGATTAGGAGCAGGTCAGCATCTTTGCAAATGATTTAAAAATATGGGGACTGTTAATTCTGAGAATAAATACGGAAATTGTATTGTAAGGTGATTTAATAAAAGTATCAGAATGGTATATGTCTTTAATTGTAGATTTAATAACAGTAAATGTCAAATTTTGCACATGGATATTAAAAATGGAAAGACTGCCTATGTTTTACAATTAAGAGGCAAAAGAGTGATATAGTCAGTGATCTGGGGGAGTTAGTTAATGAGGATTTTAAAATGGGTCATCAATGTACAGTGTCTAGCAAGAAAGCTAATAGAAAGTTGGAATACATAGGAAAAGTGTTTCATCAAAATCTAAGGATATAATCTTGCCATTGAATAGAGGTATGGTAAAGTTTCATCTTGAGTGTGCTGTAAAGTTCGGGTCACCATACTTAAAAAATACAGTTCTACCAAAATGATCCAAGGGTGTTTTAAGGCATAGATTATGAAGATTGTTTAAGAAATTTGAATATATTTGCCCTGAAAGAGAGAAGGGTTAGTGCAGATTTGATTCAACTGTTCAAATTTATTGAACAAGGGGATGTGGAGGATAAAGATTTTAATATGAGTGATAAGTGATAGAACGAGAAGTCATGGGTGTGAATTCAATAACTCACATTGAAAAACATCTCAGTATATTATAAAAATATGTAAATTATTTCCTTATTTAATTCAAGTAAATAAAAGGTGTCAGCTTTATGAGCAGTGCCAGAGGGGTTAAATAACTCTAATTAAGTATTTATATATATTTAATTGCACATTTATTAATATGAGCTCACCACATGTAAAAACTTTATTTTATCACACTTTATTTGGGTATAACTAACATTGTAAGAAAATGACGAAATAATCATATAAATGCCATGTGTAATTTATTTAATAAAGAACTAGAGTATACAGGTACATTTCGATTGAATATTCACTGTAATATACGGTGTGCGTTAATCGTAACGCAAGTCTTCACATTAATCGTGATGTAGAAGTTTGGAGATTTATACGTGCCAGCTTGGACTGTGTGGATTGACTCTTGGACTAACTGTAATTCTAAATTATGAGATAATGTTCTTGTGATTTTTTTACCTCGTCATTTGACCATAGTTCAAAAATACAAGACAGTGTTCCCAGGACTTTCCTTCGAGATAGACCCGGAACCGTCACCAATAGTCCACTGTGCAGCTCTATTGCGACTTTAATATAAAACCAATTTCACAATTATTTTAATTTTATGAATGGTTTCTGAAATTAGTAGAATATATTAAATACTTTTCGTTTCTAAAATTTTGTAAATATTTTTACTTTTCAATAAATAATATATAAGCCGTTAGAATTTTTATTTTGTTTGTAACCGTAAAAAACGCAACAATCTTTGACTGAATGTGACCATTAATGGCCGCCCATACTCGTACTCTGCCTTTCACAACCATGAGATTGTTTACCATAGCAACGCGCATGCGCTGTGGTTAGGAGCTGCCTAGGAGTTAACGTCACCCAATGATTGTATGTAAAGTAAAAGCACTGAAAGTGAAAAGAGTAGAGAAAAGTGGCAAATATTCTTTAGTGATTTTAATTTTTGTATTTGATGTAAAGTAGCAGAAAGAGAGCAGCAGATCGTGCTATCAAAAAAGTTTTTGTGTAAGCGTTTTAGTGTGAGCGAAACTTTAAAACCGTGGTTAAATTTAATTTGAACTATGAATGGACATGCTAATATTGATACAGTAGAAGCTACAGAACATTTAAAGATTATCTTGAATGTTGGAAAAAGTGAAACAGATTCTGGTAATTCTTTAATAATGTTTATTATATGAATATCAATAGTAGTTAATATTGTAATTTGCACCGTTTTGTAGACTATTCGTTTTAGTCGTGTATAAAAGTTTTATTTATGTTTTGAAATTTTGTCGCAATAGCATGTTTGTTGAGCACGTGTGACAGACATGACATCAGACAACCTTTCTTGTCTATGTTTAGGTACTAAATGTTAATAGATTGTAAAAAAAAAAAAAAAATGGTGGTCTTGCTGATATACACAGACCCTCAATATAAAAGAACCTAACATTTTATATCCAGGATAAAATATATTTTATTTATTAAAAGGTAGAAACCTGTTGTGACAGACATGTCAAACAATGGACATGAAATTTAAGTACACTTGCATTATTACATATTTCTCTGAATTAATATGTATTTGAATCCTGGAATTTTTTTTTCAACAAAATAAAATATTGATCTGTTATGCAAAAAATTGTAAAAAGAATAATCATTATTTAACTGTGTGACAGACTTTATGTCTGAAATTTCGAAATTGTACTTGGTATATTTCTCTTTGAAAATATTTACTGTAGTCATTTTTTGAAAAGGTTGCCTTCCTTTTTTCCTTATAAATTTAGAACAAGTTGTAGTTTAGGGCACTTGGGTGTTTATTTTTTCGGCAGCCGAAATGACACTATCATGTTACATGTCTCTAACAGTTTTAATTGCATGTGTCAATTTATGGCACTAGACAATTGTGGTCTCTTGACTACTCAGAATAGCATCTGGTACCCTTTTCAGAAGTCATTTGGGACATCTTGACTCCCTATTTGCCGAATTATGACAGATCGCTTTGCATAAACAAGAAATTTCCCAACTTGCATTCGAAATTCTGAACTCAAATTTTTGAAATATTCCGAACTCAACAGTGCTTAAAATTCCCAGTTCCAACTTATCGACATTTTTCACCTTTTTTTATATATATTTTAGGTAATATTAAACAGTTCTCACACAAGCATTGATTTGTTGCACCCATGTTCCAATGCAGTGTCTGTTCTGAGGTCTAATTTCAATGTAATCTTACAAATTGGGCAATTTCTAAAGTTCCCTAGCTTTCATATGTTAATAATATTAATTTTCTTCAGTCATAAATTTTCCCAACTGGGGTTTTTAGAAGTTGAAATTCCCAACTCTCAAGGTTTCCAAATTATTTAACATGGTTGAAATGAGACTCCTCTCTCTAAGTGGCATTCCTTAACCCTTCCATTAAATTCCCCATGTAAATGGGGAATCTTTAACCTTGAGCAACGGATTTCTTTATGAACCTTTCTTCCCTCCCACTGTTTGGTGGGGAGGAAAAGAGATAAGGTACCTAAAGAAATCCATTGCTCAGTCGCTACCCCCCCCCCCCCCCCCTACTCCATGAAAAATCTATACCTACATGCCTGTCACCTATTCATATGTAAATTTAAAACTATTTAATTATTCAGCAAAATTTTTAGGTTTCAACATTTACAAAAATAAAAGAGCGACATCTTATTAAGTCGGAAATCAATATTTATCATAAATTTTTGGTTACTTAGGAATAATAAAATTCTACTTTCATTACATTCTAAAAGGTTCAAAGGCTTGCAAATAGCACCCTGCCCTTTTTTATTTCTAGAGTGAACCCTAAAATAGTTTATGTAGATATAGACAATCCAACCAATTTTTGTAAATGTATTTGCAATTTTTTTTCCTTAGCAAAACTGAAAGGTGTAGCTAATGGAAATATGGATGTCACTGGCGATGGGAATATGTTGCCTACCCAGCCATATCAACAAATGTAAGACTTCAAATTTCCATTTTTTTTCATCTCTTTAGTTGTGTGCTACAATTTTACAGCTATGCTACTTTACTAACAAATAAAAATATGTTAATTTTATTAATTTTGTTTCTCTAAAACATTTTTTTTTTAATATGGGTTTTACACATATATATATGAAATTCCTGACTAAAATTAAGTCTTTCCATAGCTTTCTGGGGGATATAAAATTTAAAGTTTTATAGAATTTATGATTATTCTAGCTATCAATTTAATTTAATACTAGCAGTTACTTAATTTAATACTTTTTTGCTCTAAAATTATTACAAGTTCAGTGTGCACAAGAAGCCTTAGGGTACGTCCATCAAAAATGAAACTTTTTACTGAAATTAAAATTTTAACCAAACTCTAAGTAGTATATCAATTTAATCCTAGATAGTTGGTGCATATGAATTTGTAATGTATTATTTCATAAGAATAATAGCCTGCAATGTAATTGTTCTGAGTGTTAACAGATTTTTTCATTTATATTGGGACCAAAAGTTTTCAGTTCAGTTATTGTCTAATATTTTATTAATTTTGTTCATTTACTGAAATTATTATATATACAAATTAATAATCTATTTCCATATTTATCATATATATATATAGTTGAAATATTTTAGATTAGTTACAAATGACTGTGTCACAAGAGTAACAACACAACATTTTTGTGAAGTAAATAAAATAAGTTCTCTTCAGACCAAAACAAAAACAATGATTTAAGTTTAGTTGGTTTCTCCCTTTTTAAAAATAAGTTCTTAAGTAGTTTGTGGCAGTAATTAATTATACTAGGATCCTCCACTGACGCTCCGCCAACCCCCGGAAGATTGCTTCGCCAACCACTTCTCACTGCGCTTGCTAAAAGGTAGAACACAACTTTAAAACATAAACTTTAAAAGTTGAAACTGTAAATTTAAATTAATATTCATCTTGGCATCAATACATGTAATGCAATACCATGGCATACAATACCATGTATATCAATATAAAATCATTTAAACTAATTTCTTTTTAACTACAAATGAAAACAATGGTACCGCTGGCAAGCCTACCATTATTTATTATTATCCACATTATTTTCACACCTTTCCTACGTTTTAGTTAAATTTATGACATTATTGGTAGTTTGTTTTGGGCATAATTGACGTTAAGCTTACCATAATCTTGCCTACCAGAAGTGTGTAATTTACTGAGTTAATACGTCGTGAAAATGAAGCTCATAGAAATCTAGTTTTCAAAATTGATACAGATGGTGCACTTCCATTTTCTTCTCATTTAAAGTTTACTTCTATTTTTTAATTTATTAATGCTTATTTTCTTCCTAATTTATGCTGACATCATCAAAATAATTATTTACCAATGAATTGAAGGGGTTAATAGTCAAAATGGCTTACATAATAACAAAATAAAAATGCAGGTGCAAAAGAATTTTGTAAACAAACTAACTGCTGCCATTCTGCGTAGAGAAAACGTTTTTCAATCGCCGCTTAAGAGAATCATATATAAAGATTCTATAAATTTAAAACAAATTAAATTGCTTTCATTCATGTTTTTAAAATGAATTATTTAAAAAAATTTATTTACTTTAAAATTTCCGAACAATTAATCCTCAGAATATGTTTGTTTGTAGTTATCATTAAAAACTTTCAAACCAACTCGTAGTTGCCGATTTATTTTTTCCATTCATGAAGTTTTATTGATTTAGAATGCTGTGATATCTTACTTGAATGTAGGAATTCAGAATGCTCATTTTAAAAAGATACCAAAGACTTACGACAGATTTCCGGTAAATGTTTTTGCATAACATATTAATGCAGCATCGGTCAAAAGTGTATCCAGTTTTTTCTTATGGTTGCGCAGACCAGTTTAAACAAAAATATAACTTTGCAAACATGCCAGCAATTAAATCAAATTTAATTATTTACAGTTTTAATGGACATTTTTAGCTTATGATAAGGGTGCTGTAGATGGAATCGGTGCAGTTTTTCTGTTTATAAGTGATGTGTATGAAATGAAGTGCACAGTAAAAGAGGAATTGTACAAAAAACTGCTGATTTTGTATAACTTGTTCATGGTGCAACAAAGGTAAACATAGCAAATGAAGAAATCAAAACCAACGAATCCATTTCCGTATTACTCTGGGAGAAATTGCATAGAGAAGGGCAACAAAAAACGCACTTTGTCGAAGCTACAAAAATGCCGGTATCGAACACTGACCATAACACAAGATAATTGTTACAAAGAGTTCATATTTTATAAAGCAAACAGCAATAGAGGAAGAACTCAATGATAAACCAATGATGTAGACAAAGAGGAATTCTGCTCAGTAGCATAATGTAAAGGAGCCGAGAAATTGCATTATAGCCAGTAGGTGAATGTAAAATATGATGGGGTCTTTTAACTCGAACAGTATGAGATGAATATCGAATAAAGCGCTTTAATGCACACAAAAGTAAAAGGATTTCAAAAGTTTAACCTTATGACCATGCTATTTGTTACAAAAGAAACCAAATTGTGGCTAATTTTGTTGCTCCCACATTTGTAAAATTTTTCTTTTTTAATAAACTATTTTTTCTATACCCTTTTAAGCCAATATCTCCTTACAATGTTTAAAATTGTTCTATATAAAAAAAAAATCATGTATTGGCTCATATACTAAGGATTTTTTGAAGTGTTTAAGCAGAAATTTACTTGTGGACAAAATGTCACAAGTGTTAACATTTAGCATTTTACTTAAAACAATGTCATTAATTCAAATGTTATCAAATAGATCCAATAGTTTTTCAATTTTGAAGAGATATCATTACTCTACTATATCTGTAAATTTGAGTTCTGTATTCTCATATAATTCACAGGAATTCTACCTTAAAAACACTTTTTGCATTTTCCAGTAGTCACAAGAGTAACAAAATTTTGATTTATTTCTTAGACAACTAAAATATACTTAATTATATATTAGATATATGTCTCATGAAGCGGAGTGTCATGAACTTTTAAATGGTAGTTTTGAATTTTATCCTAAATGTGTTTAGTATTATAAAAAATTTAAGTTTTTATGAAAATTATCTCTGGCTATCACAAGAGTAACAATGGACGTACCCCTTAATTATTTTTTACAACTTCAATTTTGGATTAAACCATGGTTTATCATGTGAACTTGCATCCATTAAAACCTTTTGAAGTTAAATTAGTTTCTTGCCACACAAAATAAATAAACACTTGCGAGTAATATTAAGTAATGTCAATTCTGCTACAATAATGATATCTAGCGAAACATTACTGACTTAGCGATTTTCTATCATCTCTAAAATTGTTAAAATCCTTTACAAAATAACTTGAATTTTACAAATTCGATCTTCATGTCTTAAGGATTAATAGTACTTGTGTATAAATATTCAGCCTTTTCCTTGCAAGTAAGTATCTGATTTGGGATTCACACACAGACAGTTTCCTTCAATCCTATTCTATAGATATTTTCTTGATTTAATCTCAATTCAATTTTTAATTAGATTTTGATAACTTAATACTTGAACAAAATATTTCCATTTTTATTGTAAGCTATTCTATTCCAATTAATGTATGTAAAGACTTGTTTAAAGTGCGTGATTTTTAATTAATATGATTGAATAATATAATAATTTGCCATTCGACAAGCTTCCACCATTGCAGTATCCAGTGATAGTTGCTATATTTCTTCTTTTTGTTTAGTGACCTATGTGCCAATAAAGAGAGCTCCCAAGTTACCATATGTGGAACAAATGTGGATGTATATTCTAGTCCTTTAGAGTATGGCGCAACTTCCAGTCAGGTAAAATGGGATATCTTAACTGTTGATCTTAATCTAATCAATGAAATTTGTTCTATTTTGAGAAAAAGATTAATTGTGCTTAAAAATTTAAAATATGTGGAGCACTCAAACATAATATAAGAGTTATATTTAAAATTCTGTAAAGATATGTTTTAATTGTAATTCCAGTTTTAAACATCTTTTCTGTTTGTAATGCAGTGAGATAAAAATGAAAATTACTGTTAACTGTCAGGAGAGTGGCGAAACATACTTGAACAATAAGCATAAATAACTTAAATTAGTATAAATGTAGAAATTTCATCATTAAAATTATAATTTTTTTCATTAAAATTAATTTTATAGATAAATATTTGCTATTCAATAAAATTTAGTGCTTTATTTGATTATTTTATTTAGGTTTTTTTTTCAAACTGGTTCTTCAGAATTTGAATAAGGAGTGTTTTGTAACATTATAACACCAATTATAATTTATGAATTAACTGTATTCTCCTGACTATTATAAACATGTGAATTAATTAATGATTATATGAAATATAATATATTAATTTAACTGCATTTGGGCATTTAAATTTATAACCTAGCAGAATTTTTTTGTTTTGGATAGAACATTGGATTGTTGTATTTCCCTGATTTGACATATTTTATGATTATACAGTTAAAAGAACTCTTTAAAGAAAACACTGGGCTTGTCTTTATAGAAGTACACAGTCCTTTTTCTTTTGGGGGTATAGTGTGATTTTTCTTTTACCTTAAAGTGTACCCAGGCCTTGTAACAAGTCCCTTTTTCCCCTAAAAATCCTTTCTGTTACTTGAAGTACTTAACAGTCCTTTTTTTTTCTGAATAGGGTCTCCTTTTTCCTTATTTTAACAAACATATTTTTTTCCCCTTTTATACCTATGATAACATATTTCTGGCCCTTTTCCCTCCTCTATTTAATCAAAGATTATTTTTTTCATTTTATAATGACCATTACAAAAATAAACATGCAAGTTTGTATTTATGATGAGTCTGCTAATAGGGTGTTGCAACTCTTGAAATATCATTAAACCAGGAGCAAGCTTGCTGTTTATGTCTTTACATATGTAATTCATCACATTGGTGCAAAATGTAGGCCTATGTGTAAACAATTTCAGTCCTTCCAGGACCACCAGATCTCCTTTATGCATTGTATCAAAATTTAAATGAAGACCTTGTTCAGGGAAGGAATGATAAATAGCAAGTGCAAATTGTAATTATATATATTTCCAGTATCTCCTATTATAATGAGACAAATACTGTTTGATTTACATTTTATTTGTAAAATAGACATTTTCTGCAATAAGTGGCATCCCTGCTAAATTTCAATTCGGACCATAATTTAAAAAGTTAAAAAAAAGTATGAGATTTTTCAAAAATATTAAAAAAAGTATTTTTGCAAATTTACTAACTTTTTTATTAATGCTCCGATTTTCTTTAGCAATTTGGTTGGAATCATGTTCGAAATAGTAGAATGCTATAGTTCAAAAGGAAACTAAAATTTTTACTATTGGTACTGGAAAAATGAGTGAAAGTAGTTGGAATGATTCAGTGTGTTCTCTTGAACATAGTTTTATTGCTGCAACAAAACGCATGTGTTGCCCCTTATATGTTCATTCACTTATTTATTATGATATATCTCTTTTTCTGCTAAAAGTAATAAATAGCTTATAAAACATTCAATCATAGGAGAAAAAATTTGTACTAATTTATTTAAAAACGACTTGTGAAGAGTTATATTTAATGCAAGACCAACTCAATATATGCAGCCTTCGGAGAATTTCAAATGGAATCGATTTTATAAAACTGGAAAATAAATTATACATTTTTACAGTCAGCTTGTGTTTGTGTTACTATGATTTAGGATTAGGGCTGTTTAATGCAAATCCTGTACACTATTTAATCAATAGTTATTAAACTCTTGAATTTGGAAAAGGAAAAGTCACAGGCTTGTGACTGATGTAATCAAATCTCTGATTATAAAATGTTTGCCTGACACAAGCAATAAATGTATTGCAACTTTTAATCAGCTGAGTGACTAAAAAATCACTATGCAAATGTCCGGCGATTATTTTAATTGCATTCGACTCAATGCTGCCACAATTTCGAAAAAGCCACAGTAAAGATGAAAAATCACCCAAACTCGTATTTTCACAATCCATACAAATTTTCCAAATTGTTGATTATTTAACAAAGTTGTTAGGTCGGTATAGAGTGAAAGGATATTTTGTCCAATAGTTATATGTCTGATGAGCAGATACAATTTGAATTTTTCAGTTGCATGCAACTAAATAGTTCAGTTGGATGTACAATAGTTGTCAGTGCGCAGCTATCCTGTATTGTTACATAGAAAATAAAACTTTTTATTTAAAATTCTTTTTGCTTTTTTCCTATAATTTTATCACTCACGTTCATGACTTAAAATTTCAATGAGAATTTAAATTTTGTGTATCTTGTTTTTTAAGATGTTTAGTCCCTTTTTTTCCCCCTAAGGACATGTAGCCCTTTAAAAACAAGAAGTGCCTTTTCAAAAACGGGGTGCCCTTTCACTGCCTACAGCGCCCTGCTCCTTTTTATTTCTAGACTAAACACTGCTACTGTGTGGGATATGAAAATGCCACTCAACCTCAATTCTATTAAAATCTTCTGGATGTTTAATGAACCCTCTAATAAAATGAAGGGGAAAAATAGAATTTTTCCCCCTCAGAATTGTGTATTTCCCTCGTATTTTTCCCTCTCTGACTACAGAGGTTAATTTATTGCGCTCCCTTCTCCGACCCCTGCTGCTTCCACATGATTCCAAAGAAGGGGGGAATCGACTCGATGCTGTATTCAACAAAACTTTTGTAGCTTTTTTACGATCCTCAACTAGTTGTGTGTGAATTGTTGATATCCAGCCAGCGGACAATGTCGCACTTTAAATTACTACTGTAGATGAAACAATTGTGTTCCGAACCCCTCATTGTTAATATTTCTTTTCAGTTGATGAATGGAATGGTCTCTCTAAATCGGCCCAATAAATCACTATGAAGCCGCAATATCACACAAGTTTAATTATGGTATAGGAAACTTAAAAACAGATTGAAATAGCAGTTCAAGACAACCAAAATTATACCATTAATTCTAAATAATGACAAGTGTGGAGATATATAAAGCTTAGCGAAGACGCAAGAAGGAGCAGGCACTCGTATAAAATTTTCCCGAACCAAACTTAATGGAACAGTGAGGACTGTTCTTGCCAATTTTTTTTAAAGTATAAAGAAATTTTTATAAACATTTCATTTATGAAATTCAAAATTAAAATGGTTTTATTTGGTATTTTTCTCAGACTTTGGCGTAGTCAAGTGAAGGGTCGACGAGGTGTGGCGCACTCTAAAATTTATACCGGAGATACAAGATAATTAGAATTTTCTTCACATTGTTTCCTCACAAGCAACTAACATATACATTCGCTGTCGCGCAATATTTTACAGGGGTTTAACTGGCTAGAACCTACACAATTATTTAGAAAAAATTATTGGTCGTTAAAGTAAAAATATTTATAATATAATTACAAATCATATGATTTTTAAACACGTCAGTTTTTAATTAAAAATATTTTTGTAACATGAAAAATTTTAATTTGAAAATTATTTGATCACATTATGCGTTAATTAATAATTGCAGTTTCAGTCATGAAATACAAGCTTTCTTCACTCATAGGGTGTAGTTTACTAATTTAAAAATCAAAGATTTATACTGTTTATGCGCAAAAATTATCGTGTTAGAACCTAATATTTTAAAATCATTGGTTCTCGAATTTTAAATGATTGTGGACCATAAAATTAAAAGTTTGACAAACCACTTTCTACAAGTATAAAATTCTTGAGTCGATTATTATTTTAGCACTAAATGTAATTCATGTATTAAATATTAATCTGGTAAGTTATATCAGAAGTGATGTTCATAGTCGGATATTTAATATCTTCATCTCGTATGTAAGTGCCTTTTTGTTCAATAAAGATAAATTCTTGAAAATATAGAAATTCTTTAATTTATATAAAAAGTAAACAATACATACATACACGACTAACAAAAAATAAGAACAATAAAAAGCTCTTATAAAAAATATTCAATTACATTTTGTAATAAAAGAAATAGCTGCAGCCAGACATTAACGAACTAGAACCACTAAGTAACGATTGTAAAAAACCAATACCGGGCTCGTGATATGCCTGCTTTTATATGCCGTCAATTGCCTATGACGTAAAAAAAATCACTTCACATTTAAGATTGTATGAGATTAGCGAAAAGATTTGACATTGCGGAGATCAATAAAAAAAATATTTGGTTTGCTTTTACTTAGATTTGAAAAATCCGAAAATTTGATCAATGTCCAACATATTTTTATAGCGACTTAATCAGTCTTCTTGTTAGCAAGTCGCTATAAAAATATGTTTTAACCAAAATGCCAATTCATTATAACTGAATGCTTTAGCGTCACATTATTTTTATCAACTACACATAGTTACAAATATTACAATTTATTTGTATAGAATATTTATTAGATGAAATCGTTGCGTAAAAATTTTTCATTGTTTTATTCTTTTTCATTGAAAATTTTAAAAATAGGGATAATTTCCTATCGAGATGAAAGAAAAATTGTCAATCATGCTATTGTCCATGACGTTAATGTCGGAATGGTCACCCTAAAAGCGTAACAAAATGTCCGAAAGGTAAAAGAAAGCATAAGACATTAATTTTATCTGTAGCATTCTCATTTTGTACATTTTTCACTAATGATTGGGGCGCCCTTTGCGGTGGACAAGCATCGATAAGTGGATCGTACATGTGTGCAAAACCAAACATTTGAAAAAATATTTAAAAAATTAGATACAGGCATTGAATTTTATAATAAAAAAATTTCCTCTATCCGTTTTTACAACAAAAAAAATCAATAAATTCAAAAATACCCATTTCAGTTTAAAAGTTGGAAATTCGGAGGTTCGTAGAAATGCATAAGCAGCAACCTAACTGAGTCGCTATAAAAATACGTTTTCAACAAAATACAAACTCTTTATTACAGAGTACTTTCTATATTAATAAAAGAAACATGATGAAAACTGAGCAATGGGGTTCTAATATATATAATTGAGTTTTTGTAAACAAATAAATATTAATTCCATAATTAGATTTTTTTTTTGTATAAAAATAATAAACATTAAAATACTTTGACCTTTTTTTTTATATATATAATTAGATAATAGTTGGACGGCCAACTATTATCTAATTATATATCATCTATTTATATTAATAAAAATATGTATATATCGCTTCTTTCGTCAAAGCTAAAACATTTATATGCCTTAGGGATGAGCTTAGTAGTTATTATTAAATAACGACAATTAGTACTATATTATAATGAAATAAATATTAATTTTAACTGTTATTTGATATCTTAAATGTCGTCAATCTCGGAATTAAGAATTTCTATCATATAACCGAAATACACTTGAACACTGATTCAGTGTTCACTGTAGGTGTTTTTTGAAGGGCGGTCCGCCCTGCCCGCCCTTTTTTCATCTCAATAGCGCCCTCGTGCTCTTTTTCAAAAATCCCGTCCCTCTTGCCCTTTTCAGCCAATCACAAGCTTCTTGCTTCCATAGCTGTCATTCAAATTTTGTGTGTAAATTGGAATTAAGCAAATTATGATAGTAGAAAAACAAACTCCCTTTTAACTACGCGTGTTGTGCAATCGTGACGATTCCCCGGTAATTTCGAGCACAGACCATTCACGAATCCAATTGTTTGCCTGTGCCCGCATATGAAATACTAAGCTTTTTAAAGAAAAGATGGTGGGACGAGGTAACAAAATTAGGCATTTGATTTAAATGAGGTTTTATTTTTTGATTTAAGTAGCCTTTACATTAGTTTTGCAAGGTGTCTGATTAAGGCTACTTACAGATTAGGTTTTTAGGGAAAACATTCATTTTTAAAAGTCAAATTTTGGATTTTAAGTAGTATCTTCATAAAGAGACTTCATTTTGTACATGTCTTTTCTTCGTGATGGCCCAAACCGTCAACAATAGCCCAATATGCAGCTCTAGCACAATGTCAACCAATAAATCGGAACTTATTTTGTTTCGTCTGATGTGTCAACGGATGGACACGCTCACTCCAAACTTTTTTTTTAATGTAAGCCCTATTAAAAACAAGAAGTGCTTTTTCAAAACCGGGGTGTCCTTTTACCGCCAACAGCGTCCTGTCCCTTTTTATTTCTTGAGTGAACACTGCTAATTCACACATTCATTCATGCCAACCAACCTTCCAAATGAATTGAACCTTCCCACAAAGCAATAAACTTTTGCTGACTGGAACGCTAAAAAAATATCCGAATTCAATCATAAGATAAACAATTACAATATCTATAACCTCCAAAAAATATATTTTGACCCAACGAGCTGTGATATTAAAATTTTCTCATAAAAATATAATCAGTATCCGTAAATGGTTTGGATCGCAATTTGGACATGTGCCAATAACGAAGTGACATAAACATCACAATTCAATTGTGTTTGTTACTGGGGTGTGATATCACAGAGCAAGTTTGTTTCAACTTGCTCGTTTTTGACGATTTAGTTGTTTCTGGATAAAATTAAACAGTGCATCTGTTAATTGTTTAAAGAACATATTTTTTAAATTTTGATTTCGAAATACCGTTTTTTTTTTAGCACATAAGTCAGTGTTCACTCTAGAAATAAAAAGGGGCAGGGCGCTGTTGGCAGTAAAAGGGTACCCCATTTTTGAAAAGGCATTTCTTGTTTTTAAAAGGGCACTTTCTAAAAAAATGTTTTGTGCGGGCGTAGTCACACATTGACGCATCGGACCCGTGACCAGAAAAAAAAAAGTTCCGATTTGTTGGTTTACATTGCGCCAGAGCTGCATATTGGGCTATTGCTAAATGTTTGGGGCATATCTCGAAGGAAAGACCCGTACAAAATTGACGTCTCTTTATGAAAATATTATTTGAAATCTAAAATTTGACATTTTAAAATTATTGTTTACCCTAAAAACCTCTGTAAGTAGGAATTAGATCCCTTACAAAACTTATAAAAAGGCTACTTAAATCCAATATTTGGTAATAAAATGCCTAGTCTTGCAAACCAATCCCCTACGTAGTCTTGCAAACCAATCTCTATCTAGTCCCAAACCATATTCTTTAAAAAAACAAACAGAAAAAAAACTTAGAATTTCATATGCAGGCACAGGCAACCAATAGGATTTGTGGAATGCCCCGTGCTCGAAATTACCGCGGAATCATCACGATTTCACAGCACGCGTAGTTATAAAGGAATTCTTTTTCTACTGTCATAATTCACTTTATTCCCATTTACACACAATTTTTTTTTAATCGATGCCATTTTTAAAGACAAATAGGGAAGCAATGATGCTTGCGCTTGACTGAAAAGGGCAAGAAGGGCGGCATTTTTGAAAAAAGGGGCATGAGGGCGCTATTTAGATGAAAAAAGGGCGGGCAGGGCGGACCGCCCTTCAAAAAACACCTAGAGTGAACACTGCATAAGTGATATTTCTTATAAATAATATATTTAATTATTGGAAATTGAAATAATGCTATTTTATAACTTATTCAAATATCGCTCATCACTACTCCAAGGTATCAGAAGTATAACAACCGCATATTTATGTCAGAGTTTGATTTTTGTAAAGTGAAATGATCAAACTTATATGCTGTCTCCATGAAGCTAAACTGAATGTTCTCTTCTCCTTAGGTCATAGTCGAAGATATGGTGGATTATGGATGGGAAGACAAGTACTACAGTGGCAGGCTAATAAGCATACATTTGAGTGGCCATTACCTTGCCTATGTTTTAAAACGTAAGTCCTTTGGATTTCAATTAGCATTGCTTGCAATCTATGCACATGCTTGCTGACTTTTACAGATTATTCATAAAGTGTACGAATTTTAACCATTTCGTATGGCCTTGTACTGTTAGCTTATGTGAAATTTAAGTTTAAAGGAGGGGTTAAAACAAAAAAAAGGGAATATAAAACCAAGACTGAAATTTGAGTACCAAAGGAAAACAAATTTATTTAAGTAAACACGAAAAATAAGGGAACGGAACGCTTAAAATACCTTACAATGCCAAACTAGTAAAAACAATAAGAAATTAAAGGGGGAGGGTAACTAAAACTAATTAAACTAACTTCAACGAGACATGTGACAGGGGGTCAAGGCGACACTATATTAGCACAAAAAGAACATGGCCACATCGTTATTGTCAGGAAATAAATGAAAATGTCCAAATGGGAAGGTAGACGAAAAGGGGGGGGTACTTAGGTGATAGGCACATCCTTCGACGAAGTCTTCTCAGATGTCAGCGAATAGAGGTGGTCTCTATTTTAAGGCGTCGACCGGGGTTAGTCGTCAAGCAGAAAGATCCAGTTCAGAGGTGGTTGGTGGATGGGATCTTCTTTGGGCGAGGATCACCGGGGTGACGAAGGGGACATCGGAGGCAACGGCAGGACTCTGGGTTGTCCTACTGGTAGCTACGTCAATGGGTGGCGGCGATTATAGAATTTTAATCCCGAATCATCTACCTTGATGGGTGGCTCTCGTACATCGGTGTGTGGAGGCGGGGGTTAACTTAACCCCGAAAAAGTATCCAACAGACATCTCTGTTAACCCGCATGTTTTGAAAATGTGACTCTAGGCCAGCGTTTGTGAAAGAAGCAGCTTCACTCGAGTGATTCTTTAAGCCTCTCCGAAATTTCGTCAAAAGGTGTGTCAAGTTAGAAAGTCATGTGCAGTAAAAAGCCCCGTCACAACATCGTGCTTTCCCATATGTTGCCAGATCTATCAAAACAAGCACCTCAATTTCCTTCGCAGCCGATCACAAAATTTAAAAATATAACACCGGTTACAGTTAAATCGCTACCCAGGTAGCACGACCATATGGGTCCACTTGGGTTGGTAATGGGATTTCCATATGGGCCCTGCTGGGCAGCCCATGTGGATCCAGAAAGAAACGACCCCTTTTGTTCTATACTGGGCCAGTTGGGATTTTCCATCTGGGCCCGCGTGGGAAAACCCAACTGGGCCAGTATATAGAACAAAAGGGGTCATTTCTTTCTGGATCCATGTAGATCTGCCCATCATGGCCTATATGGATAAACTATATAGCCCAGTATGGGAAATTCTATATGGGTCCATGTGGTGCAATCCAACTAGGCCAGTATAGAACAAAAGGGGCCGTTTCTTTCTGGATCTGTATGGGCTGTCCATCCGGGCCCATATGGATAACTTATATGTACCTGAGAGGGTTCACTACATGGATTCAAATGGGTTTCTGCACACTGGCCCTTCTACATTAGGACACTATACATGGCCAATAAGTTAGTCAATTTAGAATACTATTCTAAATGGCTATAATTTCTTAAAATGGTGAATCTGAAGGAACTTCGTGTATTCTAATTTTTACCATTTTTTTTTATTGTCATAATATAAATAAGAATTCCATAAATGTTTTAACACTTTGGTTAGTGACAATTTTAAGAAAAAAAAGTTAATATGATAACATAGTATTAACACATGCATTCAAATTAACTTGTCTTTTGATTTAAATTAGCAATTTAGTGTTAAATGTCTATAAAAATTCTTATTTATGACAATTGAAAAATTGGTAATATTGAAATACACCAAATAGATTTTTTAGTTACACCATTTAAATAAATTATAGGAGATTAGAATAGTGATCCACGTTGGCTAACTCATTAGCACTTATGTAAAATAATAAAAAGGCCAGAGTAAAGAAACCCATTTGATTCCAGTAGTGAAACTTCACAGATAAGTTTTCCATGTGACCCCAGATGTGCAGCCCATATGGATCTGGAAAGAAATCTGCTTTTTATCTTTACTGGCATTGTTTATGATAAGCTTGTATGTATATATACTTTAACTTGTTGCAAATCAAAATACTGGTTTAAAATACATAAATTCTTTAAATTCAGCAGTTTGATTTACAGCAAGCATTTTAACAACAAATAGACAAAGTGGAACAAAATTGTAATCAAGGTTGCCACTTAATATTAAGATCAAAATCCCCCACTTTTCCTAGAAGGTTATTGAAAAATTCTAGCTTGAGAAATACATAAGATATAATCGAGTTTTCAATCAATAAAATTAAAGCTGGTAAAAGTAAAGTTTCGGCAAAAAAAAAAAATTTAAACAAAGTAATGAAAATAGTATTTTTACACATTTATAATTTAAATAAAAATTGTTCACTTTCCCTGACCTTTTAGGCACAGGAAAGAACATAGCCTTTACTTAAGATGAAGGGGCAAAATATCAGCTTATACCCAATCCAAAATTTAGATAGTTATTTTCTTACTTTTACTTTACAACAACTTTATCTTTGTGACATCCGCAGATCACCTTTTGCGAACCATCACCAAAAAGATATTCGAATTAGAACAGAAATTTTGCTTGAACACACATTAAAAAATAATAACAGTTAAATTGATAACCTCCTCCCTTTGCTATTTTGGTTAGTTTGCTTAAGTTGGTTAGAAACTTGGACATTTCAACTTTTTATTGATGTACAGTCAAACCTCGGTAAAATGATCCCTCGGTTGTAACGAACTTTTCAAATAGTCCCAACCGAACTTAAATGTCACTAATGTATTTTCAAATGCTTAGAACGATCTTCAAAAGTAAGGAATTATGTATCGAACTAAAATTTACATTTTTCAATCTTAGTTTGAGGTCTTTCTCGAAAAATTTTACTCTCCCCGAACACATGTTCCTTACCCTTTGTTCCTTTGACAGACGCCAGTTTCCTCTAAGGTGGCGAAAGACTCCCCTGTTCAATTGGTCAGCATACATTCTTTGTCTTCCTTTCATTCTATTGCTGATTATCGTTTGACTTGTAGACTTCGCATAGGTTTAAAATCGCTCCTGTTCGTAAGCGACGAGCTTATTCCATTGAGAATAAAGCGAAAATTATTCAGAGAATAGAAAACAGTGATTAACATTTATATTCAGATGTTGAAAACAAAGGTGATGCAAGTTCAGGTCCTTCAATTTCTGATGCTAACGGCCAGCTGTGAACATTTTGCATAATTTCTTTACAACAGAAACTGTGGATAAGAATGTAATGGACTCTTTTAATGCTTTCAACAGAAAAAAAATCACAACTTTTTTCATACTTCAGATAAATAAATGTAAGTAGTAGTAAAATTAATTTATTTATTTCGTTGTTTTTTAAGAACAAATATTTCTCTTATGTTATTATTGTCTATTACTAATTGTAATTCAGTGTGATTAATTTGTTTTGCACAGAAATGTGTTTAAGAAATTTAGGCAGTTTTTATGTCGTCAATATTTGAAAATTCGGATATAGCGAACTTCTGAACCAGTCCATTAAGGGTTCGTTATAACAGGGTTTGACTTTATTACTTATCAACATGTGTGTTCTATTGGAAATATATCATTTTGGAAATTAATTGAATCTTTCTGATGTAATAACCTTGTACTTCCTTCTGTCCCAGCCGCCAGCAACAAGCCCGGGTATGTGCGTCTGCTACGCACCCAACTGGATATTCGCCACCTGATCAAGGACTACCAGAGCGAAGTGAAGGATGTCTCCTTCGCACACACCACCTCTCAGGTGCTGCTCGGGTCAGTGGATGCGCGTGGAGAGCTCCTGGTGCACAAGATCGACGACGACGGGACCGTCATAATGTATCCTTTAAAATCAGCTAAATGGAATAACATAAAAGTGGGAATGTCATAGGCAATGTTGCCTTGCTCTATCGCCAGTGTATTTCATTAAAATTGTTATATAGTCAGTCTTGAGGAGTGGTAATTTAAAAATATATTTGGCCCCACTCGATATAAAGGTCAGAGGGGGGAGATAGTAAATGGGCAACTTTCCTCTACAGAATGGTAGGTCATTTATCCTCAAAGGTTGGTTCCTCGTAGTTATAGGAAGAAAGCACATACTGCAGCCAAGAGCGACACTCTCTTCCCTGTGGTACAAAGGTCAGATCGGAATGGGTCAATGATCAGCCTGGTCGACATGGTGCACCTTTCTCTACATAATGGTATTTCATTTATCCCCATAGAATGTCTTCACAGAGTCATGGGCCGGAAACATATACTGCAGGTTGTTGGAATTCCCATCTTGCGTTGTACATAAGCTAGAGGGCAGAAATGGGCTAATAATCTTCTTGTTCGAAACACCTGGCCTTTCTCTACAGACAAATGCCGTTTTCCACTATGCGACTCCCTGCATTTACGTGCCCATACCAAAAGGAAATATATATTCATGTAAAATAAATGGGCTCTATACTATCACCAATTATAATGTGATAACAAGATTTTACCAAACGTTAGATGGAACGTTTGACCAAATGAAGGCACAATGGCAGGTAGAGAAAAGGGAGAAAAGCTATAAATTATCAAGGTAATTGCCTTAGTTGAAGGAAGATTACAGTTAATTTTTAGGACCACAGTCCATTAAACAATGAGAGGATGGTCTGTTTTTGAAATCTTTTATCAGAAAAGGATTCACCGAGTCTTGTAAGATGTAAAAAAATAAAAGATTATAAAAATATTAAAGTATATTCGCACAGATTTACCAACTTTTTTATTAATGCTCTGAATTTCTTCAAATTTGATTGGAATAGTAGAATGCAATAGTGAAAAAGAAAACTTAATTAAATAGTTTTTACGAGGGTACTAGAAAGACAAGTAAAAGAAAGTCAAATCAATTAAGTGTGTATTCTTAAACATAGTTTTATTGCTGCAACAAAAGGCATGTACTGCGTTTTATTTATATGATATATGTCTATTTCTCTCGCAAAAGTATCAAACAGCTTATAATATATTCAAACATGGAAAAAAAATATGTACACATTTATTTAAAGCCACTTGTGAAGAGTTACATTTAATGCAAGACCTTCTCAATATATGCAGCCTACAAAGGACTTCAAATGGAATTGATGTCATAAAACTGAAAATGTAATCATACATTTTTGTAGTCAGCTGGTGTTTATTATGATTTAGGAATAGGGATGTTTAATTCCTAACCTGTACACTATTCAACAAATAATTGTTAAACTCTTGAATTTGGTGAGGGAAAATCACAGACTTATGACTGATGTTATCAAATATCCGATTATAAATTATTTGCCTGGCACAAGCAATAATTGCACTGCAACTTTTAATCAGTTGAGTGGCTAAAAAAATCACTCCACAACTGTCCAGCAATTAGGTCAAACTGTCCTTCAATAGATGTCGGGACTTTGGACCACGATCAGATTTATTGTTCACCTGTCCCGATACATGCTGTTAATTTTTGCGGATGTTCTGGACGACTTTTCTAGTATTTTATAGCGAAGCTCGCAACCCTCTGATCACAAGATCACTACTTTTTTTTGTCAAGTCCAACGGTTAGGATCGAACCAGGAATCTTCGGATTCCCAGCTGACGCCTTTAACTGCTCGGCCACGGAGGCCTCTCACATTAATGACTTTAAATTTAATGCAGACTTAAATTGTGTAGGTCCCTTTTTCCCTTAGGTGTAAAAAGAGTTGCGAGCACTGTAATATTAATTCAACCAAATGAAACTTTATCTTTGCTGCTTTTATGTGTTCTTTTCCTTGACCTAATTTCAGATGCGACTTGATACTTCGCATTACCCGCTCAGAAGATTGGAAACCAAGTGAGCACAACCGCATCATCTGGTGCCTGTACATCCCAGACGACAATGATAACGCGGAGGAGGATATCGGAAACGAGGACGTCACCTCCCTGCTGGTTGTCACACACAAAGAGAGGGTGGGTTTCTTCGAAAGTCGCCACATTTCTTGAAATTTTTTTTTAAAACATCCTTCTGTTGGTAAAACTTATTTTTTCGCACACCAAACAATTCGAGCAAAATGTTTAATGTTTAAATTTGGCTAAACGAGCCTATGGTTTTGTCTGCGTCAGATCAGTGTCTCCCAAATGTGGGCCTATTACATTTGCTGTTTATTTGGCTTCGATTGTTTATATGACCCCTTTTAGTGATGTTTACATTTGGCTCATATTGGCTTCAAATATGTGTTGCCAAAAGCAAAGTGCTAAATATTAAATAAATGGGTAAGCATATCTTCCCTTCTAATATTTAGTATAATTTTACAAATATCCAATTCAGGAATAAGAAACATGGATAATGTTTTTTATTGGAAGGTTTGTACGGAACATATAAGTATGCAATCAACTGTTTTGAGGTTTGCCTGTAAGCACCGTAAACAACAGATTGTAGGAAGTACCAGCTGATATTCTGAGTTGGGAATCATAATTGCCATAGACCATAAATCAACGTCAGGAGTGTTTAACATTAGTACGGTATGTGCATTTAAAACAGTATGCGATATTTGATGATTTATGTGCTATTTGTAATAGATCTTTTGTGAAACTCTAGTTCGATTTAATCATATTAAACTGTACATTTCCATAACCTATATTTTAACTTATTTATTGAACATAGTTTTAAATTTCACAACAGAAAATATTTAAGATTAATATTTTGTTAAATCACTCTGTCACTATAGCTGTCTAACGTCTTCAATTGTTTTTACATTTGACGGCCAAACTGGATCTGTTTTGTTTATTTACTTTATTGGCATTGCAGTTTCTTTAAATTTTATGAGTGTTTAAGCTTCTGTTTCCCTACAATCAGTTACGAATTAAGACAGATTGATATCAAACTGAGAGCTGTTTGAGATTACAGATAACTTCTGTAGAATTTCTGAGTTTAGTATTAGTTGATCCATCTAGTTTCCAAACCAGATAGATCCGTTTTTATAAATTTTATAGTAGACGCCAAAAACAATTGACAGCCACATACTTTTGGATCTGAACCCATGACTGAAAATATATTTAAGACTGTATTCAGATACATTTGGTCAGTGCTGCTTTGCAATATGATGTAGTGCATTGAGAATTTCTGAAAAATATTTAAAAAAATATATATATATATTGCAAAATAGAGGGATCTATATCTGGTTTTGAAACTAGACTTCTCACTTAAGGATTGGTCACTTGAAAATACCTACCTGTATTTTGTTATCAGGATTTTGTTCTATCTGCAATTACCGAAAAGTGTCTTTTTTTAGACTATTTTCAATGGGTTTTTAAACACATATATTTACACACATTTAAATATTACTTAAAATATTGATTGCCATAGAGAGTAAGTTGTAGGGTTAATATTAAGATATACAATGATAATTATTATTATTATTTTGTTAATGTTTGGGAGCATTTTTTTATATTAAATTTGGCGGTTTTTGATGTGCAGTCACTGGTTATTGCACCCGAACAAGCATATATTACATTACTTTTCAGGTCAACATACGTATGAGCCATGATGGTCCGCGTTACATAGAGCATTGAGACCTTGGTTTTAGCAATCCCGTTTAGTGATATGCATGGGATTGATAGTTCAAAGATAAGCATGCTTTTCCAGTCAATGTGTAATTTATATATTTTGAAAAAGACTATAAAATTATTTTGTTTACAATTACAGGCCGAAATTTGGAACGTGCAAACTATTTTAAAGTCACATGGTCATGGACAACTGACCATAGATGATGTCAAAATTGGAGTGCAAGTTATTTCTGATCATAAAATGGTGAGATTTCACTAATTTACTTTTTTTTTTAAACGCAAACTCTTAACTAGTTTAATTTATGGATGTTTTTTATTACTGTTGATTCAAATCAGAAAATACTATTAGTGTATTTGATATTTAAAGCAAGAGAGTATAATAAGGTTTCCAACCACCACGTGTACAAAAAGACCTGTAAGGTGAGTGAAGGAGAAGAGGAGAGGTTTACCACGTGAACATGCATCTATTTAAATCTCACCAAATCATCACGTTCCTCGTTACAAAAAATGGTCAAACCCGGAGAGTGAAGAAATTTTGATTCTGCTACAATTATGTTATCAGTAACAGCAAAACATGACCAATTTAGAGATTTTTTTATGCATTCTGTCTTCAATAAAATAACGTTTAGCTACAGCAACTCTTTTTCTATAATTTTTTAGCGATTTCTTTAAATAGTTTTGATACTGTAAAACTTGGTTAATAAAAGCAGTAGGGTGAATTAAGCAGTTTTTCAGAAAAAAAAATTATGGCTTATAGAATATATAGACCATTTGAATGCAAAAATAATTTTTAAAAATACTATTTAATCTCAATCATTCAAAGATAAAATTATTTCACCTTGGACTAAAAATGGTACAAACTATGTCGTCTGATGTAGTTTATATGCACATCTGATAAATTGTTTTACTGGCATCACTGATTAGAGGACCTCATTTATAACACGTGTTTGTAATATACCTTTCTGAATTTTCGGCTTAAGCACACCGAAAATCATACTTTTTAGGATCTGTTAGTATATATTTTTTAATCATTTTCCTATAAATAATTCTGAATTTTTAATTATAATTAGTCTATTTTTCAAATGTTTAGAAGTATTGCTTCTATTTACCTGATGTACTATTTTCTGGTGCTAAAAATTTATTCTCAATCAGTCATGCTCTTTTGTTTCATCATTGTTTTCGTCTTGAAAATATTTTAAGAAGAAAATGTATCAATAAAGGAATTACCCGAGAATCAAGAAATTTTGCAATCATGACTTGCATTAGGTATTTTTACTGTTGCAGGGCTGCCACAGGCGACTAAAGCGACTTTTTTTTAAGATTCGGCGACTATGGCGACTATTTTTGTGAAAATAGTGCCAAAAGCGACTATTTTCATCAAAACCCTCTACTTTTTTTAGCTTTTGGCGACTATTTTTGATAACTTTTTTTAACAACACTGATTTTCAAGTAATATTTCACAGAATCACGCACCGTTTAACTCAATTTGAAGTATCACGTAATCTGATTGGCTATTGCATACCGCGCCAATGTACTGCTATTTGGCGATTCTAAAAGACAAACAGTCGATGAATCAACACCATTAAACGCTGCAGGATGTGTTTACAAGTAAATATACTTGCCAAGCATGTTTATCACCAATAGACATTGCTTTCTTTACCTTTTAGAGAGCAATTTGTGTTTAGGTTGTGTGTGTTACTTCCAGAATTCACTGCGCGAAGCAAAGAACATTTAGATACACCTCAGGAATGAAAATCTTCCGAGGTTCCGCCGTTTTCCTTTTTTTTTGTTACTATCAATTTAATAAATGTATCAGTTTTTTTTTTAAATTTTCTAAAAAATTACTAAATATACTCGCGTATATTCCGAAAAATTTTAGTTAAAATTATCAGTTAAATGTGTAGCCTATATGCACGTTAGTTAAAATAATTGCATAAAATAGCTGGGTAGGAGTGGATTTTCGAGCTGTATCGCAGCGATTACGTTTCCCGGTGCCGGTGTTTCGCAATTTTAAATAAAAATATCGTTATTAGCAAAATTGTTGTAATCAAAATTGCTGTAAAAAATATCAAGGATGGGAATCCTGCGCCAAATTGCTACAAAACCACATTTATGTCGAAATTTGATGGTTCAATATCTTTCGTTGCATATGGCGTTGTTTTAAGAATTTTTTCGCTCATGAAAACTCTGGAATTGTAGATATTCAGTATACGCGGCCTGCTTCAGTTCGTTTATTGTTTTTTCGAAATATCGATGTTCAATCTAAAAAAATTCAGATGATTTCACAAAATTTTTGCATCTTTCACATCTAGAAATATTTGCGATCTTCGTCAAATGGGAAAGATATCTCTCGGAAGTTGAGATGATTATAATTATAATTTCGGCGCATGTATCGAATGCAACTTTCAATTAACGCTATTCTGATATGTTTTTTTAATGCATGGAAACCTTGAAATTGTTTAAATTCGCTAAACGCGATCTGCTGAGATCTCCGTTTCAAGACTTTCAATCCTTTTGCATCAGATATATTAATTCATATATTTCATTACTTCCTGTTTTATCATGATTTGTTTTACACTACTTAACAAAATTGCATTATATTTTTCGAAATTATAGTTTAATTCACGAATTTGAAATTTAGGACTTGTTATTTTCAGTAATAAAAATTGATTTTTTTTCTAAAGAAAATCGTTTTTTTTTCTCGTTTGGTTGGTATTTAAATTCCAATTGAATTATATTTTGTTTAAAAGTTTATATATTTTTATTATATTAATTATTTTTATTTGAAATTTTCCTTTCTCACAACCATTCTACTTAAAAAAACATGGCTTTTATTTACCTTTTTGGAAATTTTCAAATTTCTTATTAAACTAACTTTTTAGTGTGTAATTTTTAATGATTTTTATTAACATGCTTAAAATAACTAGCAAGGTTAGGTCAGTGTTTTGAAAAAAGCTTTTTTTTGTGACTTGCAATTCGTTTTAGCATTAATTTTTATATATTTTATACATTATTTTTCTTTTGTTTGAATGCAACATGCTTAAAATAAGTAGTAGCGTTGGTTTTCCATTAAATTAACATTCTTCAATAAATGTAAAGTTTGTGGAAAAAGTAAAGTAATATCAGTAGCATCCTTCTTAATTGATTTCATGCACAACATATGCAAAATTGCAACACTGATTTGGTTAGTGTACAAACCATATTTCACTGGAAAAAAAATCCACATATTTTGTTAAGTATATATTGAAAATATATATATATATAAATTCAATAATTCTTAATTAAGAACTCATTTTCGTTAAATATTTTCAACTGCCTTTAAATAGTCTCATTTAAAGCATTTATGCCTTTTAAGTTTATTTAGTCAGCTAATAACGTTATTCACAGCAAATCAATTCTTAATTAGGTCGAAAATCTTCATTTTAGCGTCTTAATTTCTTTGATTTTCAAAAATGAAAATTTGAAATATACATTTATACAATATATACATTTTTAATTTATGCAGTCTATTTAAGAAAATGAGTATAAAGTACATATTTAGAATTGTCTAACAATAATAAAAATAATATCAATTTGTAATATTACTTGCATTTAATGAAATGCCTTTGTCAAAAAAAATTTTAACGTTTGTCGCAATTTACTGCTTTTAGTCATCTTTGCTAAATATATGTATAATTGAGGAGACTATTTAGGCTACTATTTTTTATCTCTGAGGAGACTATTTAGGCTACTATTTTTTTATGTCTGAGGATACTAAAGCTACTATTTTCAAAGGTACAACTCAGTGGCAGCCCTGTGTTGTCAACTTTATAATATTTTGTAGGCACCTACTTTTTTTTGGGGAAGGATTGGAGAATCTTAAAAAGTTTTTAAATGAAAATAATAAATGGATGCAAGCAAATGTAATGAGAACATAAAGTTGGACAGGGAAATAAAATACATAATTGGTACAAGATATACACAATGATTACAATATATATTCACTGGTCACCAGTGGTGGATCTAGGGTCTTCCAAAAAGGAGGGGTTGTAATTTCTTCTTTTTTGGGAGGGGGTGGAGCTATATATATACAAGTTCTGCCTTTCGACCTGTAAATTCTAGCGATAGACGTTAACAATATGTGTAAATTCCACCTTAAAACTCTTATTTTGATACCATGGTGAGATATTGCTTGTAGTACACTTGTTACAAATTTAACCCCTAGAAAATCTAAACTTAAAACTCCTTATGAATTGTCAAACGAAACCCCAATTTTTCATATTTGAAAGTGTTCAGTTGTGTAGCTTATTACCACATACCAAAAGTATCCCGCAACAAATTACAAATCCCTGGTAACACTGGTATTATGGTGGGATATTCTCGAGAAAGGAAAGCATATTGAATTTTTAATATTGAGGAAAATTGTGTAATAGAAGAACGCTCCGTAAAATTTAATGAAAAATTAAAAGGTTCAAATTTATTGAAACAAACTTTTGATAATAATTGGGATATTGAGACGTACTTTAACTTTGAAAATCTTACGAGTGATGTTCAAAATCTACCGCTTTTAGATTTAGATCTGGATGAATATTCGACAAAAGTAAAAATCCAAACACAAAAACGTGGTAGACCTCTTGGTATGACTAAGCTGTGTCTGAAGATAAATTGTTGTGGACTTCTTCCATGTTCTTGCTTTAATTATTTATTATTAAACAGAAATGTATGTGATATATATATTTTTGTTGGAGATACTATTTTTTTCTTCTTCATTGGTTTATTGTCATTCTATTGATATATTTTATGAATTAATATATCTTTTATTAAATGAATCCTCCAATTTTCAGCTTTGAATGAGTGTTACTTTCAATTATTATCAGATAATGTTAAAAATCTGTTTTTAAATATACAAATTTGGCCCAAAAATACCTAATTTGGTGAACAAGAGACATGTTGAAATATCTCATTAATTATTTAAATGTTGAGATGTTACCTTAATAAAACATATAATGTTAAACATTGCTTACTTTTTTAATTAATAAATATACTTAGAAAATAGATATGTTTTTATTAAACTAGATATATTATTTATCTAAATAATATTTAGTACCTAATATTACTTTTAGTACTTTTAATATTATTTGAAGGTGATGGGCCGAGACTTGCCGAAATTTTGAGTGAGCGGTCCAAAGCCATATAAAGTTTGGGAACCCCTGATTTATAAAGTTTTGAATTGAAACTTCTTTTAAATGTAAAAATTAAAAAAGACCTGAAAATGTAATATTTTACTCTAATTTATTATGAATTAAGATTGGACAACTGTCTTCAATAGCTCATTGTATAGCTATTATTCCAACCAACCAACATCGGACACTAAAGACATTATTAAGACAAGCCCCCCCCCCCTCCACCTAAAAAAATTAAAGGGGCTGTATCGGAGAAACAAGCCCAGTGGGGTACATGAAATGTCTAGTGAGTGCTGCGGAGGGTGCATGAGCACTAGGGAGCTAAGATGTCGGGTTTGAGGCGGATTTCTTTCCGAGGCGATTAGCATATATATGTGGCATTGTAAAGCTTTGTTCATCTTTCTCTGTCAATGGTTATGGTATTCACTCGCACTTAGTGAATACTCGGCTCTGCTTTCTGAGAATACGCATTTGTTTTACCCAATTGGTTGTATGATTTCGCTAAAGATTCAGTTTAACATATAATTTTAGCACCATATTTGCTGGCTACGATAACTAGTTAAATACAGCGCAATTCAAAAATAATTTTATTTATAATATTTGGATATAAGTATTATTTAAAGGAATAATATTTTAGAAAATTGGACGATTGTTCAATTTCAGAGTTGGATGGGCTATTATTTTATTATTACTGTACATTTATAAAATATTGTGCACAATTTTATTAGAATTTTGTAGGTAATTACCCTTAATTTTCTTCCGCTAAATTCAATGCAGTTTAAATCAAATTCAATGCTCCATCACATTCAATTTAGTTTAAACCTGCAAGTGTATTTTCAATGTATGATTGTCAAAATACACTGCTCGTGGTAGTATGTGATGCCCCAAAGAACAGCCCGAACAAGTACCAGCTGCTTTCATGAGTAGTCAAGGACCGAAGGTCGGAGACAACAATTTCTCGGGGCCATAAATCGTCGTCAAGAAGCTTTGACATTAGCGCATAGTATGTGCCCGTGTTTTAAACTGTGGGCAAATATTTATGTTCTATGTACCATCTGTAGCAGCTCCCATTTTCGAGTCTTGTTATGAGATATTAACATTCCTTTTTTTTTCCAAAAATACAATACAACAAATTATATTTTTTATAATTAAAATTGAAATATGAGTGCGCCTTTTTATAACGTTTAGAAATTGAAATTCAATAAAATAAAAGAATTTGAAATTTGCCCATATTAGGTTTAGTGTATTTTTTTTAATTTATGACTTATTTTAATTGGATTCATTATCCATTTAAGACAAGGACAAAACTCATATGTGCTAAAAGATTGAGAATTCAATAGAAATGTTTTTCTTATTATTGTATTTTATTTATTAAACGTATAATTTACCGTATAGACTCGCGTATAAACCAAGAAATGTAAAAATTTTCATTAAATAGTAAGGGGGTTGGTTTATATGCGGGTCAGTAAAATTTATAATATAATTTGCCTAAAATTGGAAAAGGAGAGAAGTTGAAATTAAGCGTATTCTTTTAGAACGCACTGGCACATTTCCGAGATCGAGAATGTGCATCCCATGCCGACTAAAAACCGTTCTGTGCATCGCTGTGTAATTGTAACGCAAAATTGCACTACTCACATAAATAATCATTTTAACTAAATAAAAAGTATATATTTTGATAAATATTTAATTGGTTTGTAAAATCTGTGAAGCTAGTATATGTTACTTTAGGGCAATTCTATAGTTACGGACTTAACAATTGGAAAGCTTTAAAACCATGTAGCAAGTCTTAAGATTACTATGAAAGCTTAGTTTTTTTTTTTTACAAATATCTCATGATGGTATATATGTAATATTCATTCCATATAGAGTTTAATCTATTACAAAAATTAACAAAAAATATTAATGGACTGTTATGGACGTAATTCAGAAAACTGCCGAAATTGAGCATTGTCTTAATCAGTTAAACAATTCTGTGAATTATGGTACATCTTAATATATATTTTTGGCTCTATCTAATTAAATATGTTTAAACTTTTAGAATTAGTCAAGCATTTGCAGATACGAATATTAGTAATTAATGTGAGGACTAATTTCTTTGTTTCGGATGTAACAAGTTGTCGTTACGGACGTAACAGCATCCGATTTCGCACATATTATGCAAGAAGTATTTCCAGTTACAAGGGTACTACATTTAATATTGGTCATTTTTTTTTAAATAAAGAAACTAAAGCTTTATGAATTAATATGGAATTTTATAGCTATGTTTTTTAAACATGTAAACAATAATAGCATAATACATTAATTTTTTTTATTGTAAATCAGAAATGTACTTGTGAATCAATGGAAGGTTCAGTTTAGACTTTACTTAGTTGACTTATATCTACATTGTTAATATCTGTTTTTTTTGTAAACATATTTATGCCTAGACTTCTTAAAAAAATTTATCTATAGTGCGTATTATCATTTGTTTGACCTACAAACTGAAGTGCACTTCCACGATCAGTAGTTAATTCCACAAGCACCCATTTACCAAACTGAATATATTCTACATTTTGATCAGTAATTGTAATAATGCTGGGTTCAGAGACTGTCTAAATTTTTTTTTCTAAATGAAGAATAACCTTTCCTTCAGTATTTTATGTCATAGAATACTTACTGTATTCATGCTTTCTGTTAGAGCCCAATGTGTCACGTGTTTTTAGCAAAGCTGAATTATTACCTAACCGTTTCGTTAATTTAGAAAATTGGCTTTTAACATGTGCAACAGGCATATACATAACAGTTACCATTTCTGATATACATACACTACTGTTTAAAGAACAAAGCATCAGCAACAAAGGCTTTTCTGACGTTTACTTTTTTCCCATAGTTTAAGTTTTAACACCCCATAGCTCCTTTGCCATGTTATGTGCCAATTAAGATTCAAATTATAATCTTCCACACTATATGTCATACTGCATAACGTATAACATTACTTTGAAATGCTGATTAGCATCATCAGAAAAGATTTCTACACATTTCAGTCGAGAACCTATTTTTTTTCAAGTCGTTGACAATTTAGAATTTAAAGTGTAAAAAAGCAATTTCATCATGCTGCATATAAATTGAAATCAAAGTACAAAAATATATTCCTATTATGGTATGCGCACTTCTGTTGTTTTGTTGAACACAGTAATTTTGGTACTAATTTCTTCGACTTACTGAGTATAGTTAATACCTTTTTATTTATATATTACAAACAAAGAACTATAGTTTAGCATGATAACACAAACATTAGGTGGGGTTTTGAATGATAAAAGGACATTATGCGGTCTATAAGAGATAAAAGACGATAATCCAATTTTAAGGTTTGGATTTTCACTCGTAAAAAGTTAAAAAATTTGCCAAATACCAATGTATAAAAATAGTATACAGATTAAATACTTCATTTAAAATTGTACTGAAAAAATTAATACTCAATGCTAGTATGTTCAGATGTATTACATCCTTAACACTTTCAGCAATATGTCCGTAATACAAAATGTTACGTCCGTAGCACTGTCTTACAAAATTCAGATAAAGATAGAAAGCTGCAAAATCATTTTAATGTTGATTTTATATATTTTAAAGAAAAATCAAAAGCTCTAAAGAAAAAAAAATTAGAAAATCTTTAACGGAAACTTTATCTAAATTTTGTTACAGACGTAACAAAACGAGTCTCTTATTACAAAATCCCCTAAAAATTCTGTATTTAATTTTTTTTAATCTTTGATTCGTTAACTATTGTTTTTTTTTTTTTAAAAAACAATAGTTAATGAATCAAATAATATTATGTACAGATGTTAATAGTTGTCTTATTAGAATTTGGATGGAATTGACTTTAAAGCGGAAAACGAGACGTTTCTAATCCCTATGTATATCTGCCACTGCTGGTCACATATTTTATTTGATTTTTTGTCAACTCCAGGGAGTAAATTTTTTTTTTTTTAAATATTGAAAGCATTTTTTATTTAAATCGATTTTCTTTTTAATTACTCATCCCTATCTCATATAAGTTCTCTTCCCAAATGACATGTTTCCTGTATTCATTACATATCGTATATCATTTCTCATGCAATCAGTAGATCATTTTGGTACTTTTTTTTTTAATTCCAATAATGTATTAATGTAAAGTATATTCATTATATAGCATATCACTTTTTACAGACTATTCTGAATCTATAATTTATAAATTCCCAGGTTTTTACATATTTAGGCATTTATGAAAGAAAAAATTACTCGGGTATTCAAGACTACTATTTATTTCTACTTCTATTTATTGAAGAATTTAAACTGAAGTATCTAGTTGCACATATTTGTTTTTAAAAAAACTCATATTACATGCTTATCACACTCCGCTTTTGACCTACAAAGTTCAGAGATTAGTGCCTGTGACATTGTTAAATGATTTAGATCTTGGAATTTCTTTTAAATGGGAACATCAATGTGAGATAGCCATTAAAAAGGAATAAAGGGCTGAGAAGAACTTTCAATAGATAAGAATGGGAATGGGGGAATAGACCTTAGAAAACAGACCAGAATGAGGAAGAACAGTTGAAGTGGCCACGAAAAAGGCTCCATCAGTGAGATTTTTATTAACAGAAATTCTTATTAAATTTTTAAATCAATTTTAAAAAAAAATTGATTTAAATCAGTTGATTTAAGTCATTGACACCCTGATAGACTAATTATATCTTTTTCTTTTCCAGCCGATCTCTTCTGCTACCTTTTCGCCAGATGGCACTGCCCTGGCCATTGGAAGTCTGGATGGAGTGGTTAAATTCTTTCAAGTGAGCACGCTGGAGAAGGACATATCCCCAAGGTATTAATATCAATTCCTTATTATGTTACTACTTCCTCTGCATAAAGGCTCAAATTTTATATATATCAGTACTATTTATCCTCAAGATGTGCACCTGAGACTTGGATTTGTAAACTTTTACTTAGTTTTTTGGATGATTTTAACAATTTTAGATATATTTTATAAGGAAATCTTAAAATATTCCAAAGACTATGCCTCTGTAGCTTAGTTGGTAGCACATGGGTCTTTGGAATAACAAGTTTTGGGTTTGAGTTCGAGAAGGGTGGGCACTCAAATTTTCTTTAACGAGTTTCCCAGCAAAACAAGGCCACACAGCCATTTTAAAATATAGTTAAAATCTTGAAAAAAATTTCCAGCAATTAGATAACATATTTTATTTGATATAATTTTTTCCAGATTAAGTTATTTATTGTTCTAAAATTTAAAACTAGGTTATACGAACAAAGCCCGTGAAAAGTATGGAAAGTGTCCTTTTTCATAAATCCACACCGTCTTTTCAAAATAAATGTAAACACTAAAGCTCGTGAGTGAAAGGTTGTTAGTTTCATTTCTTGATGCTTACCAAAAACAATCCACCATGTTAAAGGGACTGGTGCATATTAGATATGAAACATTCTCTCGCCTGCAGAGGTGTGTAAGGTGGCAGCTCAGGTGTTAACTTCATCATCTTACCGTTGTTCAAAATGATAAGACAGTGTTCTTACGCCTTTATTTCGGGATAGATCCCGAACTGTAGCAATTGTGTAGTCTTAGTGCAACATTACTCCAACTAATCAACTATCCCCTTATGTACTGCTCATAAATATCAGTTCTCAATTTTAATTTTATTCTACAGTTATTTAACTACGTATAAAGAATCAATCAGTTATGCCAAGAAAACCGACAATTTCCAAAAACTGCAATTTGGTGCCAATTTTGGCACAAATTGATTTGGCGTCCAAAATAAAGTGCCTTTAAGAGCAGGGGTGACTAAATAGACGACTATTTTTAAGATTCTGCGACTATTTTTATTAAAATAGTGCCAAAAGCGACTATTTTACTCAAAACCCTGTACTTTTTTCAGCTTTTGGAGACTTTTATTTTTTGACAGTTCGTTTTTTAGCAGCACTGTTTTCAACTAAATTTCCCACAATCACGCAAAAGTTTACTCTTTTTGAAGCATCACGTAATCTGATTGGCTGTTGCACACCCAGTAGCAGAAATTTTTTTAACAGTCTGCGACAAGATTTTAGTGAATAAAATTTGTCTGCAACTTAATTTATTATATAACTATTGGTATACATTTCATGAGCAAGAATTCGATTAAAGAGAGAATCTCATCAATATAGTATTACTGTGTTATTCTCTTTTTTTTTAATGCACTGTTTAATCATTGCTAGATTTAAGTATTCATCACTTAAATAATAAAGTACTAATTATTTAAATATTTAACATCTTTATGAACAAACACATACCCATTTATTAAATAGTTTCAGTATTTAAAGTAAAGTATTTCAGTAAACAAAAACTCCTTATATTAACAATATTTTCTATGGACAGGACAATACAAATTAAAATTTTATTTCATTGTTAAAATTTATAAATGAAACCAAAGAAAGATTATTTTCCGAATTTCCTTGGTAAATTAAAATTGGAATTATAACTTTAAAGTATGTAACTTAATTAAATTGCAGAGTTCATACTGGAAATAAAAAAAAAAGGGAAGGGTGCAAAAAGAAGGCATTTCTTTTTTATCTGCTAGTACTTTAATATGCAAGTCTCAAAATTGCAACAATTAACTTCTAAAGCAATTTAAATTATTATTTATTAAAGTTTTAGACATTTATATAAGTTTCATAACATTCATGTATGATAAATCATGATTTCCTTTTCATTGAAAAATAGGCATAGTGAATGAAATTTAATACTAACTGTTAAACTAACTAACTGTAAACTAATGTTCAAACTGTCATTTTACATGTAAAAGAATCATGACATAAAATGAAATATTTTGCAGTATAAGTTTATTTAAAATTCACACAATATCCTCAGGAATGTTCAAATATTCCAATTGATAAAAACGGAAAAATTAGTGAAGTCCGATTTTTGAAGAACTTTTTAGAACTAATTGGTTTGTAGTAGTAAAAAATATATATAAATAAATTAAAACTAAAGAATTGCCTTTCAAAACGAGAAACCTGGCTTTGAACATGTAGTAAAACAAGTTTTCTGTCTTGGAAATCGGAAAAGTCACCTGGCTAAAATGCCGATTTCGGATAAAATCGGCATCTGTGGTTAGCTGATAATAATCAAATTCTTAATACACTCTATAGAAAAATTAAGAAAACCATGTTATAACTAACAAAAATAATAAATATCCAAAGGAAATGCATTTAGTCTTTCAAATTTATCTTTCAGTCAATTGTCTTTCAAATTTAGAATCTCAATGAAAGGATTGATTGCGTGATGCTTGACATGCAAAATGAGGCAGCAGAACACCATTAACGTATCATTGGTCATTCATAGTCCCAGTTGGAAGCTCATAGAGGGATGTACGGCTATTGATCATGATGCAAGCCCATACCATGACACTACATGTAGGATCCCTTTCCTGTATGTTTGCCATACAATATGCAATACCACTCTCTCGCCTGATCAGTTGTCGTCTACGACAATCAGACGAGAGACTGAACCTACTTTCATCTGAGAATAGTATGCAAGCCCAATCTGCTTCCTTCCAGTTGTGATAATGACGACACCATTGCAAACCGGCAGTACAGTGATGTCTGGACGATGGAATGCACACAACAGGACGGCGGGCGTAGAGTCCTCCTTGTTGCAAACGTCTGGCTACAGTGTTTCGAGAGATCTGCTTGTCAGTAGCAGCAAGAACCTGATTTGCTACCCATGAGCTGAGCTGCGCCGGTTCCTTTTTGTCGATAGCATTGTGTACCTATTTTCTGCAGGCATCATACTGCAAACACGACCTCCCCCGTTACGTTTGCTACACTTTCCAGTTGTTTGAAATGATTTCCAAAGCTTTGCCAATCAACATATATTATTCATTTTAAAGTATTTTATTATTGGCAACATTTTATAATGTAATAACAATGTTGATATGAAAATTAAAAAAATATATATTACTTCTAAAACATTAATAAATTTATTTAAACTACAATCCACAAACAAAATATACCAGTCTTTTATACGTAGATGAAACAGGTGTTTTGTGATCGACAGACAGCTGTCTTTTATTTTTGTAAGCTTTCTGGTTTAAGTAAGAAAAAATGGTATGTTTATTTTATTTACCTGCCTTCCTGTTACACTATTTTATTTTTGACAGATGTCTTCATCAATGGACTCCCCACCCTGGCAAATCATTGTCGTCCCTGTACTTCCTGGACAACCACAAGAATCACAGGCCAGAGTAGGTTTTTCTCTATGTATCAATTTTAATGAACGACTTGATGAGCGGTTATTCTTAAGGCCGGTATTACACTATCAAAGATCCTTTATAATAAAAAAAGTTTGACAAAGAAATCTGATAGTGTAATGGTCAACATTGATAAAAGACACTCTTTGTCAGAAAAGTTAACTTCCTCATCTAATGTTTTATTAAAGATTTGTGTTGCTGATGCATTCTGCGCCGTAGCCTTGACCACTGGAAACTGCCAACCTACGCTATTTTCTCTGTGTCAGATTTGATCCTGTTTTGGTTAGTGGTTGTTGTGGCAAATAAACTTCGTTCTCAATATTTGAAACAGGTCATTTGCTTTGAACAAGTAACGAGAAAATGGAGTGATAGGTGATCTTTGGGATAAAGATGAAAATTAAGAAAAAGCAGAATTCTGCTGATCCCATAATCCCTGCATTGACGAGGAATTCACTGCTGATCAATTGCGTCAATATAAAATTAAACATTTAATTAAAATAGCAATCATGTATTGCAATAAATTAGAAGGAAAAAATCAACAAACGTTATAAATTTATCCATATGTTAACAGAACCGCCATGATCTATTATTCTAATCTTTTATTTTAAAATAAATAATTAGACTCTAATTTAAATAATAATCAACCTAAAAAAAAAAAAAAACTGGGGTTGTGACCAGTGCTTGATTTAGAAAATTCAATACTATAGGCATAATAGCACTGATGTGGGTCCCCTCTAATAAAGCAAATCCTTGAAGAATAAAAGACATTGCTCTAAAAAAATGGCTCTAAGCTCTAAATTGGCTTTAAAAAATGGCTCTATGCTCTAAATTGGCAATGATTCATCCTGCCTAAAACTATACACTGCTGCCTATGTTAACAAAACATCACTGAAAATATTTTCTGCATCACTTATTAATTGAAACTGATGATGATTTATTTTGAATTAATACTTTTCATTTTGAAATGTGTAGTTCAACTTGGGAATTAATATTAAGAATTTTGAAACAACACTTGAAATCGCGATGTTCCACTTTATTGATATCAAATTAATTGTATCGAAAATTCTAATAAGACTAGCATTAAAATCTTTCCATAATATTATCACAAAATAAAGCCTTCATTGCAGAAAAAAAAATTATTACTTTTTACAAATAAGTTAGAAAAAATTTGGACTTTAAAAGCTTGCGTCGTTTGCTACCTACAATGTTTGTAAAAAAAAAGTCTCAAGTCTTCCATCCAAAGTTTTTTTTAAGTAATGTGTACTATCTTCATAGATTTCAAACCAATTAATTATTCATTAAAAAAACTTAGATTTAAACCTAGATTTTTAAAAAAAACTTAACTTGTTGAGTTGTGAGTAATGAGTAATTTTCAGAAAAATCTAGAGTAAATTCAAATACACATAATTAATTGTTATGCTTTTATTAGTAATAATACACATACATTCTTATATGAATGCTAAGCAATAAATTTGAAAATCGAAGCTATTACAATAAATGCAAATGATTAATTTGCTACTGCAATTTGGTAAAACACTTCATATCCATAGCTATTTATTATTGCAGTCAGCATGTCGAGCATTAGGGAAAAATTTAACCTTTTACCAGTAACAACAAAAATAAACTCAAGTGTCGAAATTTTTTATAAATCTTTTATGTAGAGTAATATGATCCATTTATTTATGTTGTGTTAAAAGATATTTTATACAATGAATTTTAATAAAAAAATTTAAAAATCTTTTTCAAAGAACTTTTATAGTGTAATATCAGTCTAAAATTGTCTTTTTTCACTTTCAAGCATCCAGTTTTGGAAGTACGCCATGACGGGCGCAGAGAACAACACGGAAATCAAGGTGTGGAGTTGCGAATCGTGGACCTGCCTGCAAACTATTAGGTGACTGTAAGATGGAAGTAAAATGTATATAATGAAATCAAGTTTTGCTAATTGCTAAAATATTAACCTATTGCATTCGAAAGGTGACTCAGTCATCAAAATTACAATCCTTGTTCTTCAAATTTTACAAGAACTGCATATTCTTTATCTAGTTCCGTTTAAAAGTATGACATTACTTGGAGGATATCAACGTATTTTATTAACCCTTTGCACTCCAATGTCGCCTTTAAGTCACCAAAATAAGGATTTTTTTTTCTCTTTTAACTGAAACAGAACAACCTATTCTTGAGTTTAAAAAGTTATTCTCACATAAACATTAATAGAAATTATATTTGTCATCTAGGAGCACCAAGTTTGTGGTTGATCTAGAACTTCAGATTGAAATTCCTCACAACCAGAGCCTGATTTAACAGCTCGGTCCTAGGGGCCCCAACTTTTATTTAATTACACATAAATTTTGTAAAAGTTGAATATACTTTGAAAAATTAGTTATTATTCTTGAATAATTTTTGTAACTTTTCAGTAATTTTCCAGAAGCGTTATAATTTCTCATGTTGTAGGTACTATTACGTGTTACATTAAACACTAACAAACAAAGAAAGAAAAGAAGAACGATAATATTAATCGTTGTTTAATTTAAGAATTTACCTGGCGTGATCGTATAGTTTAGAACAGACAAAAAACACAAGACTAAAAATTGTGACCAAAAGAAAACAAATTTATTAAAACACTAAAATTAAAAGGGGAACGGAACACTTAAGAACCTTACAAAAAGCCAAACAAGTTAAAACTAAATAAATTAAAAGGGGGAGGGTAAACTAAAATTAAAAATTACTACCTTCAGCTGATTTCGTCGAGAGATGTGGCAGGAGATCAAGGCGAAATACAATACGAGTGCCCCCCCCAAAAAAACAGAAAACATGGCTAAGCCGCTACGGCCATACTAAGTGTCCAAGATTGGGAGGTGGACGAAAAGGGGGGTGGTACTTGGCACATCCTTCGACGGAGTGTCAACTCCGATGTCAGCTTCAGAGGTGATCGGTCGAAAGGCGTCAGCCAGTGGTGGTCGTCTAGCAGAGAAATCCAGTTCAGAGGTGGTTGGTGGATGGGACCTTCTCTGGGCGAGGATCACAGGCCTGACGGGTGATGGGGGAGGCGTCCAGGGCTGACATCAGAGCAACGGCAGAGGACGGGAACATCCCTCTGGGTGCTACGTCGATGGGTGGCTGGGGTTATTGCAGTTAACCCGGCAACATCTACTGGAATGGGCGACTCTCGAGCATCGTTGAGGTTGGTGGCGGCGGTTAAATAATTCTTCTAACCCCGCATCAGCATCGGCGGCTATTGCACGATATTAACCCATCGGGTTTTGAAAAAGGACACACGGTCCGCGTTTATAAGACGGGAGCTACACTCCTGTACGTCTTGAGGCTTCGAAAGATGCGTTAAAAAGTCACGTCAAAAGGTGCGCTTTCCAATAAATCGCCAAAACCTCCTCCTGTACGTCTTGAGGCTTCGAAAGATGCGTTAAAAAGTCACGTCAAAAGGTGCGCTTTCCAATAAATCGCCAAAACCTCCTTGCCAGATCCCTCAAAACTAGCACATCAATTTTCCTCTCAGCCAATCAGAGAATTTAAAATTACAACTTCGGTTACAGTTAAACACAATTCCAGACCAGTACGTAAAACGGTCTCAAAAACACGAAGTCAAACTGACATACCAGACCCCAGATGTGTAACATGATACAGGAGGAGAGGCCGATGTGGGGACCCAAAAGGGTGGAAAAGACTTCAGACAGGGGTTATCACCCCATTTACAACTAAAAAGCTCTTAGGGGGTTATGAAAAAGGGGGAAATTTACGTTTGGGCTTAAATGGAATCAAAAGTGCAGGTTCCCAAGTACAAGTTTGACAATTAAATAGGATACATCAATATTACATAAATTAATTAATACAATTAGGGGAGTCTGAAATTAAATTAAATAAAAGAGGAATTAAAAATTAACCAATTATGGTTTTAACCATAACATTCCCTACGCGTACCTCTTAAAAAAAGTTAAGAATTAACTTTTTTTCACAAGAATAAAAACACATATCTAGGCAGAAAGTAAACAGCAGCAGACTCTCCCACCAAAAAATATCGTCCCCTACATGGGGTGTTCACAAATATGGCAAAACTTTAAAAACTAACACAATAAGGTCACACAATGCATAACAACGACAAATGGGATTTAACCGGACGAGAAAATCTTAAAAGTTAAACTCAAACATCTTAAAATTAGAGGCCCTACAGTAACTAAAATAAATTAACAATTAATTAAATCAGAAATACAACATTAAATTCAACCTATTGCTTAGTTAGAGTCCTTGAAGCAATTTAGGTTTTAAGCAAAATAATTACAAGCAAATCAATCTTATCAAACAATGCAATTACAGATAGTCAACAATGTTCTTAAAACTAGAAAATTATTAAATAGTTACAAGCTAAAATCAACCGAGAATTAACAGTTTAAGTCTGAGGATGGCAACCCTAAACAATTTTAAAACAACAATTAAAAATCAGAACTCACTCCAAGAAGAAAAGTAATTGACCACACTTCAAATGTAAACAACTTGTTTAGAAAAACCCATATCAATAAAGATGACAGCAAAACAACCAGCTCAAAGGGTTGTACAGGTAAGAAAATACCTTGTTAAAATTAAAAACCTAAATAAATGCATTCAAACACAAACAGGAAAGTTCAAGCGAGCAACGAAGAAGGGTAAATTTAAATGTGCGCTAAAACAAACAAACAACCAACCAAAAAAAAAAAACATGTGACCCAAGACCAGCTTAAAATCACACGGTAAACGCAAGTTGGAAGGGGGAGGGTTACTCGCAGAAACAGACCTAGCTGCTATTGAATACAACAAGTGAAAAGAACACAGCAAAAATCTAAATACAAGTAAATTGGGCAAGCCGGAGAAAATTTCAGGCACGAAGACAACTCAAGATCATTTGTGAAGTGACCACAAGTTTAAAAAGTGGGGAACGATGGCAGTACAAGATACACAGAAACACAATGACACGATAAAAACACTTAATAGGTAGTACTTCTCTTCTTTCTAAGAGACCTCTCTGGGGCGTACTCTACACTATTTTCTCTACTACACAGAAATACAATTTTAATGTACCAACATCTATTTACCCAAAATTAGTATCAAAGTGTCCCAAAAATAAAAGCCAGCAAGTGGTCAAAGGCTCAAAAGAAAATGAATATCCCAGGTTGTATGAAAGTCATTAGACGTTAAATCACACGATTAGGTCAAGACACTTCTAAAACATGACCAAAAATACCAATATCCAGAAAATACACAATATTCAATCACAAAATTAACAAACTAAAATTTATTGAAGGTAATTTAACTCATAACTCACATAATTGCACCAAGCAATTTCTTTCTCAATTCCTAACTCTAAAATTTTCATTACTCAAAAATAACCTTCCAATAAAAAAAATTAAACTTCCCTCTTAAAACAATACTCTAAATTCAAAATTAGGCAGTTCCACAAACATTACTCAAAAGGGTCAAAACACTTCATCAAGGCAAAACTTTAAACAACTCTTAAAACATTACAATTTGTATGTAAACAAACCGATTATCAAATTCTTAACTCAAAAATAATAATTTCATAACTCCATTAAACTTAAGATAATCAATTAATAATCCTCAAACACAAATTAAAAACAATTAAAGTTCAATTAAATCCCTAAACACAAAAAGAAAGAACACAAACACAAATGTAAACAAACATCGCGACACATCTCCATCGGCGAAAATCGCTTGAAGTTAGGCCTAGCTATGCCGCAAAAATGCAGATTAATAACTAAAAACATCCTAGGTCACTGCACCACTGTTGTAGGTACTATTACGTGTTACATTAAACACTAACAAACAAAGAAAGAAAAGAAGAACGATAATATTAATCGTTGTTTAATTTAAGAATTTACCTGGCGTGATCGTATAGTTTAGAACAGACAAAAAACACAAGACTAAAAATTGTGACCAAAAGAAAACAAATTTATTAAAACACTAAAATTAAAAGGGGAACGGAACACTTAAGAACCTTACAAAAAGCCAAACAAGTTAAAACTAAATAAATTAAAAGGGGGAGGGTAAACTAAAATTAAAAATTACTACCTTCAGCTGATTTCGTCGAGAGAGATGTGGCAGGAGATCAAGGCGAAATACAATACGAGTGCCCCCCCAAAAAAAACAGAAAACATGGCTAAGCCGCTACGGCCATACTAAGTGTCCAAGATTGGGAGGTGGACGAAAAGGGGGGTGGTACTTGGCACATCCTTCGACGGAGTGTCAACTCCGATGTCAGCTTCAGAGGTGATCGGTCGAAAGGCGTCAGCCAGTGGTGGTCGTCTAGCAGAGAAATCCAGTTCAGAGGTGGTTGGTGGATGGGACCTTCTCTGGGCGAGGATCACAGGCCTGACGGGTGATGGGGGAGGCGTCCAGGGCTGACATCAGAGCAACGGCAGAGGACGGGAACATCCCTCTGGGTGCTACGTCGATGGGTGGCTGGGGTTATTGCAGTTAACCCGGCAACATCTACTGGAATGGGCGACTCTCGAGCATCGTTGAGGTTGGTGGCGGCGGTTAAATAATTCTTCTAACCCCGCATCAGCATCGGCGGCTATTGCACGATATTAACCCATCGGGTTTTGAAAAAGGACACACGGTCCGCGTTTATAAGACGGGAGCTACACTCCTGTACGTCTTGAGGCTTCGAAAGATGCGTTAAAAAGTCACGTCAAAAGGTGCGCTTTCCAATAAATCGCCAAAACCTCCTTGCCAGATCCCTCAAAACTAGCACATCAATTTTCCTCTCAGCCAATCAGAGAATTTAAAATTACAACTTCGGTTACAGTTAAACACAATTCCAGACCAGTACGTAAAACGGTCTCAAAAACACGAAGTCAAACTGACATACCAGACCCCAGATGTGTAACATGATACAGGAGGAGAGGCCGATGTGGGGACCCAAAAGGGTGGAAAAGACTTCAGACAGGGGTTATCACCCCATTTACAACTAAAAAGCTCTTAGGGGGTTATGAAAAAGGGGGAAATTTACGTTTGGGCTTAAATGGAATCAAAAGTGCAGGTTCCCAAGTACAAGTTTGACAATTAAATAGGATACATAAATATTACATAAATTAATTAATACAATTAGGGGAGTCTGAAATTAAATTAAATAAAAGAGGAATTAAAAATTAACCAATTATGGTTTTAACCATAACACTCATAATGAATAATTAACTTGATATGCAATGTTTTTTATTCTTCAAGGATTTGCTTTACTAGAGAGGGCAGTGCTATTATGCCTATAGTATTGAATTTTCTAAATCAAGCCCTGGTCACACCTGATTTTTTTAAACTTTCGACAAACATTGTATACCACTAAATGTTTTGTATACGGAGGTTGATATTTAGCTTCAAATTTTTTTATAATTATCCACCCTAAATTTCAAAATATCACACTGAAGAATACTTCTTTAAAAAGAACTGGGACAGGTTTCCATAATCAAAAAAAACTTTGGCTTAATCTTAAAATATTCTTCAAATCATAACAATCTTATAAGTATTGGCAAAAAAAAAAAAAATTGGAAAGTTCTGCACTTAATTTCAATTATGGTTACTTGAAAGTTAACTGATTTTTAAATGCTAATAAACTTTTGAAAAAGCTTAAATTTGTTTTGGCATTTTAGCTAAATTGGATTTGTAAAATCTATCAAACAATGGTCCTCTGTACCAAATTATTTACTTAATTCACAAACTACATAAATCTAAACTGTGGATTGAGCAGCCATAACGAAAGTTGTTTTCTGACAAAATTAAAATACTGAAATCCTGCGATTTTTTAAGGGAATCCTTTGCCTATAATTTAACTCATGAATTGCTTGGATTTCATCACCAGGTTAGTATTACTACGGTTGCTAAATCCATGGTTTGTGAAGGCGATTAAATTTTCATGGTAAGCTAATGCATTAATCATTTTATCAGATTGTGCACATTAATGCTATGCTTATTCTTTGAATACTTAGTTCCAATAATCTAATTGTGTTATACATATTTTTTTGTTAGTGTTTACCCAAATCCTGGTGACTCTGTGATGCCATGCTTGAAAGCAGAAATTGACCTCTCCTCCAAGTACCTATTTCTCTCGGATATCAAGCGAAAGGCAAGTTCATTGTTTTATTTTTTTTACATATTATATTGAACAGTAGAATGACGGAGTGGGTCAATTTGACCCAAATCAAATTTCTTTTATGTTTTTCTCAAAAACTTACAAGCAGAACCAAATCAAATTCCTTGACTTTTCCTAAAATCATGCATATAACACCCTGTAAAAATATTATTCGTCAGGCAGTTATTATAGTTGGTGTTTTTAACACTTATACCTAGAACGGCTGAATGGGTCATTCTCACCCAAACACTCTCTTCCAATACAGAAAGCACATTTCGAGATCATCCGGCTTGACTCAACCAGGGTGTGAGTGACCTTGACCTAGATATTAGGGTGATAGGTATATAGATATAGTGTTGTTATGGTTAAAACCATAATTGGTTAATTTTTAATTCCTCTTTTATTTAATTTAATTTCAGACTCCCCTAATTGTATTAATTAATTTATGTAATATTGATGTATCCTATTTAATTGTCAAACTTGTACTTGGGAACCTGCACTTTTGATTCCATTTAAGCCCAAACGTAGATTTCCCCCTTTTTCATAACCCCCTAAGAGCTTTTTAGTTGTAAATGGGGTGATAACCCCTGTCTGGAGTCTTTTTCCACCCTTTTGGGTCCCCACATCGGCCTCTCCTCCTGTATCATGTTACACATCTGGGGTCTGGTATGTGAGTTGAGTTCGTGTTTTTGAGACCGTTTTACGTACTGGTCTGGAATTGTGTTTAACTGTAACCGAGGTCGTAATTTTAAATTCTCTGATTGGCTGAGAGAAAAATTGATGTGCTAGTTTTGAGGGATCTGGCAAGGAGGTTTTGGCGATTTATTGGAAAGCGCACCTTTTGACGAGACTTTTTAACGCATCTTTCGAAGCCTCAAGACGTACAGGAGTGTAGCTCCCGTCTTATAAACGCGGACCGTGTGTCCTTTTTCAAAACCCGATGGGTTAATATCGTGCAATAGCCGCCGATGCTGATGCGGGGTTAGAAGAATTACGTAACCGCCGCCACCAACCTCAACGATGCTCGAGAGTCACCCATTCCAGTAGATGTTGCCGGGTTAACTGCAATAACCCCAGCCACCCATCGACGCAGCACCCAGAGGGATGTTCCCGTCCTCTGCCGTTGCCTCTGATGTCAGCCCTGGACGCCTCCCCCATCACCCGTCAGGCCTGTGATCCTCGCCCAGAGAAGGTCCCATCCACCAACCACCTCTGAACTGGATTTCTCTGCTAGACGACCACCACTGGCTGACGCCTTTTGACCGATCACCTCTGAAGCTGACATCGGAGTTGACACTCCGTCGAAGGATGTGCCAAGTACCACCCCCCTTTTCGTCCACCTCCCAATCTTGGACACTTAGTATGGCAGTAGCGGCTTAGCCATGTTTTCTGTTTTTTTTGGGGGCACTCGTATTGTATTCGCCTTGATCTCCTGCCACATCTCTCTCGACGAAATCAGCTGAAGGCAGTAATTTTTAATTTTAGTTTACCCTCCCCCTTTTAAATTATTTAGTTTTAACTTGTTTGGCTTTTTGTAAGGTTCTTAAGTGTTCCGTTCCCTTTTTAATTTTAGTGTTTTAATAAATTTGTTTTCTTTTGGTCACAATTTTTAGTCTTGTGTTTTTTGTCTGTTCTAAACTATACGATCACGCCAGGTAAATTCTTAAAATAAACAACGATTAATATTATCGTTCTTCTTTTCTTTCTTTTAATAGTAGGTTTTATTTAACCCGTAAAAGTAACTACAACAGTGGTGCCTTTGACCTAGGATGTTTTTTCGTTTTTAATCTGCATTTTTGCGGCATAGCTAGGCCTAACTTCAAGCGATTTTCGCCGATGGAGATGTGTCGCGATGTTTGTTTACATTTGTGTTTGTGTTCTTTCTTTTTGTGTTTAGGGATTTAATTGAACTTTAATTTGTGTTTGAGGATTATTAATTGATTATCTTAAGTTTAATTGAGTTATGAAATTATTATTTTTGAGTTGAGAATTTGATAATTGGTTTGTTTACATACAGGTTGGTTGTTTTAAGAGTTGTTTAAAGTTTTGCCTTGATGAAGTGTTTTGACCCTTTTGAGTAATGTTTGTGGAACTGCCTAATTTTGAATTTAGAGTATTGTTTTAAGAGGGAAGTTTAATTTTTTTATTGGAAGGTTATTTTTGAGTAATGAAATTTTTTTAGAGTTAGGAATTGAGAGAGAAATTGCTTGGTGCAATTATGTGAGTTATGAGTTAAATTACCTTCAATAAATTTTAGTTTGTTAATTTTGTGATTGAATATTGTGTATTTTCTGGATATTTGTATTTTTGGTCATGTTATAGAAGTGTCTTGACCTAATCGTGTGATTTAACGTCTAATGACTTTCATACAACCTGGGATATTCATTTTCTATTGTTCTTTTGAGCCTTTGACCACTTGCTGGTTTTGTTTTTGGGACACTTTGATACTAATTTTGGGTAAATAGTTGTTGGTACATTAAAATTGTATTTCTGTGTAGTAGAGAAAATAGTGTAGCGTACGCCCCAGAGAGGTCTCTTAGAAAGAAGAGAAGTACTACCTATTAAGTGTTTTTATCGTGTCATTGTATTTCTGTGTATTTTGTACTACCATCGTTCCCCACTTTTTAAACTTGTGGTCACTTCACAAATGATCTTGAGTTGTCTTCGTGCCTGAAACCCCCTCCGGCTTGCCCAATTTACTTGTATTTAGATTTTTGCTGTGTTCTTTTCACTTATTGTATTCAATAGCAGCTAGGTCTGTTTCTGCGAGTAACTTTCCCCCTTCCAACTTGCGTTTACCGTGTGATTTTAAGCTGGTCTTGGGTCACATGTTTTTTTTTTTGGTTGGTTGTTTGTTTGTTTTAGCGCACATTTAAATTTACCCTTCTTCCTTGCTCGCTTGAACTTTCCTGTTTGTGTTTGAATGCATTTATTTAGGTTTTTAATTTTAACAAGGTATTTTCTTACCTGTACAACCCTTTGAGCTGGTTGTTTTGCTGTCATCTTTATTGATATGGGTTTTTCTAAACAAGTTGTTTACATTTGAAGTGTGGTCAATTACTTTTCTTCTTGGAGTGAGTTCTGATTTTTAATTGTTTTTTTAAATTTTGTTTAGGGTTGCCATCCTCAGACTTAAACTGTTAATTCTCGGTTGATTTCAGCTTTTAACTATTTAATAATTTTCTTGTTTTAAGATGTTTGTTGACTATCTGTAATTGCATTGTTTGATAAGATTGATTTGCTTGTAATTATTTAACCTAAATTGCTTCAAGGACTCTAACTAAGCAATAGGTTGAATTTAATGTATTTCTGATTTAATTAATTGTTAATTTATTTTAGTTACTGTAGGGCTTCTAATTTTAAGATGTTTGAGTTTAACTTTAGATTTTCTCGTCCGGTTAAATCCCATTTGTCTTTGTTATGCATTGTGTGACCTTATTGTGTTAGTTTTTAAAGTTTTGCTATAATTGTGAACACCCCATGTAGGGGACGAAGATTTTTGGAGGGAGAGTCTGCTGCTGTTTACTTTCTGCCTAGATCTGTGTTTTTGTTCTTGTGAAAAAAAGTTAATTCTTAACTTTTTTTAAGAAGTACGCGTAGGGAATGTTATGGTTAAAACCATAATTGGTTAATTTTTAATTCCTCTTTTATTTAATTTAATTTCAGACTCCCCTAATTGTATTAATTAATTTATGTAATATTGATGTATCCTATTTAATTGTCAAACTTGTACTTGGAACCTGCACTTTTGATTCCATTTAAGCCCAAACGTAGATTTCCCCCTTTTTCATAACCCCCTAAGAGCTTTTTAGTTGTAAATGGGGTGATAACCCCTGTCTGGAGTCTTTTTCCACCCTTTTGGGTCCCCACATCGGCCTCTCCTCCTGTATCATGTTACACATCTGGGGTCTGGTATGTGAGTTGAGTTCGTGTTTTTGAGACCGTTTTACGTACTGGTCTGGCCCCTCAGGGGGCTCGCATCTTGCGAGTACGGGCTTGGCAACCCCGAGGTACCCTAGCTGGGCCTTAGCTTTTTTCGTTCTTTCCTTTTTAGTTAAGGCCCTACCATGTGCACGATTTTTAGTTGTTGTATTTTGTTATAACATTCATTTATTCCTTTGTTTATGATTGTTGGGTTTTCCTTATTTATATTTCAGTATTGTTTCGTGGGTTCAATTTAGTTGTTTCACTTTTTGTATTAATTCTGACAGTTTATATTGGTTTCTGTCAGATTATCTGACCTGCACGTTTGCCGTGTGCGGTAACTCGTATCGTAGGAAAGTGGAGTCCTGGGGATCCTGCGACGTCTCGTTTTAGGACGGGGTTTTGTTTCCTAGAGACGTCGTTGCGTTCCCTTTGGTCCATGCTTCGACGTAAACGAGAGGCCAGGAGTGAGCCCGCTTTTGGTCAACCGGCTCGCCTAATATCACTGTGGTTCAGTACGCCAGGTGAATTTCTCCCCTGGCGTGCTGGACACCACTGGTTTTTGGCATTTAAGGGCTAGTACTGCAGCTAGGAGTGCCCTTGTGGATCCACACTTCGAAACTGTAGCACTATACCCCGGTTTTACCCCCGTGGCAGTGTGGCGCTGCCTCCCCTTGTAGGGCTCGGTGGTGGGCGGGGCTGAACCGGGATGAACACCTAAACTCATATGGATCCTAAAACCTATGCCCTGCCGGAGGCTTTGTATCCGGCGACCCCATCAAGTTCTATCAATTCTGTTCATTCTATCATTTCTGTAAATCAACCGACAAACGACAAACAATCTTCAAACGTAAATGCTAAATTTCTAATGATTACTTCACCAGATAAAATCCTCGGTACCATGTCTCCGTTTTTCATACAAAAAGGCTTACAAGGAATCTGTGGAAATCCCAAATCAGTAAAAAAACTTAAATCAGGCGATTATTTAATTGAAACTACTTCGACTGCACAATCCAAAAACTTACTTTCTGCTACTATAATGGGTAATATAAACATCACAGTTTCACCCCACAATAGTTTAAACTCATCCAGAGGTGTCATCTCTGAATCGGACCTCTTAGCCGTTCCTGAGAGCGAGATCGAATCCGAGCTCGCATCTCAAGGAGTGACTAAAGTCCATAGAATCACCATGAAAAGAGATCACGCTATCATCCAAACTAAACACCTGGTACTTACTTTTAACACTCCTGATTTACCTGTAAACATCAAAGCTGGGTACCTCAACTGCCCAGTCCGACCCTACATTCCGAATCCTTTGCGCTGCTTTAAGTGCCAAAGGTTCGGCCATTCTGTAAGCACATGTAGAGGCGTAGAGACTTGCTCTAGATGCTCTGCCATTGGCCATTCGTACGAGAACTGCACCCTCCCGCTTAAATGCTTAAACTGTGAGGGTGTGCATTCTGCTAATTCTCGTCTTTGCCCTAAGTGGAAGGAGGAGAAAGAAATTCAAGTTGTGAGAACAACACAGAAACTTTCATACCTCGATGCCAAAAAGCAAGTCTCAATATCTCTACCCAAACCTAACATATCCTATGCAGCCGCTACCAAAAAGTCTACCTCCTCCATCGCAATTCAATGCGATATTGCAATAGATCTGCCATCCACAAGCAATAGCCAACAAACTAAAACTAAGACTTCACCCACTCCTCTTTTTTCTAAAGGAACAACTACAAAAACAAAAAATAATAATGCAGTCGAAGTTATCTCTCCTCTAACAGCTCTAAACAAATCTCTTAAAAATAAAAAAGAACTAAATGATAATGCCGATAACAAAAAGCCAAAAAAAGTAAGAACCCCCATACCTCACAATATCCCCTCAGACTCCTCTGAAGGTAATGATATGGATGTGGAACCTGGCATGGAGACGCCAGGTAATCTCGCTCCTAAAATTAAACCTACGAAGCAGCCTACAAACCCTATAACCTTCCCATAATGGCCTGTATCTCTTCGTGGAATTGCCGCGGTTTTCACCAAAACTCGGTAGACATTAAACATCTAATTGACGAATACCATCCAATCTGCTTTTGTCTACAAGAGACTTTGCTTAAACCAACTCAAAGCTCTCTTGTTAAAGGGTACACTCCCCTTAGAAAAGATTATATTAGCGGAAATAGAGCCAGTGGTGGAGTTGCTATATTTATATCTAATAGCTCTCCTTTCACCCCACTGAGTCTCGCAACAAATCTGCAAGCTATCGCAGTTAGAGTCACTGTAAAAACTCTCATTACAGTGTGCTCTATTTATCTACCGCCTAATGATATAATTCGACAAGCAGATCTAGACAGGCTATGCGACCAGCTACCAGCTCCCTATGTCTTATGTGGCGATTTTAATGGGCACAATCCTCTTTGGGGAAGCCCAGACTTAAATCGTCGTGGAAGTCAGATTGAGAAATTGATACACGATCAAAATCTATGTGTACTCAATAATGGGCAACCAACATACTTCCACGCCCCATCGAGGACTTTCCATTCCATTGATCTTGTCGTGTGTTCACCATCTCTGTTTTCTCCCCTGATGTTTCAAGTGGGAAATGATCCATATCATAGCGATCATTTCCCCTTGTTTGTTACATTTCCAGGGAATGCTACAACCCCTGTGTCCCGCCTTCCTCGATTTAAATTCGAGGCGGCGAATTGGGATTTGTTTGCTTCTGCTGCAAATTTGTCAGACGACATGGTGAACCAGGACGACATTAACCAATGTGTAGAATCTGTCACTACAGCCATAATGGATGCTGCTCGCATATCTATTCCTGTCTCGTCAAAACTACCTAAACAACCTAAACCGTGGTGGAATCAAGCGTGCAAAATAGCCCACAAAAAGAGAAAAAAGGCCTGGGATACGTTTCGTAGGTATCCCACTTCCGAAAATTTGACTAAGTTCAAATTCGCAAAAGCCAATGCGCGACGAATACGTCGTCAAAGCCAAAGAGAATCATGGGAAAAGTATGTTTCTGACATAACATCTGCCATTTCCTCAAAACAATTATGGATCAAAGTTCGGAAAGCCATGGGATTGTATTCCACACATTCCATCTCGTTCGTGGAAGAAAATGGCCAGTTGGTTACTGACACGGTAGAAATCGCAAATTCTATTGCGAGAGCATTTTCTGCCGTGTCCAGTTCTACCACATATCCTGGCAATTTTCAGCGCATCAAACACCGCGCGGAATCCCATGGCATTAATTTTACTCCTGAGAGAGATGCTGAACTTTCCTATAATTGCAGTTTTACTGAAAGGGAGTTGACACGATGCCTTCAGAAGACCCGGATGACAGCACCGGGCCCTGATGGCATCACATATACTATGTTGAAACATCTTTCTAGTCACTCTCTGAGGAATATATTGCGACTTTACAATCGCATTTGGGTTGAACATGCTTTTCCTTTGGCTTGGCGACGTGCCATAGTTATTCCTTTTCCTAAACCAGGAAAAGATCCTAAGGATCCGAATAACTATCGGCCAATTGCACTTACCAGCTGCCTGTGCAAGCTTTTAGAAAAGATGGTGAATTCTCGCCTTGTTTACATGTTAGAGAAGACCAAGGCTCTAACGCCATTTCAAAGCGGATTTAGGGTCGGCCGCTCTACGGTAGACAATATCTTGTACCTCGAAACTCAAATACGCCATGCCTTTCTGCGCCGAAACCATCTCGTGGCTATATTCTTCGATATGGAGAAGGCGTACGATCGGACATGGCGATATGGTATACTCCGAGATCTGTATTCCCTTGGGTTTCGAGGACATCTACCGATATTTATTAAGAACTTTTTGGAATTGCGAGAATTCAGCGTCCGCATTGGCTCAGCATTTTCGGATTCTTTTATCCAAGAAGAGGGCGTTCCTCAGGGTAGCGTACTCAGCGTTACTTTATTCGCTATCAAGATCAACGATATCCTGAATCAGTTGCCTCCCTCTGTCCAGGGCAATTTATATGTCGATGACCTGAGCATTTTTTGCCAGGGAAAGGATATGCGATTTGTCGAACGACAACTGCAGTCAACCGTTTCAAGGTTGACCAAGTGGAGTGCAGAAAATGGTTTCAACTTCTCTGTCCAAAAAACATCCTGCGTTCACTTTTGCCGTCTACGAAATCTGCATCCTGACCCAGACATTTTTCTGGCTGGTAATAGGATTGCAGTAGTAGACGAAGCAAGATTTCTGGGAGTCATTTTTGACAAGAAGCTTACATTTTTGCCTCACATTAAGCATTTGCGGGTGTCATGCATGAAAAAGCTCAATTTGTTAAAAGTTCTATCTAATACATTTTGGGGAGCAGAGCGATTCACTATGCTGAATATCTATCGAGCTGTAATTCGCTCCAGATTGGACTATGGCTGCGCCGTTTATGGTTCAGCTCGTCCATCTGTGCTGCGTAAGCTCGATACGATACAGCATTCAGCACTAAGAATCTGCTCTGGAGCTTTTCGCACATCACCCGTCGAAAGCCTCTATGTTGTGTGCAATGAATTACCATTAGCCTCCACTCGCAGTTTGTTGTCTCTGCGACTTTATTATCGCATTTTGTCACATCCTGACCATCCACTGCAGAATTGCCTTCTGGACAGATCTCGGGATGTCATTTTCAGGAATCGACCATCTTGTATCCCATCTTTTGGGATGCGAATGAGAGTAACCCTGAGTAGCACTATCCTTCATTCAATAGAAGTTGCGGAACGTCCTCTTTTTGATGATGTTCCCTGGATTTCTTCGAACTATTCTTTTTTGCATTTGTTTTCTGGACAAGATAAATCAACCACTTGTCCAATTGTATATGTTCAAATTTTTAAAGATCACCGTCATCATTTTAATACCCATACAGACGTATACACGGATGGCTCAAAATCCATTAGTCATGCCGGCTGTGCTTTTGTATGCGGATCTGACACATTTAGTTACTCATTGCCACATTTCATTTCTGTTTTTACTTCTGAATTTTTAGCCTTGTACAAAGCATTAAAATATATTTCTCACCAGACTGTTGGCAATTTCATAGTTTACACCGATTCTAAAAGCACATTAGAATCACTGTCATCGGATTCTAATAAACATCCGTTAGCTTTTGAGGTGCAAACTATTTATGACAAACTTCTCCGACGGGGTTACGGCGTCATACTATGCTGGATTCCTGGGCATGTTGGCATAACTGGCAATGAAGTGGCAGATCAAGCTGCCAAAAATGCCACATCCCAGCTTAATATCCGAATCCCTTATGACGACCTACGTAATGTTTTGCGAGACCTTGTGCGAAAGGACTGGAGCGATGGCTGGAGGTTACAGACGGCTAATAAATTAGCCTCTGTATTTCCCAGCATCCCGTTCCTACCGTCCTTGCCATCTCGTCGATGTGATGTCCTATTGACACGTCTCCGCATAGGTCATACGCGAGCAACACATAGATATTTATTGCTCGGTGAAACTGCCCCGCCGTGTCATCATTGCCAACAACCTCTCTCCATAATTCATATTTTAACTTCTTGTTCTCGTCTTAGACTTGTATATAATCGCTTTTTTAACACTTCATCTCCCACATTGTCCTATTTATTGAATCATCCACATCATCCATCACTATTTATCTTTTTAAATTACACAGGATTTTTGCCTTTAATTTGAAATTTATTTAGTTTATGTGTATATTTTAGAATTTTAATGTTGGTTTAAAAATCTAGTGTTTGGCGCAGCTTGGCCATATTTGGCCCTTGTGCCAGTAAACTCCAATCAACCAACCAACCGTACTGGTCTGGAATTGTGTTTAACTGTAACCGAGGTCGTAATTTTAAATTCTCTGATTGGCTGAGAGAAAAATTGATGTGCTAGTTTTGAGGGATCTGGCAAGGAGGTTTTGGCGATTTATTGGAAAGCGCACCTTTTGACGAGACTTTTTAACGCATCTTTCGAAGCCTCAAGACGTACAGGAGTGTAGCTCCCGTCTTATAAACGCGGACCGTGTGTCCTTTTTCAAAACCCGATGGGTTAATATCGTGCAATAGCCGCCGATGCTGATGCGGGGTTAGAAGAATTACGTAACCGCCGCCACCAACCTCAACGATGCTCGAGAGTCACCCATTCCAGTAGATGTTGCCAGGTTAACTGCAATAACCCCAGCCACCCATCGACGTAGCACCCAGAGGGATGTTCCCGTCCTCTGCCGTTGCCTCTGATGTCAGCCCTGGACGCCTCCTCCATCACCCGTCAGGCCTGTGATCCTCGCCCAGAGAAGGTCCCATCCACCAACCACCTCTGAACTGGATTTCTCTGCTAGACGACCACCACTGGCTGACGCCTTTTGACCGATCACCTCTGAAGCTGACATCGGAGTTGACACTCCGTCGAAGGATGTGCCAAGTACCACCCCCCTTTTCGTCCACCTCCCAATCTTGGACACTTAGTATGGCCGTAGCGGCTTAGCCATGTTTTCTGTTTTTTTTGGGGGCACTCGTATTGTATTCACCTTGATCTCCTGCCACATCTCTCTCGACGAAATCAGCTGAAGGTAGTAATTTTTAATTTTAGTTTACCCTCCCCCTTTTAAATTATTTAGTTTTAACTTGTTTGGCTTTTTGTAAGGTTCTTAAGTGTTCCGTTCCCTTTTTAATTTTAGTGTTTTAATAAATTTGTTTTCTTTTGGTCACAATTTTTAGTCTTGTGTTTTTTGTCTGTTCTAAACTATACGATCACGCTAGGTAAATTCTTAAAATAAACAACGATTAATATTATCGTTCTTCTTTTCTTTCTTTTAATAGTAGGTTTTATTTAACCCGTAAAAGTAACTACCACAGTGTGAAGGACTACAGCTAAACCGAACAAAATATGAGCATGCCAAGTTTTGAAGAAGATCATTCTACTTTATCAAAAGGGAAACATTCCAATAATTACTAAAAGAAAAAAGCTTGTGTGGAAATAACTTTGTTTCAGAAGAATGCTAAACTTCAAGAATTTCCAGTAGATGGTCAGTCAATCAGCATCTGCACAGGCAAAGATCAAGGAGACTAAAATAGAACTTGGAATAAAGTTTTAAATTTGGACACAAAATGCAGAAGCCTTAATAAAAATCAATGAAGACTACGAATTTTTTCAGTACATGAAAACAGACCGAGCATTTGGTTCATAGCCAAGTCCTTCACATTGATGGCCATTGCCATTAAAAACTACATGAGCTCCACCAAAACTGGCTTCTTTACATTAGGATTCAAAGCTGTTGATAAACAAACCCAAGAACTATACTAGGGCACAACGTAAGTTGAGCCAAAGCAATTGAATACTTATACATATCATAGCTTCAGGTTCAACTTAGGTTGTCCCTGAGTATAATCAGAAGAAAGACTTGCGGTAGTGCTGTTCAAAATAATACAGACAAAAAGCTTCTTGGTTTACAAACCAAGAACAGACCAACAATCTGGTCATATTATACAGGGACCGCAGAGCTCCTATTTTCTCCTATTTTCCTATTTTTTTTTAAATTGCTCCTTTTTTTCCTATTTTTTAGACATTTCTCACCGAAGTTATAAAGTGGCACGCAGATTCGGGTTTTTCCGATGAAAGGAATTTTTTTTTATGAAGCTACGTATACAAAGGAAACAACTGCGAACTTTTTCGCCATTACCAAGGCTGAACTTGATGCGCGCACACGGGCACTGAACAGTCAGTTTCTTATCTCTCGAGCGTCAGGAGTGGTATCTTTCTGGGTTTAACCCGGAATACTAAATTTGTTAAAAAATTTCGGTACCTGAAATTCCCGGTGTTTTAAAAGTTTTGGAATGCGGAAATCTAGATTTTTTTAAACTAACAATTTCGCCAAAATTGCAATTTTAAACACATTTTCTAAAATTTCAAATATTTACAGAATCATATGCTACGATGCCGTGCTTTTGATTGCTCCACTCTTGTGTAAATATCAGACGTGGTACAATTCCACGGAAGCGCGGAATTCTGTTTTTTCAGTCCATGGATGCGCTGATTACTGTGCGTCAAGTCCACGGAAGCGCGGACATAAACATAATTCCGCGGAATTATGTTTTTTCAGACTTTAATTTTATCATGGCTGGAATTGATGCATATTTGCTTTAAAATTTCGGTATGTCTTTGTAATGGGTCGTGACTCTGAGATCCATGAGAAAATTTTTGAAGAAATTATATCCACAGAGAAAGGAAAAACCGAAAGCGTAAAAAGTTGGTGTTCGAATGCACCTCGGAAACCTGTTTGTAATGAGAGTTCTGAGAAAGCTCAGATGTTTCTTTCAGGGGTGCTGATTTTCCAAATCCTAACCCAGAATTCCTAGTTTTTAAATAATATTTGTAGAAATATAAGGTACGTATGGCGCCGTTTTGATCGTTATACGCAAGGGTAAATCGGCAAGGACTCGAGAAGAGAAAGACGAATGGAGGGACTTCGCATCAGAAAAAAGTGGACTTTTGATCCTTTTTGTCCGTTTTTTTAGTCAATGGTATTTCGTTATCATAAGACACTTCATCACTGAAAAATCTCAGTTCGTTTGGTAAGAATCGATACTCAATCTAGATAAAGGGAGAAATATCTTCGTCAAACGGAGATGATATCACTTGAAAGTTAAGATGGTTAAAACTCAAATTGCGATGCATCTGGCAAATTAGACTTCCAAATGCACTCTTGTGAGAATTTTTCGTTCATAAAAACTTTGAAATTGGAGAAATTCGCTTAACGCGATCTGCTGCGATCTCCGTTGATAAATTTACAATCCTTTTGCATCTGATAAATAAATCCTTATACTTCACTACTTCCTATTTCATCATGATATGATTTGCACTACTTAACAAAATTGCATTAAATTTTTCAAAAATATCATCTAATTTACGAAATTGAAGTTTAGGACTTGTCATTTGAATTAATCAAAATTGATTTTTTGAAAAAAGTTTGTTACTTTTTGTTTGGCTGACAATAATTTTCTAATTTGTTGTAATGTTTATATATTTCATTAAAGTTATTAGTTTTTATTTGAAACTTTTCACCACATGGACTCTACAAAATTTGAGAACTTAGAAATTTTCTGTTTGGGAAAACATTAGGTTTTTTGGAGTTTGGAAGTTAAGCCTTTTTAAATTTATTTTGTCTGTAACATGTCTGAAGTAAGCAATATGGCAAGGATAAAAAAAGGTGTGAATGGAAGGATTTCACATCAGAAAAAAAGGACTTATTTATGTTGTCCGAATTTTTTAGTCATGGAGATTTCATCATTGGAAAATGTCACTTCGTTTTTTTTATTTTGTGCAAAATCGCTGCTCAACCTTGAAAAACGGCGAATTTCACAAATATAGCATTTTTAACATGCAGAAATATTTGCAATCTTCGCGAAACGCGGAGATGATTTGATAGGTAAAACTCTTTCATTACATCTGGTGAATCTCAAAATGGCGCTGTTTTAAGAATTATTTTCTCTTGTGAAAACTTTGAAATTTTAGATAATCACTAAACGCGATCTGCTGCGATGTCCGTGGAAATGTTTTCAATCCGTTTGCATCTGATAAATGAAGGCTTATTTTTCATTACTTCCTATTTCATCATGATTTGCTTTGCACTATCTAACAAAATAGCATTAAATTTTATTTTAGAAAATGTAATTTATTCACGAAATTGAAGTTTGGGATTATTTTATGTAATAGCTATAAACATATGAAATAAGCTTGTTTCTTTTTATGTAGCTTGCAATTCGTCTCCGTATTAATATTTTATTTAAATGTTTATATATATTTTTTTAATTTGAAACTCCCCCTTCTCGCATCTTCCCCTAAAAAAAAAATTACTTTTTGAAAGTTTAAAAAAAAAAATTATACAACTGTTTTTGTAAATTTTAATGATTTAGATTAACATGCTTAAGTAGGTATTCTATTAACATTTTACTCTTTAATAAATCTAAATTTTCCTTGAAAAAATTACAGAATTTAATTTCCCTTAGACATTAGCAACCTCTTTAATTGACTCCTCAATCTTCTTAATTCATGTACATACAACTTATGCAAAATTTCTACAATGTGTTGGTTAATTAAAAAAAAATAAACTGCATTTAACTTAAAAAAATAATCAAGTTATGAAAATTAAGTATAGTATATAAGTCTTGCTTGAATAACAGACTTATAGATTGGATATAAATGCTTTTCCGTTTTTTTTGTTTTTTTTTAAATTCCTATTTTTTATGTTTAGTATTCCTATTTTTACTACTATTTTTTCTCAAAATTCGGCTGCGGTCCCTGTATTATAGCTCAACCAACAGTGCACTTGTTGCTGTCATCTTCTGAAGTACAGTAAAATTGATAATGATGCATCTGTCAGTTGAATAACAGCACATAACTCATTTCTGTTCTGAAATAATACCATACTAACTTTATTTAATGACATAGTTCTAAAGTTAGAACTTCAATATTTAGCAGAGAGACTTATCACAACAAAGCCAGCTGATGCTGTGACAATTCTTTGTAATCATTTTTGCACAGGTTTTGGAAAAACCTAATTTCATACCATCACAAGTAATACTAGGCTTGGATATCTGACCACTATTGACTCATTATCGGATTTTGGAAATGAACACAGAATTTCTCCACAAACATGTTGACATTTAGCTAGTTGAGCCCTCATTCAATACATCATGGCAAAGACAGTTGCTCTGAATGATGTCACGATTCTGCAGAACATGCTGTAAAACTGAGTAAGTGCGACTACCTCAATGTTGCTAGATCTGAGCAACATTAACATAACAGTATGCAGGTAGTTAAAGCTAAGGCTAACATAAAACTGAAGCCCAATCTCTGCATAAGAAAGCGGTAGAATGATGTCGGCGATGATCATGATCACTGACATTTTACTTAGGACAATATTAACATTGATTTATTGAAAGTGTTTAAGATTAGTTATATTGTGCATTGTTAATAAAGATTATTGTATTCTAAGTTCCTACAAGTTTTAAACATTCTGTTGGTACTCTTGAATTAAGGCTAACCTAATTTGCAAGCATTTATATAAAATAAATGAAAATGTCAATTTACCACCATTGTGTGGATCCGGTAAATTGCTGCGAAAAATTCTGAAAAAATTACAGGAAGTTTCTTTCATACATAGAACACTTTTAATTTAGGGCCAAAATAATTGCAAAACTTTTTTAAAAAAAGTCACATTTTTGATGCACCCTACTAGATATCCAATGTCACTGGTCGAGCGATACTGGATTTTGATTCGTTCAAACTGTTTTTATATCAGAAAACGCACAAATGGCATTTTTTTTCCAGATGGAAACATGACTGCATCAGAATAAGTACAGATAGGATAAAGCTTGAATAAAATGTCTTGTAAACTTACTGTTGTGGGGTTCAGTGCTTGTACCCGATACTCCTGCTTAGGCGAGAGTGATCACTTTGACCTGACTGGCAGAGTATCGGCGTAGCAAGCCGAAGTTCCTCGGATTGAAACCAAGCGAAGCATTAGCATACTTTCAACGGTTGTCGGAAAATGAATCCGAAAACAGTTGTGATGAGTTTGTTTCTAGTGATGAAGAATTTGTGCCTTCAAATACTGAAAATATATCTTCAGATAATGATGACAATTTATCTGATCCTTGCGAATTATCTATTGTATGTAGCAGTAATGAAAACGCTTGATTGTTGTTCATATTCCATGTTATTATTTTTAAATAAATTACATTTCCTTAAATATTGCCATTGTACTGTCCTATTACTGCTGACAAGTTAATTTTGAATTGTTACCCCTATAACAAAAAAATTGTGATTATGAGGTTTATTCGTTTTATTTTGAGTCATAAGCTTTAAATGAAAAATGTTAAATGACTCCCTTTTGTGTTGATGCAGGTACTTCTGGTGCTGTACATGGAGCAGGACCCTGGCCCCGGTAACCTCATTGTTTCTTCCATTTCGGAATACCGAGTTCCCCTCCCAGTTCTCAGCCTGGCTGTGGCCAATGTTAGTTTCTCCAAACTACATGCCTCTGCTGGGTTAAAGAACTCGGACGATGAAGGTATGTACTTATTGAACCAAACCTCCTTTTTCCCCAAATGTTGCTTAGCTTATCTTGTCTTTTCTGCATAAATGCAAAATGTACTTTTACAATATTTAACCCCTCTAAAATTGGAATGTAAGGAAGTCTAATTTAATTAGGGATGAGCTTAGCAGTTACTCTTAAAGAACGGTAGTTATTACGATATTATTGACGAAAAATAATTACTTTTAACTGTACTTAGGTATTTTTCAAGAAAAGGGGGTGGGGGTAAAATATAAGTATTCTACCTAAATTACTCAAAAAAAGACTGTAAAAGTTTTCGTATTTTAGTCTAACATGTTCTTTTATAGTAAAACGTGACATAATTTAGCACATTATTTCATGCTTATTAGAATATGGTTCAATATTAGAAAAAAAGAATGGAAAATGTAATGCATATACAATTACCAAAATAACTTTAAATTTTTATATTGTGTTGAGCCATCTTTTTTAAAACTAATTTTTAAAAAAAAATTAATCAACTATTTTTAGACAATTTATATAATTTCAGTTACATTGACCATTCAATTTGTTTCTTAACATTTTTTAAACTTATTTATTTTCTCTCAAAAATATGTACAAGACATTTTTGAAGATAATGCGTATATATCTTTTAAAGGCAAAGAAATACTAAATACAGTAACAACAACGAAATTTGCTCAAATGCACTCAAACTACTAAATAAGCGCCGAGTTAAAACACACACATCCGCACTACAAAGACATTCCCCCCCCCCCCCCCCCCCTTTGTCATACGAACGCACAAATTATCCTAGATAGATGCTTAAAAAGCATACCAAAAACATTATATGAAATCCCCTCTAAAAAACATGGATATTCCTCACCTGAAAACCTTCATCCGAAAATGCGAAGAAGCAATGATTAAAACCATACAATTAAATTAATCGCAATTGATGTCATTTGCGCAACAAAAGCAAAACTTTTACCGAAGAAAAGCAAAAAAAAACATCCGAAAACTGAATCAAACCACCCTAAATCAATTGAACTCTGCCAAAAAATAGTGATGCAATTGTAAGATAATATGATGCAATATAGATAGTATCTAAAAATATATTTTGAATCAACAAGTTCTGAAATAATTTTTATTGTAATATTTTTTATCGTAGAAATGGTTTGGGTCGTTGTCAATCGTTCGTTAAATTTGGATATGTGCCAAATAGTAGTAAATAATATTTAATTCAGCTCGTTGTGATATGAGAGGTATCAAGGAACAAGTTTGTTTTGGCCAAGAAGTTTGTTTTGGTTTTGAAAGTGGGAGCAAATCATTATTCTATTCCGGTTTTTTTTAGTAACATATTAATAATTTTTTTTAACTTGCTCGTTTTTTGGTTTTTGATCAAATTAAACAGAGCTCTATTACAGTGTTCACTCTAGAAATAAAAAGGGGCAGGGCGCTGTTGGCTGTAAAAGGGCACCCCGTTTTTGAAAAGGCCCTTCTTGTGTTTAAAAGGGCACTTTTTAAAAAAAGGTTTGTGATGGGCGTGGCCACCCGTTGATATATCGGACCCGTGACGAAACAAAAAAAGTTCCAATTTGTTGATCGCTAGAGCTGCATATTGGGCTATTGGTGACGATTCGGGGCTTATTTTGAAGGAAAGACCCGTACAAAATTGATGGTTTAATTATGAAGATGCTACTTAAAATCCAAAATTTGACACTTAAAAATTAATGTTTTCGCTAAAAACCAAATCTGTAACTAGTCCAAATCAGACCCCTTACAAAACTGATGAAAAGGCTACTTAAATATAAAATTTCGTAATAAAAGGCGAATATTGTAACCAAACTATCTTCACTTTAAATTTACACACACATTTTTTTTAGTCGATGTCTTTTTTAAAGACAGCTGGGGAAGCAAGGACGCTTGTGCTTGACTGAAAAGGGCAAGAGGGGCGGCATTTTTGAAAAAAAGGGCATGAGGGCGCTATCAAGATGGAAAAAGGGCGGCCATGGCGGACCGCCCTTCAAAAAACACCTAGAGTGAACACTGTCTATTATATATATTTTTTTTAATAACTTATTGTATTCAGTATATATTTTTGATTTTTAAATGCTACTTTTTTTAGAAAATAAAGAACTGTTAATTCTTAAAAATAATATCTTTAATTATCGTAAATTTAAATAATGATATATTTTAACTGTTATTCTAATATCCCTAAATTAATTAATTTAATTTCAAGTGAAATTTTAAAAAATGCAATAAGTGACACAACATGATATTTAAGAAGAGTGACGAGCAATATGCACTTACGCTAAAACTTTCTATTGTAACTCTCCTTAATCAATGAATAAAACAAACTCTCAATCATCTTAAACAGATCAGTGGCCTTGCAGAAAGTTAAAGAGTGGAATTTTGCTAAAATCTGTAGACTTGAAGGTCATAGCCATTCAAAATTTGAATTTGTATCGCATGTACCAAAAACATGTTCAATTGTTTCAGTTGGACTTAAGTCCTTGCATTTATCATCGTTATAACTCCCATAGTTTTCAGATGTTTGTTAAGATTGTGGCCAAGAGTAGCCCAATCATAATCCTTGTCACTTAGCATCACTAAAAAGCATTTGTAAAATGTATGGCATTACATTCCTGCGAACTTGTATCAATTATGTGTACAAAGTATGGGCTTTAGCCATTTTGTATGGTTGTGCGACTAGCTTATAAAATTGTACTGATTTCTAGTGATTTTTACCTTTTATAAAATTGTATTTGAAAACTAAAAAAGCTCATGAATATACAAGGTGAATGAAAATTAGTTTGCTTGTATATGTAACTGCAACCCAGAACATTTTATTTGTACACAGTTAAAAAAAAAATTATATATATAATGTCAAACTATTAAAAGAAGTTTTAAAATTTAAGCCAGAACGGAAAGATTTATTTTTTATGAAACTTTATTTACAAACAACAACTTACAGTCACATTTAACATTGGCAGTTGTGCTTAAAAATCCTAAGCGATAGTCCAATTTTTCCCAGGAATGCTCAAGTATATCTAAGGGTATGTTCGGAATTTCAACTGTGATTCTTTTCAAATCATCGACTGAGTACAAATAAAACTTCATCTGTGGCGGCCCGTGGTCAAAAATGTTAGTGCAGCCGAAAACATGTAACTCTCCCCCCCCCCCCCCCCCCCATTTGCATTACGGAAACACGCTTGCTATTTATCGGAGATTTTTTTTTACTTAGAGTTGAAATTTAATCTCCATTTCCAATTATAATTTTCATTTAAGAAAATTAGTAAAATATATAATTTTAGTTTGAAAATATAATAAAATTAGGTGCAGCCCGGCTGTACTTGCTGTAGTGGGCGAGCCGCCACTGAACTTCATGTGTAATAAATAAATAAAGCTTCATTAATAACATGCTTTGCCACGTTCAGGTGATTGTGACCAGATGGGAGACGGACTAAACGACTTGGATGAAACCCTCTGTAAATACATAATCAGGCTGTTCTGGATACAAACCAAGTAAGATTTGTATGTGCAATATCTTGCTGTGTGAATATCTCGTGGGTGTGCTATTTCTTGCTTTTAAATTGTGCCTTTATTACCAACAGAACCCTGCAGTCTTGCCGAATCCTCTACAAACCCAAACATAGATCTCCTTTGCAGTCTGTGGGGTCAGTCAGCTCCCTATCGCAAGACTCTTACAGTAAGCTCATGTCTTAATTTATTATTTTAAACTCAACTTCAGGGAATCTGCAGGTACCATTTTCCAGTGGAAGTGGAAAATCATCTACTAAAAAAGAGTTTTCTTCACTTTCACTAGGGAAACTGCAGATTTATGTATTCCAAAACACGAAAGTTTGTTCTTTACATATATCAGAAAATTAATAAATTACATTATGCTTCAACAATTATCAGTATTTTTTTAGAATCACGGTTGTTTTTGCAAACTTGCATCAAAATAACTGTTCAAAAACCAATGGGAATCCCTTGGGGCAATTGTTTGGAGGTTCTCATCTCTTCCAAGTATTCGGATGTGGCATCTCACCAAGAAAATTGACATGCCATTTTTTAAACAATTCTCTAATATAGAACTAGGCCTCGACCATGTGGTCCCCCATGCGCATGATTTCATTACATTTTTTTTATTCAGTTATAAACTTAATTATCATACAAACCTTTCTGTTTGAGCAACGATCTTATTTGAACTTTCACAAGCCTATCAATGTATCTGCACATGCATGTGAGAAATCAAACAAGTTTCCTCATTTAAACACGTTAGCCTAGTGTATCACCACAGTCACCATTGAAATACATGTATTAGCCTAGTGCACTGATGGAATTTCTTTCAAATTCTCCAGTAATCTCCGGCTTCCTCACTTTTGGGCACACATTATGGAGTTGTGGTGCCATGGGTTATCATGCTTATAACATGGTTTTAGTGCATATTTAAAATCAAAGACTATTACAATAGTATTGAGTATTTCTATATTATGTAAAACCCTGCATCCAATTGGAGGTACCAAGTAAAAGGTATATTTGGAAGAATTTTTAGTAATTCAATACAAATGAAGACAGGTCTATTCCTGAAAAATTATTTGTTTAAATTTGTATGTATTTATTATTCATTGTCAAAATCTACACCTGAAACTTGAATTTTGTGAAAATCCGTTTAGTTCTGCATTAAGTTCCCTTAATACTCAAGATTTATTATTATAATATATACTATTATCTATACATTATAAGAGATAACATACATGTCTCTGTAGCAGAGCCTTTCGTGCGTTAAGGGTTAAAATTATTTTAACAATTTTTTTTTTAAATTCCAAAACTTATAACATGCCTTTATAGCTTAGTCGGTATACCTCTGGACTTTAGAACAATACAGAAAGAACCATCATAAACAATCTCAGCATCGACAACCCTCCAATTTCTCTTGCAGTATTCAAGGATGGTCTGTCCGACATCAGCCTAGACAGTCGCGACACCTCCGCCCGGGCCATCAAGGATCTCTCTGCCTCCAATGACCTCCCCTCCCGCCTCTTCTCTTCGCCTCCCACCACCCTTATGACAGAGGTGCTGCTTAGACCTGACGACTTCACCACCTCTCCCTCCCACCACTCTACCACCACCCATGGTGCATTCGCCGCCCAGCAGGAGGTGGCATCCTGCGCCAGTGATTCTCTGCCTGTGGCAGTGGAGCCCCTGCAGCGACGGAAGTCTTCTCAGCACTCTGCCGCCAGTTCCCCCAGCAGGGAGGTGGCAGAGATACTGGCGCCCTCCACCAAAGTGCTGCTCCATCTGGGTAAGTGCCTCTTGTGTTTTATGCTTTTCCCATAAAGTCAATTAAAGAGTTGCTATATGAGAAATCTTTCTTTCGCGTTATCTTTCGAACACATTACTTTTTAAAAATTGTATAATTACTTTTTTTTATGAAATGGTTTATTAAAGTTATCCTCAGTGTTTTAGCTTTGAAATTGTTTATGGGTCAACATATAGTTTATACTAAATTCACTGAAGCTGATTTTAAAAATATGGTATATATACCAGTGTTCCCATGCACTTGGAATTGTCAGAGAAAATGACCTAAAAAATCGGGGAATTGTCAGGAAAAATTAAAAAAAAAGTTGCAATTTTTGGGGAAAAATCAGGGAATTTTTGTCAGATGCTTTTTCTGGCTATCAGCATTTCTTGCGTATCCTGGATACCCAAGTTTGTGCAGAAACTTCAAGCTGGTGTGGGAAAACTTCCACACATGCAAAATAACTTTGCATGAAAAAATTACTTATAAACCCACGTATTTGTCTTCAAAGTTAGAAAATACTTCGTAAATTGTATCAAGAAACTTACAATAACTTTGTTATGTACTTGTTAACCATGGTACGCCACTTCTATAATGCCCCCCAAAATTTGGAAGCCAGAGATAGAGGATAACCAGTGTTCTTAAAAGAAATTCCGAAAGTGACTGCTATTGAAGAAATCTTCTTTTTGTTATAAAAATATAAATTTGAAAAATTGACTCAATTTCTCAATTTTTTTTAAAGCATCAATAACTTATTATTTACAGGCACTTTATTTTTCTAGGTCTATACATTAATCTTCAGAAAAACCATTAATTTTCATGTATTTTTCATTCTGGAATTTATTTTAAAAACCCTCTGCAAAATAAAGGGAATCTTAATGTTAATGGCAACCCTGATATATTTACAGATTCAGAGAGGTATGAATTTGGGTGATTTTGAGCCAAAAAAAAACATAAATTTACAATTATACAAACAAATGTTATAAATAGGGTCCACTAATTCGTGATGCCAGGAAGACACTTTATAGCTAAACTACCTTTGATCTCATAGTGTGTGTCATTTTCAGTCCAATCATGAATTCGTTTGATTAAATAGTATTTTTTTTTTATTTCAATAGGGCAGTGTTCACTCTAGAAATAAAAAGGGGCAGGGCGCTGTTGGCAGTAAAAGGGCACCCCATTTTTGAAAAGGCATTTCTTGTTTTTAAAAGGGCACTTAAAAAAAATTGTGTGGGCGTGGCTACATATTGGACCCTTGACCAAACAAAAAAAAGTTCCGATTTGTTGGTTGACATTGCGCCAGAGCTGCAAATTGGGCTATTGTTAACGGTTCAGGGCCTATCTCGAAAGAAAGACCCGTACAAAATTGATGCCTCTTTATGAAAATATTATTTGAAATCTAAAATTTGACATTTTAAAAGTATTGTTTTTCCTAAAAAGCAATTCTGTAAGTAGGAATCAGATCCCTTGCAAAACTGATAAAAAGGCTACTTAAATCCAAATTTGGTAATAAAATGCCTAGTCTAGCAAACCAATCTCTACCTAGTCCCAAACCATATTCTCTTTTAAAAAAACTTAGAATTTCATATACAGGAACAGGCAACCAATAGGATTTGTGGAATGCCCAGTGCTCAAAATTACCGCGGAATCATCGCGATTTCACAACACGCTTAGTTATAAAGGAGTTTGTTTTTCTATTGTCATAATTTACTTAATTCCAATTTACACACACATTATTTTTAATCGTTGCCTTTTTTAAAATCAACTAGGGAAGCAATGATGCTTGTGCTTGACTGAAAAGGGCAAGAAGGGCGGCATTTTTGAAAAAAGGGGCATGAGGGCGCTATCGAGATGAAAAAAGGGCGGGCAGGGCGGACCGCCCTTCAAAAAACACCTAGAGTGAACACTGAATAGGGTAATGTTATAAGCCAGAGTAACTTTATGAAAAACTGCTTCTATTCACCCAATTTTACAATATTGGAGATAGACGAACTTAAGTTTTTTTTATTTGTTAAACTTGCTGACATTACTTCATCACATAGTCAAAATGTCTAAATTCGCATTATTAAAAAAATTTTAAATTCCAATGAAAGTTTTGTCCATTGTAGGGGATGTATTTTCTTTACTTTTTGTTATAACTATTTTGCGGCAGAAGTATGATATGTACGGCCTAATTACTAAGGATCAGTATAGCATGATACAAATAGAGTAATAGAGATTATTTTCAGAGGGCATTTATTTTTAGATTATTTACTTTTGCTATTTTTAGAATACTTCTACTTATAAAGTTTTACTGAACCTTGTTTTCAGATGAAATGGTCAATGAAAGTGTCACTCCAGGCAAAGACGAAATCGAATCGGTGAGCAACAACTTGGGATCCTTCAGTGCGAGCGGTGCATCAGGAGCATCCAGAAACAGTCAGGAATACCACCTCAAAGAATGGCCACAGGCTCCTGATCCAACAAAAGACTACAGATTAGCTGCTAGAAATGAAAAGTATAGTTACATTTATACTGATCCATCCACGAATAACTTCTTTGCCCACTTGCCGTTCTTGGTACGAACCCTTTGCACTAGAGGAACGTTTGGTATTTACGTTTTTTTCCCCCTTATGAAATAGTTGTATCCCGTTCCTGTTCTATTTCCTCATTATACCCACATGAGGGTGTACTTTTAAATATAGTTTGATAAATAACAAAAGAAAGGCATTTTTATGCTCAAGAATATGCAGTTTTCATTCAATTTAAAGAACAGGGAGTGAGAGTTATATCTCAAGTGCAAAGGGCTAGCTTTGTTAGCTTGCTAAGCTATTAACTGAAAACATTAGAAATCTATAAAAATGTATGTTAATGCATGACTGTTTATCACATAATTCCTACTTCCTCTGTGTATAAAAGGTTGAAAATTTATATATAAATGTTATTCATCCAAGATGTGAACCTAAACCTCTTATTTGTAAAATTCCATTTAGTTCTTATAAATAATTTAAAAAATCTATATAATATGTAAAGTAGAGTGTCTATGTTTTTTTTGTTTTTTTTTTGCAAATCTACAATTTCATTCCAAGTTTGATTTCTATCTGTTAATTAGAACAGGAGTTATGGTAATTTAAATGCAGCCATCGAAGGGCAGATTGTATGTTTTCAGCCATTTTGAAATGCAAATAACTGAAAAACTAATAAGCCTATGAGGTTAAAATTTTGCATTTATTTCATTCTTAGTAGGAGTTCACCAAATTTCATAAAAATCGGAGATGGTGAGGAAAATGACTGTTGATTTGACATAGACACAATGCAAGTTTTAAAGGCATTTAGTTCAAATTATTTCTTTATGCCATAGTGATCTTCAAAGTCGCCCCCAGCATTTCCATCCCGATAATGTAGAAGCCTCAGTCTTTCCTAATGACTTGAATATTCAAGTACCAGCGTAAGTATAAAAAGTCATTTTTAAATATCCTCATTCACTTTGATAAACACAAAAATAATTTTCTACTACAGTTTAATAATGACGAAATTTCCATTAAAAAAATCGTTTGTTTATTTTATGTATTCCTAAGTCTAATTACCATATGTTTGTAATTTTTAAAAAACAGGTCACGGACAAGTTTAGCAGGTCACTTTAAAAATTTTCCTATAGGGTAAAATGGGTAGGAAAGGTACCAATATTTCATCCACAGCTAGGGTAAAATGTGTAGGCAGTGGAAAATTATGGTATGTATGTGTAATAAGGCATTAAAACAACTTTTTGGGTCAAATTTGTAACTTGAGTAAAACAGAATAAATAACATCCATCAACTCTTAAAAACTCAGTATATTATATTATTAAGGGGCTGTTATTGTAACAGTCTTTCTAAAAAAAAAATTGCAATGCATTATTTTGAAAAATCGACTGTTTTCATTGCTTGCTAGTACAATTTTTTTGGTTCTGGAATATTTGCTGTATTTATGTTATTTTTCCTTTTTTTCAATCCATTTAAAACTTTTTGTTTATGTTCTAACAAAACCTGAAAATGGTGGAGGTTTTTTTATGAAAATGTGTTCTTGTTCACAATTTATTTTAAAAACAGGTTTGTAACTTAATTATATTATATAAACAGTATTAAATATATTGTAGATAATTCTTGTCATTTATAAGCTTCGAAATCAAATTTTTGTAAAAGGTTGTTCTTTTGCTGAAGATTGTTAAATTTTCTTGAATTTCATATGCTTTAACATTAAAAATTCGATACCCATATTAGCCCACCTTCAAATCATTGAAAAGCTGCTGAATGAAGTGGATTTTTTTTTCATTGGAATGTATTTAAAGGTTTTTTTATATACAAAACACACACAGGAATATTGGTAAATAATTAAGACTCTTCTAGTTTTTTATGCATCACACTATTGCAAGTATGTTTTTGTAAACTAAAACAAAACAACTGTTTGGCTTCATGTTACTCACCCAGAAAGTTAATATTTTGTTGAATATTGATTAACCTTTAGAAGGCAGGTGTTTGATTTTAACATGGGATTCTGGCCGAAATATTGGCCACCCGCACTGTAAAGGTTAAAACAAAGAACGAGATTAAAGAATAAGTTTAGCAATGTGTAATATATATTTAATTACCAATATACCCATTTTACCCCTCCTTACCATAGTCAATTTTGTTTTGATTAGTCATTTAATGCTGATAAGCACTTAATAAGATACTACTTTGAATCAACATTTTTTTAGTAATTATTTGAAAAAAATATATAAATTTGAAACTGAAGATCAATTTTGTTCTTGTAAGTAGATGCATAATATTTGTTTTTTAATTTCTTGCGTGTTGTATCTAACTTATTACTTTTGTGTGCTTCCATTTTAATATAGTTTTAGTCGAAACTTGGAGTCCATGGACCACAAACTGGACTCCATTGTTCAAGTTCTGCGTGATCAGCATCTTGAAATCCAAGGCCTTCAGAATGAAATTAAAGTTTTACGCCAAGATCAAAAACTTAACCAACCAAACCAAATAGAAAGTACTGTCAGCAACTTAGAGCAATTGATTACTCAAAATTTAGTTCCTCACCGTATCCTTCTTTTTATGTGATATTGACCAGAGTGTGATATTGAATAGAGTGTGTTTTTTGCAAGTTTTCAATTTTGGACAAAATTCTTCTTATAAAAGATTCATTGCAATTTCTCAAGATTTACATATGTACTATTTTTATTTGTGATTGGGTTAGGTATTTAGTGACTATTAGCTAACTAAATTGCCTGTTTTTGGTAAAAAGTCAATTTTGCTAAAATTAGCAATCTGATCATTAAATTGCCATTTTGAAAAAGTGCCATTTTTTTCTCAAAAGACGACCCTACACCTTTTCATTTCTAACAATTAATAAGATAAAAAATGTTTAATAGCTTATATTTTGTATTTTTTCTCAATATAAGCCTATTTGTGGGTCGCAAAACACAAACTTCCTCTGTATTAAAGGCTAAAATTTGTACATAGATACTATTCATCCTCCAGATGTGCACTCTTGAGACTCAAAATTTTAAACAGTAGAAAATTCAGGCCTCGCAACATGTGCCTTTTTTCCAAAAAAAGTCCTTTTTGTTACTTAAGTATTTCAAGTAACAAAAAGGACTTTTAGGGAAAAAGGCACATGTTGCAAGGCCTGAATATTTTTTTTTTTTTTTTTTAAATATGATGTCTTTTGTCAAAAAGAAAACTCAAATTATTATTTTTACTGGAAAAATGAGTCGAAGTGAAGTAATTCAGTGTGTGTTCTTAAACGTAGTTTCATTGCTGCAACAAAACACATGCGCTGTCCATCATTGATTTATATAATATATGTCTATTTCTGCCAAAATTAACAAACAGCTTATAATACATTCAATAATGGGAAAAAATATGTATGGATTTATTTAAATTGACTCGTGAAGAAAGAGTTACTCAATGCAAGATCATCTCAATATATGCAGCCTTCGAAGAATTGATGTTATCAAACTGGAAATGATATATTTTTGCAGTGGACTGGTGTTTATGTTACTATGATTTAGGAATAGGGATGTTTATTGCACAATCTGTACACTGTTTAACCAATAGTTATTAAACTCTTGAATTTGGTAAGGGAAAAGTCATGGAACTATGACTGATGTAATCAAATCTTGATTATAAATTATTTGCCTGGCACAAACAATAATTGCACGGCAACTTTTATCAGCTGAGTGACTAAAAAATAAAATCTAGCTGCTTTGGCATTGCACTGCTAAGGAACATGTTAAGGCATATACATTTTTTAAAAAAGTTCACTGGCCCCCTCAGAACTCGGATTTACGACTTATTGTTCTGAAGTGCCACATGCTGCTGACTAAGCTATAAATGCACATTTTCGATTTTGAAAATGTTTTTAGATGTTTCTTTATGCGATAATTTTAAAACTGTTATAAAACTAAATGGAATTTTACAAATTTCAGCTTCAGTGCAGCACAGTGCATGCACTGAAGATTAATAGTACTTGCATATAAATTTTCAACCTTTTATATACAGAGAAAGTAGATGTTTTAAAATCCGTAGACAGACTTATTATAGGTGTATCCGATTTTTCTTGCATTTTTATCAGTTTTTAAATTTTTATTATTTTTTAGCTATATTTTTAGTCTTAAACAAGATTTTGCATTATCTACTACAAGGGTATTGCACCTGTGCAAATTGCTTTAGTGCATGTTTTCTGCTCCATGTTGCTCCAAAACACTTATTTTTAACCAAATTGTGCCGAAGCTGCTGTGCAATTTGTCCACAGTTGGCTCTTTCTTTTAGGACTGCGTTTGGGCTCTTATTTTTAGGGGCTAGTTTGGGTTTTTACATTAAGCTTTGACTTTTAGGAATATATTTTGATTTTCTTTAATAAATTAATTTGGGTTTTTTGGCCACTTCGTTTAGATTTTTATTTAAAAATCTTCTTTTGTAGGTCTGATTTTTATTTAAAAATCTTCTTTTGTAGGTCTGCTGTATTCTTTTAGCTTTTATGGGTACACTTGGTTTTTCTCTTTGAAATAGATTTAGTTTTAATTTTAAGGGTACATTAGGATTTTTTTTACATGTACATTGGGCTTTTTTATATTTACACTGGACGCTTCTTTAGGAAATTTAACAGATTTTGTTTCATACAAATTATTCTTTCTGATAACCTTTAAAAGGGTTGAAACCACCCAAAAAAATTAAAAGAGCTTCTGGGGTCACTAATGGCGCAATTCAAATTATGTAACTGCTAGAAAAAATTATTCAAAGTCCAGTTAGTGTAAGGTCTGTGATTTTATCCCATTGCACTATTTTCATTCTTGAAACAATTATGTACCAAGCATTACATTAAAAAATTAACCAGTTATACAACCTTCATTCAGTCTTACCAGATTCAAGATTAGAAAAATTAATTATTAAAATGGCCGAGGATGAAAGAAGGCGGTCTGATCGAGAGCTTGTCCTCCTTTCCGATGAAATCTCGGCTACATTTTCAAACAAATTGGAGAATACATTGAAACAAGAACTTACAAGCAATGTCGTACCACGTAAGTTGATCTTGCTCTCATCATGTTTAATATTTGCCAAGTGTTGTTGTTTTTATGTAGATGTATAATAAATGTATTTTTGTTAGTACATGATCTAGGGTTGAGATTCTTCTGTTTTTTTGCAAAATTCCACTTTCTTGCTTTTTTCTAAATATATTGCATAATAAAATTTAAGGTTTTTAAACTATTGAAATAAATTAGTTATTATATTTTTTTTCGTTATATTAATAGTCTTTACTTGTGTATTATTCACAAACAAATAAAAATTGATACTGTTAACTATTTTTTAGCAAAAGGCACATTATTTTATGAACAGTTTACTTAATTTCCCTTCTGGTACATCGTTATTGTTGAATATGTTAAGAAATTTTAATAACACTAAGGTCAATCCCAAGAATTTTGGGTTCGTTTACAGACTCTTAAAAAAACGGCAACCCTCTGCGTAACTGAAGAAACAATTTTCGTGTGATTTCATGCATGAAGTAAAGCCGTTGTTATAGGGTATAGGATATAGAGATGAAAATCTTTCTCAAATCTATATATTCCCATTATTTTAACAATTGAAAATACTGCTTTTTTTTTTTAGAACAAAAATTATGCTGATCCCCGAATTTTGGTCCATTTATTTTGAAACTTGAAACTCAACAACACTTTTAGTTGTTTTTATCTCTGTATGGGAACTACTTAATAGAAATTTTAACTCTGTAAATAGAAAATAGGGTAGAAATCACACAATTAGAACTTCAAAAAACTGAACAGACTCTGTCTGAACACACATAAGCTTAAAATATTTTCTAATTTTGCATGAGCTCCCTAATGTTATTGCGTGCCAAATATGTTGGTTATAAAATTTTATTTTCATATAAGTAATGTAATATTGAAATGTCGTATTTGTCTAGTTTTCATATACTAATTATATTAAGTCATTATTACTTTGATATAGTATTTTTGTTAGGCATCTAAAACTCGCAAATTTTTTATTACTTGCAACATCTCACATGTGTAATAAATTTACTCGTATTTAACAAATGTTCTGAAGTTTTACATATTCAAACTAATATTTTACTAATGTCAACTGAAAACAGTCAAATATTTATAATTGTGGCTTGGAATAAGAAGGATCAATGTCAATTTTTTAAAACTTCTAAATGGAATAGAAACCAATGTTATCAGGCTTCAAATAAAACTGTTCTATGACTCTTCTAATAAAACAATTCCGTAACTTTGCAACAAACTCAAATTTAAAATCATTTTTCTCAAAACTGTCAATTCTGACATGGGTCCTTCTTGTTCCAAACCACAGATATACAAGTTTATTCTATTAACAATATTGTTTATTTGAAATTTGTAGAAATTGTTATTTTAAATTAACAAGGCTCAATCCAAGAGGAGTATTTTTTAAAAACACTTTTATATTAAACTTGCATTTGCTTTAAACTTAAAAATTTCTCAACAAAAACCATTTATTAAGTTCTCCATTTTTATTACAGAAATAAATCGTGTGTTGGACACAATAGCCCAAAAGATGCAATTGGATTTTAGTCAAAAGCTAGCTGCTACGGATACAAGTCTGCGGGAAACTGTAAACAAACACCTGAAAGGGAAAGTGAGTGTGTGGAAGAAATATTTCACTGTCGATTTTTTGTTTGGTCACTAAACAGAAAATTAATATTTCTTTTATTTCAAATTAGTGATAGTTTGCAATAATCAGCGTTGGAGTTTTCCCCCACTTTCTTGTTTTTCGCCATATAGAGTGTTAATAGTCTTCACATACAACTAATAGGGAAACTATGTTATGTTATTTTCAATCGCAAAAGACTCACTTATATTTAGCAAAAAGAAACTTATTTTATGAAGAGCCTACTGAACAATCCCCTCTTCTATTTCTGTATTGCTGAAAATGCTATGAAATCTCGGTAACACACAGGCGGAATAATTTTTCAAATTTTATGTGAGCTCCCTCGGGTACTTGTGTGCTAAATGAATGGTTAAGCAATTTACATGTCTGCCTACATAGTAATATAATATTAATATTCTGCATACATTTCCACATAACTTAATACAGAGTATCAATATAAACTAAAAAACCGGGAAATCAAGGAATTATCATGAATTTTCTTAATTCTGGAAATTTTCAAAATTCTATAAAAAAAGTCTATAAAAGTCAATTTTATTATTTTAACTAAAATAGATCAAAAACTTATATTTACATAAATGGATATATTGGCAGTCTCGTAATAAACCCCTGAATAAATATTTTTGATAATTCATTAAGAGAAAATTTAATTTTTAGGTTAATATCTTATAAGCAAGCATAACAAACTGCAGAAAGAAATATTCCTTTCCCCCCCTTCTACTCTTTATTATATATACATAAAAAATATTATAACTGTCTTCAGTTCATGGGATAAAAGATGCTTTTTTTTTTAGATAATTTGCTCAACTATAAGACCCATATCTAAAACTTTTATGTTTGAAAATAGCAAGTTGTGAAAGGAAAGGGACCTTATTTGAAAACCTTTGGAAGAGTTGCGCAAAAATATATATTTTATTTAAAAAATCTATAAAATAAAAAAAAAATCGTGATTTAAATCTGTGAGCAGGAAAGGTGTGTCACTCACAAAGAATATGGACTATAGTTTCTTCTGATCAGTTGATTAAAAATTGCAATGCAATTTTTGCTAGTGCACGGCTAGCTTTAATCATAATAACTGAATTCTGATGCTTAAAGTGGTACTACGAATGCAATTTTTCATCCTATCTGTATAGGCTTTCATGGACAGCCTGTCTCAAAGTCTGTCTGGGCCACTCCAAGCTAGCGTGCAGTCTGTCTGCAGAGATGTCTTCCAAAGCAGTGTTGTCCCTTCTTTTGATAAAACATGCCACACTTTATTTGTTCAGCTCAATGAACACTTCACGAAAGGAACTGTAGAGTGTAAGTATTCAGTACTTCAAAGTTATTTAACACGACATTTACTGTATTCATTACAAGTTGTTTGGCTCCATCCCTGCAAGCTCGTAGCCAGGAATTTGTGAAGTAAGGGTCCAACTTTCGTACTGGGGGGCAATTTTAAGCAAAATTTAATGCATATTATGCAATTTTTTTAATGTTTTAAATAAATTAATCAAGTGCATATTTAATAGTTATTATTAATCTTCATTATGAATTAGTTGATCATGAAGATTATTAATTATCTTTCTATTATAAAAAAAAAGTTGCTGCTGTCGTCAGACATTAACCTATTGCGTCTTCCATATTTTCAGTTGTATCTCATAATTATGAAATTCCCTGAGATGGAGAATGCGAGATTTATGTGGTTTTCAATGTTAAAAAAATGATTACACCACAACACTGTGAAAATATTTATTAATTTATGAGGTTACATGGGTTCTCCCTGTGTCATTCACGTCCCTCTCTCAACAAAAACACATGACCAGATAAAACCTACTAAATTATTTTGCACAAACACATATCCATACATAACTTCTTTTACAGCACATGTACAGTAGGGTGCATCAAACGCCCCATGTTTTAAAAAATTTCATGGAAATTATCTGTCCCTGTTCTAATATATCAATTTAATTTGTACAAGTACACTCAATTTAAGATTCAGGCAATTTCGGTCGTTTACGCAGATTTTTCTGTTTTTGTCGATCTTGTTCGACGACCTGCAGAACATGTTGGTATTGATCTTCATGTTTTGCTGATTCTATGAAATCAGTACTTAGCTTCACCCCTCGTTCTGCACAGTCATTGACAACATTCAATGCTTGCAACTTTGTAAATAATGTGGTGTAGGATACAGAGAACTTGACCATTCTGAAACATATTTTATTAAAATATTTGAGTGTAGTTCAAAAAGATAAATTAAATACACGAATCCGTTTCAACTGAATTAGAAATAGTTGTATTTACCTTGAGATTTTTGGGTTTTCCAAAATCCATACCATATCTATCTTGCAATTTAAAAGCAGTATCAGTGGAATTTAGTTTTGTAGCTAGCGGTGTATAACCATAGCATTTCGTACTTGTAGTGGACTTTGTTGCTCTAATAAAGGACAAGTGGAACCATCTCTTCTGTAAGATATCAGCAGTAATGGTTTTCAAACGCATTGATTGCATTTTCAGGTATGATGGGATGGACAAACTTATACTATGTTATAAAAGAACGAAGCATTTGTAGGTCATTCTAAGGAGCATTTATGGCAAAATCACAGGTTATTCACCCAGTGCTGTAGGCGAGAGTGACAAAGTCATGCAGTTTGACATGTTGTTGTGCCAGTATGTAGTTGCTGATGCTGCTCAAAGACTAATTTTAATTATATATAACAGTTCCAGCCATCCAACGTGCTTTGTGCAAGGCTCCTGGTCGGTTTAATTTTACTGCTTGTGCAATATTGTGAAAGTCGAGGTATATTACGCGATGATTTGTGAACTCCACATAATCATCTCTGTATTTTCCCGAATCGATGGCACATTTTGCTGCATGGATTGCACTGGCTCCAAGATCAAACTATACTTCTCGCTTGTACATTCACTGACGTTGAGTCCTATGGTTCCAATTTACTATGATCTTCATCCAGATGATCAAAATAGTTTAAATAAGGTTATATCTGGTGACTTAGAAGCCTCGACCTTTAAGTCATCAAAACATGAGACAAAATTACTTCTCTAATATGATGGCGGCCAGCTGGCCAAAGAGGCTTATATCCCAATTTCTTTTGCACACTGACACAAGCAGCAGTAAGAAGTTGTGTCAAATATCATGTTCATAACTGTTTGTGCATTGCTAAGAAGTCAGCTGCTCATATATTAAGTAGGCATATGATTGAGTCGCATTTACTGTCAGTTCCTTGGGGATATGCAAGCACACCAAGAATCTTTTGCTGGTGAACATTTCCAATGACAATAGTGAAACGTTCTTTTGTTTTGTGCTTATTGGACAATGCCGTTGAGTTGTATATTTAAGGAAGCACTACTGTTCCTTGCAAGCAGTTGAAATCTCCATTGCAACTCGCCTATTCTTATTCTGTCTGATGTTGCATAAGATGCTGCAATTGTACATGTATCTGCTGCTTGTAATTAATGTTTTTGTATATGCTGCCTGTTGTCCTGAACTCATAGTTAGTGAATCAATATTAGGTTTCTGCATAATATTGTATGGGATGAATAAACTCATTCCCGTTCTTTTATATTGATTGTGACAATTTGAGTACTTATTGAGAGTCCTTCAAAATCGAAGTTTTTTACATAATTTTTGTCACTTTGTTCATCAAAATCATCAGTAGACCTAATAATAGCATTTAATATTAAATTGGAACTAAATTTATTATTCACTTTACTTTTATTTTTATTCTTTCAGAATCAAAAGTAGAAATAAGCAAAATAAAAGTATAAAATCGATTCAGAATCAAAGTAGTAAATCCGTTAAAAATGAAAGCCACACGTTGAAATAAACAGGAAGGGTGCTGTGTACTGTAAAGTGTGAACAAAGCTAGAGTTGTCACTTGTCACCTGAAATCAGTGAATCAATGAAGTCACCTGAATTTAATGTTAATATAATTTATTAACGTTAAATATTTATATGATCCATATTTTACTTCATTATAATTGTTTTTCTAAAAATATCATAAAATAATAGTTAATAAAATAATAAAGTAATTAAATATGAAAAATGCTGAATTTGGGGATTTTCCCCCCAAAAAAAGAAATTTCAAAGCTGTTGTGGACCCCCTAAAAGTGTTTGGAAAGCGAAAATTTTTCGTATGTCAACTTTTTATGGGTAATGGAACATTTTTATATTGGGGACAAAGTGATTTGTTTCTAGAGGGGCAATTGATGCACCCTAATGTACAATATTTAAGGTGTCGAATGCAATGCGTGCTAAGAATTAGTAAACCTTCTGTTTGGCTGTTCCGTAATTTTTCGGGCTCACTAGTTTTTCCAACAATACACATAACTTCCAAATTGGTATTAATATCTCTGCTGCCAGAGAACATGTTTAATTACTATTATGCCTGTTGCATTTGTGTAATTTTGTGTTGTATTCCTATATATATATATATAAAAAACTATTTTCAAATTTGGATCATTAAAACAGCAATTTAATTATTGTCTATTATGTTCTCTATTCTGGGTAGTTTAGTTGTCAATATTTCCTTTTAGTTTTAAAAAAGGCATGGCTCTGTGCATTTTCAGTTTTATTTGTTTAGAAACGTGACCCACTGCTTGAAAGAAAATGGAAAGCAAAGCATGTTGAAATTTGAATTATGAACAATATGTGCTGGGCAAGTGATGATGATCAATATTTAGAATAACAGTTCTTCAAACGCTGTAAAAGATATTTTTTTAAATAGAATGAAATAAGTTCTTTATTCAATCAATAGATAGCGCTATTTAATTTTATCAGAATAACATAAATTCGACAAAAAGAACAGGTAAAACTATGAATTGCTCTTTTAAAAAAACAGAAACAAATTGTTGCTTAATAAAATTTTATAAAAATGGTTTGTCACTGTAGTAAAGAAGACTGCTTTAGTTGAAAGTTAAAGTTGTTCAGCAATAACACGTTCCATTCCGATCTGAATAAGAATTTTATCAGTTATATCTAACAAACGATTGTTATATTCTTTTATGATTATATTCAATATGAACAGACCGATCGAGTGTTTGATCACGGAGGAGATCGCAATAGTAATATTACAATATAATCCATTTTAAAATTCCTAAAAATACTCCATTTCACAATATTTTTTTAGGCACAACTTACAATCTATCATTTTCCAATTAATTACATATCATGACCATGAAAAACTATTTAAATTTCCAAACAGTGAAAACAACTTTGCAATTTCAAAAATTGTGTGAGCATCATTGGGTTAAATAGTATCCAAACTTAGACCGTATTACATGATTTCTAAGTTGCAATCCTGTGTTCAGAATGATAAAGAATGCTTCAGTAAAAATGTATTGTGGCTTTTTTTTTCTAGATGTCCAATACCTTGAGAAACATGCAAACAAATCATGTTCTTCTATTGATAACATGCTGATCCAGGTACGCGAACAAATCAACAAATTCGTCTCTGAAGCTCAACAAACAATTAAAGCTCAAGTAGCAAATGTACAAAATCTCAGTGCTGATATGATGAAGTAGGTATTTAAACATTTAGTAGTATAAATTATAAAATCTAGATGTGCAAGCTGTCTCGTTGCAATATAACTCCAATTAGCCGATTTCAATTGGGACCAGACCCCATCCGGATAATTGGATAATTTATTGAAATAAAAAGGCTATTTCTTGGAGAAAAAAAACTTATATTTTGTTTTAGTTTGTAATGTAATTGAATAATAATCTGGATAATTGGAGTTCTACTGTAATGAGTTCACATGCTAAGCTTTTCATGTGTGGTTAAAATGTATTTGTCTATTTTTATTCTATCCCCTCGCCTTCTCATTCAAATGACTTGTTTACTGATCGCTTACACTGAAATGATGGGATCAATGAAGTTACACCCATCGACATATTTTACACACGCCTATTCACGCATGGCACTGTGTTTTGTAGCCATGGCAGCTGCATAGTCTTTTGTACGAGGTATACAAGTGACTGCTGTCATGTATCGCATTCCTCAGCACTTCAGGGATGTTGTAGGTGCACGCAAGGGATTCCCTATCTAAATAATGTTGAAATTCCTTGGTTTGCCTAATTTATTTTTTGCTATCCTATGAACTCTTTTATATAAATTAACTCGTGCATGCATAGTTTAAAGGCTTGGTTATTAGTTTAAAAAATAATTTGTCTAAGTAATTAGTTGTCTTTTTGGAATCCAGAATTCTTTTAAATTATTTTATGCATAAATCCATGGGTTAATTTATGTAATTGTTATGTTTGTAACCTTTTAAAATAAATAAATGAGTAGTTTTTGAAAAAAAATTATCCTAAATGCAAAAAATGTAGTTTTAATATAGTAAGGATTTAGTAAAAAACTTACACTTACAAAACTTAGTGCATACCAGCACCATAGCTTTGTTAACCCGTAACTGTATCATCAGCTAGACTATCAGGGACCGCAGACCTCTTATTTTCCATCTTTTTTTAAAAAATTATTGCATTCATTCCTATTTTTTAGCCACTTGTCACCTAAGTTATATGGCGCACAGATTTGGATTTCTCCGATCAGCTGCAATTTTTTTTATGAAGTTACGTATGCGCATGAAACTGCAAACTTTTTTGCCACTACCAAGGCTGAGCTGGATGCACGCACAGCCACTGAACAGTCAGTTTTATACATCTCAATTGCAGATATGCGTCAGGGGTGGTACTTTTCCGGGTCTCACCACATAACTCGGAATACCGATTTTGTTTGTAATTTTCAAAATCCGAAACTTTGGGCGTTTAAAAAATTTTGGACTGCAGATTTCTGAATTTTTATTAACTAGCAATTTTGCCAAATTTCAATTTTAAACACATTTCCTAAATTTTTAAATATATACAGAAATAACAGCTGAATGATGCGCTTTGGAGCGCTATATGCATGTGTAAATATCAGACATAGAACAATTCCACGTAAATGCAGAATCCCGTTATTTTAGACTTTAATTTTATCATCCCTCGGATTGAAGCATATCAGCATTAGGATTTTGGTATATATGTTAGGGTATCGTACCTCTTAGATGCAAGAGGAATTTTTTTTTAAAATTACCCACAAAGAAAAAAAAATCCGAACTCACAAAAAAGTGGTGTTCGAATGCACCTAGAAAACCAGTTTGTACTGACAGTTCTGAGAAAGCTTTGATGTTTCTTTCAGGGGTGCTACTTTTCCCGATCTTCACCCAGAATTACGGGGTTTTAAATGATATTTGTAGAAATATAAGGTACATATAGTGCACTTTTGACCATTATACGCAAGTGTAAATTTGCAAGTTCTCAAGAATAGAAATGTATCATTGAAAGGACTTCGCATTTAAAAAAAGTGATTTTTTTATAATTTTTGTCTGTTTTTTTTAGTCAATGGTATTTTATCATCATAAGACACTTTATCATTGAAAAATCTCAGTTCGTTTGTGAAGAATCGATACTCAATCCAGCAAAACGGAGAATATATCACTCGAAAGTTAAAGATGGTTATAACTCAAATTTCGTTGCATCTGCGAATGCAACTTCAAAATGGCACTCTTTTAAGAATATTTCATTCATAAAAACCTTGAAATTGTAGAAAATTGATTAACGCGATCTCCGTTGAAAGGCCCTCAATCCTTTTGCATCTGATAAATAAATGCGTATACTTCACTACTTCCTACAAATTTATGATTTGATTTGCACTACTTGACGAAATTGCATTAAATTTTTCAAAAATATTCAATTTACAAAATTGAAGGTTTGGACTTGTCATTTGAATTAATAAAAATTTATCTTTTGAAAGAACTTGTTACTTTTTGTGTGGCTTGCAATTCGTTAAAAATTTTATTTCCCCTAGACCAGGGGTCGGCAACCAATTGAAACCGAAGAGCCAAAAGTTGCAATTACAATCGACCTGAAGATCGCCAGCACTCCATATGCCAACTTCTTTACCTCACTATAACATTCTAGAAGACTATTCCATGCGCCGAATATGTGGGCTTCAACTCACGGAATTTCTTTTAAAGCTGTCCACTTGTGCTGCGCGATGTTTATGCATTTCTGGACCTCCAACTTGCTCTTGAGTTCCGTGAACTTGCCACTCCACAAGTCTTTGGTTTTCAAATCTAGCAATTGCATTTGGAGCGATCCAGCATCAATTCCAAACGGCTCAATGTTGATCTCATTTGTATTTGTGTTGAGAGAATTTAATATGAACGCGAGAGTACTTTTGTTTGTTTTGAATTACTCGAATCTTTCAGCGAATCTATCCTTCATGTTTTTTAAAGCTATGCTGAAGTAATTTGTGTCAATAGTTGCATTGGTCTCATCGCGATATTGCTTCAGATTTTTAAAATGAAGTAATTTACCGCTCTCCATGTCTTCAACAAAAAGAAGTAATTTTTTTTTAAAACAAACTACTTCTTCAAGCAATGCGTAGGCTAGGTTGCCCTTTCCTTGCAGTTTTATATTTAGTTTCATTGTGGTATCTACCGATACCACAATGCAACTAATCCTGGCGATTTGTAATTAACGATTATGAAAATAGAAGCTATTGAGAAATTAGGTACTTAAAAATATATTTTCTCTTTTTTTTAAGGGTTTTGATAATAAATTATTAATTTTTTCATATGGAACTGGAGAGCCGTAACTTTACATCAAAAGAGCCGCATGCGGCTCGCGAGCCGCAGGTTGCCGACCCCTGCCCTAGACAGTACCAACCTCCTTAATTGACTTCTTCATGTAGAATGTATGCAAAATTGCAAATATATACAAAATTACAACATTGTGTTGGTGTTTTGGTCAATTGAAGAAAAAAAACGCATTTAACTGAAAAAAATCAACGTAGGAAGTTTAAGTTATAGTAAAATTCTTTAACCTGTCCTTCTAATGTAGGACCTTGACATTGATCGTGTGCTGCTTGATGGCAAACTTATAGACTGGATATCGGTGTTGTTCTGTTTTGCAATAATTAAAAATATAAATTCCTATTTTTTGTGTTCAGTGTTCCTATTTTTACTAGTATTTTTTCTCAAAATACAGCTGCTACTGCAGCCTGCTTTTGCGGTAGAGCTTCTGTCGCACTAGACGCTCTAATTTTGTTGGAATTGAAAACACCAAATCGACTTAAAGTACAGCCGCGTTTTTCAAATTATTAAACAAACATTCTAAGCATTAATTCAAATCAATTGTCAAACTATTTGTTATTGTTGGTAGAATATTAAACTAAATTCAGAAACATAATTGGCAAGGATGTGACAATGTCATATCTCCCATGTTTGTAGGAAAAACATATAATGTTTACAGGAATTTTACTATCAATTTAAAAAAAGAAACAAATTTGCAGAAATTTTTGCATATTCTGCTGCTACTAAAGTATAAAAATAACATTTTAATAGCTCCTAATATAATAAAAACTAAAAAATTCAATTAGTTTTTAAATATTAAAGTTTACATGCAAACTCTAATTGAATGTTCTCTCTGCAGGCAACATGAAGTGCTACTGTTGGACATACGCCACACGGTGCAAGAAGAACTTAAAAAGCAGACTGCAGCTGTAGTGCTCCACTCCCGCTCCAGCACCCCTGTCCCACATCTGGCGGCTGACAGGCAGCTGCAGAAGCAGCAGATCATGCAGCTAGTGCGGCAGGACAACCTGGAAGAGGCGTTCCAAATGGTAAACTGCTTGTTTTCCTATTTTCTTTTTAGATGTGAGAGACATTGCTGCTTATTTACACACCTAGTATTTATCATTTTTATTTTATTTTTAAATTAGCTACGTTTCAGTTGTGCAGTGTGTCGAGCACAACTGGACTCGAGTTGTGATAGACTACGCATGTGTAGCATAAAGTTATAAAAATATTGAATGTGCTCAAAATTTTAACTAAAGGCCCTTACATAATTTTTGGGAAGCTAAATTTTCTTCAAGCGTTAAAAAAAGGGCTGAAAACTCGTTCAACCTTAAGACAGGTCTGTAGCTAGAAATTATTTCCAGAATTGGTAAAAGAAAAAAAAAGTTATTTATGTTCATAGCCTTATAAAACTATATATAAAATGTATGTGTATTCAATCAGCTTTTTTACAACTTTCCCTTTTTTACATTGAAGGTTTTAGGAAATAGAAAAGGTTTTGTAATTAACTTGTAATAATGCTTTGATATTGAATAATAAATGTTAAAATATAAACTCATAGTGGGAACTAAGGGTTGGGAAGCACCTCGAAATCCTCCAAATTACCCCATATGATTGATTATCTTTATCTATGATCTTAAATCATGATCATAAAAGAATATCAAGATTTTTTTTTTTTTTAAATATTAAAAAAAAATTATTTATTATATTTAAATCAGATTTTTTCTTAAAACGTTTAACTACTCTGCGGATGTAGGGTCTTGTAAATACCCGTCCCAAATTGCATGTTTCACGCATTCGTTACATGTTGTGTATTCTTTCTCTGTTACTTTCATACTACCAAGGTGTGAAAAATCAATGTATTTATGTAATACATATTTATTTTGTATCATTTTACATACCATTCTGAAGACATATTTTATAAATACTTCGGGCATTTATGAAAGAAAGAAATACTCAGATATTCAAGATATATATATATCTACATTTATTTATTCGAAAATTTTAATTGAATATTTTAAAGTTATACCTATTTGTTTTGTAACACGTTCACGCTGGCGTCGATTTTAATTTGTTTTTCTGTGAGGCGTCGCTCAAATTAATGCTGCGCTTCATCTGGCGGCGCGCGATTTTTGCCTGTTCACACCTGCACACGCGCTTTATGTTTGCTCAGTAGTACAGCGAATTTTTATTATTTTAATTTTCAGCGTCCAATAGCAAAATCTAGTGCGTACCACCAGTGGTACGCGCCGCCCGATGAGACAATCTAGCTCAGGCCACCGGTGGTACGCGCCGCCCGATGAGACAATCTAGTGTGGCCCGCGCCGGCGTGAACGTGTTAAACAAACTTGTATTGCATATTTATAAACAAGCTCACATTAGCTTTTTTTATAAGAATTCAACATTTTTTACAAATAAATAAACTTTTTTTTATTTACTTCAAATTTGTCATTAAAATGAAACCAAATGAAATTTGTTTTTTCTTCCAGAATATATATTTTATTACGTGAAACTAAGAGCTTTCTTTGGAAAATAAAACAATTCAGTAACAAAAAGTCTTAACACTCATTCACAGCTGATTATAAGAAAATGATAGGAAGGAATTGCACCTGGGAATGTCCGCTCTAGTTATAGGCTTTTTAACTGTAAAAAAGTGGTTTTTAGACAAATAATGCTCAACTGTCATCTCGGAAGCATTTTTGGTAAGGAAAAAAAGGGCCGGGAAGGACTTTGAATAAATAAAACTAGGCAAATGAAAAATAAACCCTGAGAAAAGACCAGCATAAGGCAGAAACTCGGATTTCTAGGCAGATACTGACTTCGAGGCTACGGAGCTCCAACGTACTATAAGTATGCAGCTATAGGGTCATTCCATGTCAAATCAACACACTTTTAATAAAAATTTGACCTCACCATCTCCGATTTTGATAAAATTTGGCACATGGGTAGCCCCCATATAGACTAAGAAAAATACCAAATTTTATTCAAATATATCAATCCGTTTGGAAAATACGGCTATGCAAAGTTTAAAAAAAACACCAAAAATCGCAAGACTTGCATATGTTTAACTTGCCATAGCAGCTTTCCTAATTATGCTAGAAAGGTGGGTGAGGTGTCATTTTTCTTCAACATTTTTTATGGCCTTTCTTATGATATGCAACACAATAGTGGTTTGAAAAGAAAAAATATTAAAATTTTTAAATGAAAATTTAAATTTTAAATTTCGAAAAAAGCGTATTTTTAAAAAATTTCAAAATTTTTTAAAAAATAGTTTATACTAATGTTAAATGATATGCAAAGTTTCAGAGTGGGCAGATAAAGGGTTCATAGTTAAAATAATTGAAAAACAAAGCAGTTTTTCATCAAAATTCTGACCATATGATAAAGAAATAGCAACAGAAAGCATAATACATGAATTTTTTTTAAAAAAAATTTGAAATAAGGAAAATAAATCAAACATACTTGATATTGATGATTTATCCTTACATTAGAGGGAGATTTTTGGTTGAAAAGCATTTGTCCGGTGGAAATTCTGAACCCCAACTAAAATTTTTTCCATAGTATAAAGCACTATTGAACATAAGAAATAGCAATGTGACTGTTGAGGTTCCTGTGAGTATAACTGAAATTGTTATTATTGTCCTATTTTTACCAACTTTTGCCTGTGTCTTAATTGAAAGTGGTAGAAACATCCTATATTATATATAGGTTAAAATCCTGAAAGGATAGCATAAGAGTAAATCTGAAAATTTTAAAAGAACTTGTATCAAATGGGTGTGTTGATTTGACATGGAATGACCCTATATCCTGTTGGGAGGTCCATAAGATGGTACGTGTTAAGTAATAAAAAAAAAGGGAAAGTTAGATATAGAAGGAATATTTTACTTTGGAATATCTTGGGGGGGGGGTTCAAAATATTGGGAGGTGCACGGGTCTAATACTAGTTAACGCCTATGGTAGCAAGAGCCCTGACCAGTGTGATAGAGGAGCTTACATTAAGTAAAACCACATGTTAGCAGGAACTTTTCACTTCTCAGCTGACGGTTAAATTTTTTATATGGGAAAATTATGATTTATCCTTACATTAGAGGGAGATTTTTGGTTGAAAAGCATTTGTCCGGTGGAAATTCTGAACCCCAACTAAAATTTTTTCCATAGTATAAAGCACTATTGAACATAAGAAATAGCAATGTGACTGTTGAGGTTCCTGTGAGTATAACTGAAATTGTTATTATTGTCCTATTTTTACCAACTTTTGCCTGTGTCTTAATTGAAAGTGGTAGAAACATCCTATATTATATATAGGTTAAAATCCTGAAAGGATAGCATAAGAGTAAATCTGAAAATTTTAAAAGAACTTGTATCTAAAAGTCAAGTTTTTTAAAAAATAGTGCAATACATGGGTTTGTATTATAAATAATGAAGGTGTTTAACCCTTTCTGCCCCAAATTTTTATTAGTGCAGGTAAAAATCTTTGATATGTTACGATTTTAATTGGCATCACTAGGTCTGAAATGGTTAATGACCATAATCTTTGTTATTTAGGCCCTCTCTGCCATGGACGTCCAGCTCGTGCTGTTCCTGTGTGAAGCGGTGAGCGTGGACCAGGTGTTTGGTCCCACCCCCTGCCCCCTGAAGCAGCATGTCCTCCTCTCCCTCGTTAATCAGCTGTCTGCGGACCTGAACGTGAAGACGGAGATAAAAGTCAGGTAGGTCAAAACTCTTCTTGTTTTAGTTACTTTTTTTTTTAGGAACTTTTTTCCATTGGTTAAAGGAACACAGTATCCAAAAAATTGGCGTCACTGTAAATACAACTATTTTGATTCAGTTGAAGCTAATTCTTGGTTTTCATTTAATCTATTTGAACTACACTTAATTTTTTTTTAATAGCAGATGTTTCAGAATGGTTAAGTTTTGTATCCTATACACCACTTCATTCATAAAGTTGTTAGCATTGAATGTTGTCAATGACTATGCAGAATGAGGGTCAAGCTAAGTACTGATTTTAAATAATCAGCAAACCATGTGATCACTACCAACTTATTCTGCAGGTCGTCGAACAAGATCGACGAAAACAGAGAAATCTGCGAAAATGGCCGAAATTGAATGTATCTTAAATTGGGTATACTTGTTTGAATTCAATTGAAATTAGAAAATTAGTAATATATGATTATATATTCTTTTATTATATCACAAAACAATCTTACTCGCATTATTTTGCTAGAATATACATTACTTTTTTTTACTCATGATGCTTTGTTTTTCGGAATTTCCATTTTTATTGTACATTCTTGAAACCGGTGGACCCCATAGATGTTATTCAATTTTTACTTAACTCTCTCTATATATTTTTTTAGTATTTCGAACAAAAATAACATAAGGACAGACTATTTCCATGAAATTTTTTAAAACATGGGGCATTTAATGCACCCTACTGCGGATTAATGTTTACTCTTTATCCAGTTTCTGACATCCTTTTTAAGTCTGATATGAAATAGGATATAATGAATCAGGGACGTTAATGACGAGATGTGAAGCAGCTTCGGCTACTGTGTCAACAAGTTTGTTTCTGGGAAAATGACCCGGTATCTTCCTGAGTAAACGGGAAGTAGGGTAGCTAGCGTTTAATTTTTTGGCCGGCATGCCACCTCTTTTCAGAACTTGATGTTTAAAGACTTTACAGATCAAAAACAGTTTAGCTTATTTGAATGTAAACATGTCTAAATAATTTGATTTAAACCAAAATTTGGAAATCACGACCTTTGCCTACCCTGATGTAATAGCCCTTTCCTTTCTGCCCACCCCAGGTACATCGAGGATGCGATCCCCAGCCTGGACAGCAACAACGCCATCACCCGTGAACACATTCGTGGTGTGCTGGAGAACCTTCAGCAGCGCATCTCCGTCTTCCTGGCTAGGAACCCAGGACACAGGCTGGCGAGGAGCATGAAGAGGATATCCATGACGGTGGACTCGCTCCTCAAGTGATATGTGCTACGGTGGACACCCATTCCAACTCCTTATTTCTCCTCTGTTCGGTTTCATTCATTTATTTTTAGTTGTTTTGCGGCATAAAGTGCACAAGTGGAAATGGATATTTCCATGCTCATTGATTCTCTCATTTGAAAAAGTTTTGAGTTAATGCTTTTACTTGTATTGTATCATAGTTGATCGATTAATAAATAAAAATGAATATTTTTTATTGATCATTTTGGTGGGCAATTTTTTTTTTCTTTCCTTGAATGATTTTGCAGAAAATGAATGTGCAGTAGAACTGTCTGGATCGCCTGCTTTTAAGGGAAAAAATCTGTATTTTAAAAATTTCTGAACAGTGAATGATAAAAAGTGTACTATTGTAGCAATAACGGTAATATGTTAATATAGAATGTACAAATTATAAACTAAATTGTTTTCATAGTCATTAAATTACATACTAAACCAAAATTAGGGGTTTTTTTTAATAAGAAACAATTTTTTTTCCGTGAATTACCCGGATATTCGATTACATAGAAGGGGTCTGGAAGGAATAATGCGCGTCCCCAAAGATCTGTCCTCGTTAACAACCACCTGAGAACGAGAGGAATGCGCGTATGTAGTGGTCTGCGTACTCGCTCGACTTTAATCCCATTGAAAATCTACGAGATGCCCTCTGCTGTGCTGTGTGTACACGTTTTCCTCCCACAGAGTTGCAAACTGCTGTACAGGAGGAATGGCGAATACCTGACACTGTGGTGGTGTACCACCTGATGGAAACGTGGTCACATGCTATAAACTTTGGATTCAGATGAGGGATGCTCACATGCCCTGTTCATGTCGGTATTGTTTATGGTTTTTTTTAGCTTTAAAAATAATTTTGTTAATGTCTCCGACATGGCGTCATCTAACAACTTATGAAAATTCAATATTGTTTTCATCTTTGTATGTAATGCTTTATTTTGTTTCATGCATAAACATATTTGCTACTTTCCTGTTGCATTTTGTGTCGATCAAAGTGCGTAATTTAATTTCACATTCGATTACTTGCCAAATTGACATTAAATATTAGGAACCAGGCATCATTATATATTTGCCAAATTATTTCATACATGATTTGTTAAATTGATTTGATTTCATACATGATTTCAAATGATTTGTTACATGATTTTGGCTGCACTAACATTTTTGACCACAGGCCACCACTGCTGGAAGCTAACATGCCAGCTGTACATTTTTTGTTAGCACCCAACCATTTAATAAATATTTCTACAAAACTTAAATATGTCCGATCTTTAGGGAAAGAACAAAACTGTAAACTTTTAGAGTATTCGGGTAATTTCATTTAGAATGGGGAATGCCACACTTGTAAAGCATGGCTTAGATCATAATGTATTAAAATCAATGATTAAAACACGAAATTATTACTTATTTCGAGAGATAAACAAGAAAGCCCACGCCACACTTAAAAACCCATAGTCCCAAGCAGGGAAATATCGTCCTGGCCTGCTTTCGCTGGTCCGCTTGTGATGACATCAGCCCTCGAAAGGTCACGTGAGTCAAGGTCAAGTCGGTGTTGCTCTTGTTCGATCTTCGAAGTCGATTTCTAGTATTCTGCTTAAACACTGCAGCAGAACGGTTTAAATTTTTTTGAGAAAAATGCCGCCAATGTAAAGAAGCAACTCTGTGGTGCTTTATTTTGATATAATGTACTTTTGTATAAGAAAATAGACTTTGTCTCGTCGCCTTTTGAAAATAAATAAAGGAATTTTGGCCACACTGCTCATAAATAGCTGGTACACCCTTGGAGCAGTTGTTTGGCGCATTCCTCCCAAGCAGTCAGTTTTGTCATCTCAACTCCCTTTCGGATAGTCGTTTTGGGAATTTCGTATCAAAATATTTATTTTCATTGCAAATAATAAAAAGTTCACATTTATTATAATTTTAAATACACAGATAAACAATATATTTTATTTAGTATTTGTATCACAACTTAGTAATAGTAGTTAGTAGACTTAGTAACATATTTGGATAAAAAAAATATTGACGAGAAATAGCAGATAACGTTTGCAGAGTAATTTACCTATCAATTTAGAAAAACAAAAAACATTCGAACCGGAAATTATATACATAAATTTGAGAATATTGTGGAGGTCACTTCATATACCTGATCTACCACTTCGGCCCGAGTGATCACTTTAGCCTGACTTGTAGAGTCCTATAGCAGCAAGCATAACGTCCCCGGTTTGATTCCGAGTAACAACCAAAAGGTGCATAGTGCTACAATATTTTTTTTGTAAGCAAACGTAAGATATATTAAAAAATTATAGTTTTAAGTCTAATTTGGCTCTTGGCGTTTATTTAATACGATTTGCACACTTGGGAAAAGGGGGTCCATCAAGCCTGACTGTGGAGTGACATGATCAGGCCTCGCAACAGGTCCCTTTTTTTTCCCTAAAAGTCCTTTTTGTTACTTGATGTACTTAAAAGTCCTTTTTTTCAGAATATGGTCCCTTTTCCTTATTTTAGCAAAAATAATATTTTCCACCCTTTATGACTATAATAACACATTTCTGGCCCTTTCTCCTCCTTATTTAACCATTTTTTTTTATGTAATGGTCATTACAATCATGTTCGTATATGTGTTGAATCGGCTGCTAGGGTGTTGCAGCTCAAGAATATAATTAAACCAGAAAAAGGCTTGCTGTTTTGTGTTTACAAATGTAATTAATCACATTAGTGTGGAATAAACTGTTCTCCCAAGACCAACCACTGGATCTTGTTTATAACAAATGTAAATGAAGCAGGTGAAAGTGTAAATTGGAATTACACGGTTTTCCAGTACCTCATATTCTAATTAAGCAAATACTGTTCGATTTACTTTTGAATTGAAAAGTAGACTTTTCCTGTAATAAGTAGTATCCCTGCTAAATTTTAAGAAATTTAGGCGAAATTTAAAAAGTTACAAATAACTTGAGATTATTACAAAATGAATTTTTTAAAAACTTTTCGCACAAATTTACAATTTTGTTTAATAATGCTTCGATTCCTTCTTTTTTGGTTTGGATTTTCTTCAAATTTGGTTGGAATAATGCGTGAAATAGTAGAATGCTAAGTAGTTAAAAAAAAAATATTATTTCAAATTTTTACTAGAGGTACTGGAAAAAAGAGTGAAAGAAAGTCAAAACGATTCAAAGTATGTTCTTAAACATTGTTTCGTTGCTACACCAAAAAGTATTGATTCATTCACTGATTTATGTTATAGTAGTTATTACCCGCGGTTTCGCACACTTAAAAAAATGGTCTCCCTCGTCGGTTTCAAATCGTTTTAATAATATTAATAGTTTTACGGTGCGCAGGCTTAAATTTTGTAGGTCCCTTTTTTTTTAAAGATATTTAGTCCCTTTTTCCCTAGGGACAAATGTTAAAAGTGTTGCGAGCCCTGTATGAGGGAAAACGGTCCTGGTGATCCGTGCAGTTGAAAAAGTGATTTTGTAGGAAACAAAACTCATTTTTTTCCATAAATTTTGAGATAAGAAACTTTTTTATAGAAATCACTATACATTGACGTCCTAACCGGTATGATGGCTCTGAATGTGTTTTAAAAAATATCCCACACATAATTTTTTTTTTCAATGTCATGTAGTGTCAGTTTTGTCCCTTTAATACGCCTTTGAACAAAATTTCATGCACCACTGTCACTATATCTTTCTAATGGGATGAGATGTTTGGAAAAATACACAAAATGCAAATTTTAACGACTGTTTTTTAACTATATATTTATATGTACGTATATATAATTTTCGTTCTGACCTCAGAATGGAATTGGAATATGGGTGCAACAAATCAATGCTTGTGAGAGAACTGTTTAATATTACCTAATATATATATAAAAACAGATGAAAAATGTCGATAACTTGGAATTTTCAACACTATTTTATTGTGTAAAGGCACTGACCTTACTGTTGCTATATAGTCTCAACTCTCCTACAATAACGGCAACATACCAATATATATTTATCCGTGTGATTTTGTCAAATAAAATATTGCGACATTTTTTATTTTTGCATGAAAATAACTGGATCGATAGCTACTTTATTACCTTGAAAAAAATAATACTAAAATACACACAATCTTCCATCGAGATATACAGCCAATGAGAACGATTAAATAAAATTATATAAAAAAAATTATTTCCCACCCACTGTTAAAAAGTGCTATGGAGACGGTACATCTTTCTATTATTATATAGTCTCCACTCTCTTTAGATATCGCAGTTATTTTAACCAGATGAACTAGTATTAGGGGTGAGGTTCTTTTGCCATCCCCAAAGTTTTACAAAATAAATCTAATGTTTTTATTTCTTGAAGTTTGAATTGAAATTAAATATTTTAAGTGCAATAGTTGCGTTACTTAGAAGGCCTTCACAGGTAATTAAAAGGGAACTGTTTAAGACTATATTTATTATATAGTCTCCACTCTCCTTAGATATCGCAGTTATTTTAACCAGATGAACTAGTATTAGGGGTGAGGTTCTTTTGCCACCCCCAAAGTTTTACAAAATAAATGGATCTTACTCTGTGGGTTTTTTAATCGTTCTCATTGGCTGTATATCTCGATGGAAGATTGTGATCTTGTAAAAAGAGCATAGGAGATTGTCAGCTATTTTTATCAGAAAGAACCTTATGCTAATATTTCCTCGCATGATCCTGGAATATGCTATGACTTGCTATCTTTCAGTACATTCTCTCTCACATTGAACAATTATAATTTTGTGTGAGCTCTCTAATGGGTATTTGTACCCTCCACAACTTTTTGTTATCTGATATGTTAATTAACGTAAAATAAACCCGATTTCTTAAAAACTAACTAAATTAAAATTAATTTATTTTACATTAACACATTATAGATTAATAAAAAAATTTGCAGATGGAACAAATACCGTAGAATGGCCCTAATGTACTTGTGTGGCAAATGGGTTAGTTAAGTTATTTACATTTCAACATAAGTAATATAATAAAACGGTAATTACGAATATGCAAGGTCCTATAATGTTAAATGCCATGACACATTTCGACAAGTTGGCTGCCAAGTGCCCAAAGACAGAGTTCCGGGATAAGAGAGTTTATATAGTTCGCAACTCGTTTTGACTATGTTAGATGAAATAACATTCAACTTGTTAATGGGCAACTATTTTAACTAGGACACACAGGTGGCCAAATGATAGATCTAGCTACCTAGTAATGAAATAAATGGTGTTGATCCATTTTCGGATGTTTTTTTCACTTGTACCACTTGGCAGACAGCCTGTCCTATAAGCACTCATGTCTACAAGTTCACTTTAAATTCAAATATTTCTTTATTTTAAATCATATGAATGGTGTTCCACATTTTGAGAAGCAATCCTAACTTTAACTTTTAGAACTTTATATTTAAAAAAAAGTTTTCATAGAAATGTGCGTCTGCTGAAATTTAAATGAAGCCGAGTTCTAATGATGCAAAAAAATTATGTTTTTTTTTTCTAATCACAACAAACAATTATTTTCTAAATAATAGACTTAGACAAATATCGCCTTTTATTAAAATATATTTATTAAAATCAATACAATAATTTACAGAATACATTTTTTTTTAGAATTATGCAATGAATCTCTCGGCTGTTTTTATTCACAATTTTATGTACACAGTGTAAACATTTAGCTCTCTGTAGTTCGATCAGCAGTCACTCTTCCCTTTCGGGCACATTTGGGACAAGGGACCTCCCACCTCAGGTAGCAGTCCCTGGAAGATGAGGAATGTTTTAAAACACATTTTTAAGATAACTGACAATCTTTCTGTATATCATTTTTAAGTAAAAAAAAGCTTTTTTTTTAAGCAAGCTATAGAGTTTTTTACTTAAAGTATTAAGAGTGGAAATCAAGTAGTTATGCTTGGGCCATCCAAGAATGCTGCGTGTACCAGATTATAAATACAGTATGAAGTGTTTACTGCACGATACTTGGGCCAACTCAACGATACTGTTTACAATGTGGAATACTGCTTGGATATACCAGAGCTAGCAACTCACAAGTTTCTAATCTTGCCAACCCAAGTTAATAAATAAGCGCTGATTTCCAAAACATTCTGCACATTGTTTAAAATTTAAATATCCTATGCGTATTTAAAACATAAACATTTAATAGATATAGAGGAATAAATTTGTTTCAACCAAGGACGTCTTGAAAGTGGGAGCAAATCGTTCTTCCAACTTTGGAGGACTCTCTTTGAATACCTTTAGTTTTATTGTTTTATGATATAACAATTTAAATTCCAGTTTTCTTGCATTGATTAATTTAGAATTAAAATGATTATTAATTTTAATTTAATTACTACTTAATAAATATGGTTATATTGGTATTTAGGTGCTTTTTATTTTGAATATTATTTAATTAATGTTTTATGTTATGATTAGCAATGGCAAATGGGTTGGCACAAAACCAACCAATGTCCAACCCTTTTGACTCCCAATATATAAAAAAAAATGCATACGACATTATCATATATATTACTAGTGGGCTCCGTCTCCTACTCGCTGACACTCCCACCCCATGGACTTTGTTGCACAAGAACACCTCGCCTTCCTACGATAAGAGTGGCCTATATCGATTTTGAAAATAAATTATCATTCATACTTCTACTGTCTTGTAGTGCCTTGTAAATATGCAACAAGACTTCGACAATTTTGAGCATAAATACTAAGTTGTCTCTTCCCTTCTTTTACAAAACTGCTCATTCTTCTACTCACCATTCCAAAATACTATGCGAATTCTTCTTCTACAAAACATTTGCTACAAAATTAAGTGAGTCGTGTTTGGCTATGGCATTTGAGTGGCTTTGAGGTAATAAACCACTCAAAACTTGTAACATTTCATTTAAATTTTTTAATGATTTTAAAAAAAAATCAGAAATATTGCACAAAGAAACATGTTTAAAAAAATATTTCCTAGATCTTGAACGTGCCTTTGTAGCTTAGCCAATAGGGTGTGTGACTTTACAACAACAAGTCGTGGGTATGAGTCCCGAAAGGAACCTTTCAAGTATTTTTTAACGTACAGCCAAAGGGAAAAAAAAAAAAACAATGATTATTTCGTTAATTTTTATAGTAAAGCTAAACTTAATATACCATTTTGTAGCTAATATAGTCTATTATACATTGATATACATGAAATTTGCATAGGGAACTATCTTCATACTCAAATGCGCACCAACTTTAAAATTTTTAATAGCAACTCCTACTTTTGATAGCGCAGAAATGTTCCCCGCACTCAAAATGATCTAAATATAAATTTTGGTTAATTTCCTACATTTATATGCAGAGATATTAGACAATATGTATCGATCTTATTTGAGGGGCTACCTCCACATTGAACAAAATATTAGCTAGACTGCGAAATGAAGGACGCGGGTAGAAAATGTTTGGCGTTAACCGTGGTTCTTCTTTTCCTGTGGTCATTTATTCCCCCACTCCCATGTACCCCTCGCCTTTATATAAGAATTTAGACATGCCAACCATTTGCCATTTTTACATGCCAACGCGATCACAGCGTTTTTAATTCTCAAAATTAGTGAAGATTTCTGCTGATTTTAAATTTGTGTAAGACCCCTGAAATGATCATTTGATGCACATTTTAATATAGCTTAAAAACTACAAAGAGGAAAATCACGAAATTTTAGATTTGAATATAAAACGTTTTTCTGAATCCATCATTATCAAAATATAGCATGGTTACTATTCAAAAATTTTATGAATATTAATATCCTAATTTAAATAAAATTAAAAAATATACATATAAGTAATGAAAGTTAGTGTATTTTATTTGAGTCGTTTAGAAGCAACACAGAGAAAAATATCAGCTTAATAAAATTATTATTTCGAAAGATATGATTAAAAGTTTATGAAATTCATTTAACATTACGAGTTCTAAACTTTCGATATTCATAATTAAAAATCTACTTAACCAACTGACTTGCAAATTGATATTCAACGATACATTTTGTCGTAGATTCTAAATATTGAATCAAAATTGGGTGTTGCTATTGGAAATTTTAAAGTTGGTGCTGATTTTAATATGAAGATAGTCCCTTATGCAATTTTTTTGTATATCAATGTGTAGTAGACTTTATTCCATACAAAATGGTATATTAAGTTTAGCTCTACTATAAAAACTAACGAAATAATCATTGGTGGTTCGGTGTCCCCCCCCCCCCCAAACAAGAGAGTTTATATAGTTCGCAACTCGTTTTGACTATGTTAGATGAAATAACATTCAACTTGTTAATGGGCAACTATTTTAACTAGGACACACAGGTGGCCAAATGATAGATCTAGCTACCTAGTAATGAAATAAATGGTGTTGATCCATTTTCGGATGTTTTTTTCACTTGTACCACTTGGCAGACAGCCTGTCCTATAAGCACTCATGTCTACAAGTTCACTTTAAATTCAAATATTTCTTTATTTTAAATCATATGAATGGTGTTCCACATTTTGAGAAGCAATCCTAACTTTAACTTTTAGAACTTTATATTTAAAAAAAAGTTTTCATAGAAATGTGCGTCTGCTGAAATTTAAATGAAGCCGAGTTCTAATGATGCAAAAAAATTATGTTTTTTTTTTCTAATCACAACAAACAATTATTTTCTAAATAATAGACTTAGACAAATATCGCCTTTTATTAAAATATATTTATTAAAATCAATACAATAATTTACAGAATACATTTTTTTTTAGAATTATGCAATGAATCTCTCGGCTGTTTTTATTCACAATTTTATGTACACAGTGTAAACATTTAGCTCTCTGTAGTTCGATCAGCAGTCACTCTTCCCTTTCGGGCACATTTGGGACAAGGGACCTCCCACCTCAGGTAGCAGTCCCTGGAAGATGAGGAATGTTTTAAAACACATTTTTAAGATAACTGACAATCTTTCTGTATATCATTTTTAAGTAAAAAAAAGCTTTTTTTTTAAGCAAGCTATAGAGTTTTTTACTTAAAGTATTAAGAGTGGAAATCAAGTAGTTATGCTTGGGCCATCCAAGAATGCTGCGTGTACCAGATTATAAATACAGTATGAAGTGTTTACTGCACGATACTTGGGCCAACTCAACGATACTGTTTACAATGTGGAATACTGCTTGGATATACCAGAGCTAGCAACTCACAAGTTTCTAATCTTGCCAACCCAAGTTAATAAATAAGCGCTGATTTCCAAAACATTCTGCACATTGTTTAAAATTTAAATATCCTATGCGTATTTAAAACATAAACATTTAATAGATATAGAGGAATAAATTTGTTTCAACCAAGGACGTCTTGAAAGTGGGAGCAAATCGTTCTTCCAACTTTGGAGGACTCTCTTTGAATACCTTTAGTTTTATTGTTTTATGATATAACAATTTAAATTCCAGTTTTCTTGCATTGATTAATTTAGAATTAAAATGATTATTAATTTTAATTTAATTACTACTTAATAAATATGGTTATATTGGTATTTAGGTGCTTTTTATTTTGAATATTATTTAATTAATGTTTTATGTTATGATTAGCAATGGCAAATGGGTTGGCACAAAACCAACCAATGTCCAACCCTTTTGACTCCCAATATATAAAAAAAAATGCATACGACATTATCATATATATTACTAGTGGGCTCCGTCTCCTACTCGCTGACACTCCCACCCCATGGACTTTGTTGCACAAGAACACCTCGCCTTCCTACGATAAGAGTGGCCTATATCGATTTTGAAAATAAATTATCATTCATACTTCTACTGTCTTGTAGTGCCTTGTAAATATGCAACAAGACTTCGACAATTTTGAGCATAAATACTAAGTTGTCTCTTCCCTTCTTTTACAAAACTGCTCATTCTTCTACTCACCATTCCAAAATACTATGCGAATTCTTCTTCTACAAAACATTTGCTATAAAATTAAGTGAGTCGTGTTTGGCTATGGCATTTGAGTGGCTTTGAGGTAATAAACCACTCAAAACTTGTAACATTTCATTTAAATTTTTTAATGATTTTAAAAAAAAATCAGAAATATTGCACAAAGAAACATGTTTAAAAAAATATTTCCTAGATCTTGAACGTGCCTTTGTAGCTTAGCCAATAGGGTGTGTGACTTTACAACAACAAGTCGTGGGTATGAGTCCCGAAAGGAACCTTTCAAGTATTTTTTAACGTACAGCCAAAGGGAAAAAAAAAAAAACAATGATTATTTCGTTAATTTTTATAGTAAAGCTAAACTTAATATACCATTTTGTAGCTAATATAGTCTATTATACATTGATATACATGAAATTTGCATAGGGAACTATCTTCATACTCAAATGCGCACCAACTTTAAAATTTTTAATAGCAACTCCTACTTTTGATAGCGCAGAAATGTTCCCCGCACTCAAAATAATCTAAATATAAATTTTGGTTAATTTCCTACATTTATATGCAGAGATATTAGACAATATGTATCGATCTTATTTGAGGGGCTACCTCCACATTGAACAAAATATTAGCTAGACTGCGAAATGAAGGACGCGGGTAGAAAATGTTTGGCGTTAACCGTGGTTCTTCTTTTCCTGTGGTCATTTATTCCCCCACTCCCATGTACCCCTCGCCTTTATATAAGAATTTAGACATGCCAACCATTTGCCATTTTTACATGCCAACGCGATCACAGCGTTTTTAATTCTCAAAATTAGTGAAGATTTCTGCTGATTTTAAATTTGTGTAAGACCCCTGAAATGATCATTTGATGCACATTTTAATATAGCTTAAAAACTACAAAGAGGAAAATCACGAAATTTTAGATTTGAATATAAAACGTTTTTCTGAATCCATCATTATCAAAATATAGCATGGTTACTATTCAAAAATTTTATGAATATTAATATCCTAATTTAAATAAAATTAAAAAATATACATATAAGTAATGAAAGTTAGTGTATTTTATTTGAGTCGTTTAGAAGCAACACAGAGAAAAATATCAGCTTAATAAAATTATTATTTCGAAAGATATGATTAAAAGTTTATGAAATTCATTTAACATTACGAGTTCTAAACTTTCGATATTCATAATTAAAAATCTACTTAACCAACTGACTTGCAAATTGATATTCAACGATACATTTTGTCGTAGATTCTAAATATTGAATCAAAATTGGGTGTTGCTATTGGAAATTTTAAAGTTGGTGCTGATTTTAATATGAAGATAGTCCCTTATGCAATTTTTTTGTATATCAATGTGTAGTAGACTTTATTCCATACAAAATGGTATATTAAGTTTAGCTCTACTATAAAAACTAACGAAATAATCATTGGTGGTTCGGTGTCCCCCCCCCCCCCCCAAACAAGAGAGTTTATATAGTTCGCAACTCGTTTTGACTATGTTAGATGAAATAACATTCAACTTGTTAATGGGCAACTATTTTAACTAGGACACACAGGTGGCCAAATGATAGATCTAGCTACCTAGTAATGAAATAAATGGTGTTGATCCATTTTCGGATGTTTTTTTCACTTGTACCACTTGGCAGACAGCCTGTCCTATAAGCACTCATGTCTACAAGTTCACTTTAAATTCAAATATTTCTTTATTTTAAATCATATGAATGGTGTTCCACATTTTGAGAAGCAATCCTAACTTTAACTTTTAGAACTTTATATTTAAAAAAAAGTTTTCATAGAAATGTGCGTCTGCTGAAATTTAAATGAAGCCGAGTTCTAATGATGCAAAAAAATTATGTTTTTTTTTTCTAATCACAACAAACAATTATTTTCTAAATAATAGACTTAGACAAATATCGCCTTTTATTAAAATATATTTATTAAAATCAATACAATAATTTACAGAATACATTTTTTTTTAGAATTATGCAATGAATCTCTCGGCTGTTTTTATTCACAATTTTATGTACACAGTGTAAACATTTAGCTCTCTGTAGTTCGATCAGCAGTCACTCTTCCCTTTCGGGCACATTTGGGACAAGGGACCTCCCACCTCAGGTAGCAGTCCCTGGAAGATGAGGAATGTTTTAAAACACATTTTTAAGATAACTGACAATCTTTCTGTATATCATTTTTAAGTAAAAAAAAGCTTTTTTTTTAAGCAAGCTATAGAGTTTTTTACTTAAAGTATTAAGAGTGGAAATCAAGTAGTTATGCTTGGGCCATCCAAGAATGCTGCGTGTACCAGATTATAAATACAGTATGAAGTGTTTACTGCACGATACTTGGGCCAACTCAACGATACTGTTTACAATGTGGAATACTGCTTGGATATACCAGAGCTAGCAACTCACAAGTTTCTAATCTTGCCAACCCAAGTTAATAAATAAGCGCTGATTTCCAAAACATTCTGCACATTGTTTAAAATTTAAATATCCTATGCGTATTTAAAACATAAACATTTAATAGATATAGAGGAATAAATTTGTTTCAACCAAGGACGTCTTGAAAGTGGGAGCAAATCGTTCTTCCAACTTTGGAGGACTCTCTTTGAATACCTTTAGTTTTATTGTTTTATGATATAACAATTTAAATTCCAGTTTTCTTGCATTGATTAATTTAGACATACCTTAACAGGTGGGCCAAACAGTGAAATATTTCATAGGGCGAAAGAAGCAAAAAACAGCTTTTGTTTGGATGGTGATACTCACTGATGAAAAACTGAAGAGCAAGTTTGGCACACGTCAGTGCGAGGCTCAAAGGGGAAGATGACATCTTCGGATTTGCACAGTTCACAGATGAAACCTTTCCCTCGACAACCCTGAAATGAAAGCAAAATGGAATTGTAATAGTCACTGTCTACACATGTAATGGTTTTTGTCACAGGCATCATGTCAAATTTCCCCGTTAACTGAGCAGTAACAGCAGTAAACGTATAGTAAGTGTCAAAAGCAAAAATGCTGGGAAATCGCAAAAAGCTGTTTATTCAGCCAATAGGAGTGTTCACGTTAGCTTTTAAATTTTACCCAAATTATACGGGTTTGAAAAATAAAGTATTAAAATAGATTTAGAAATGTTGTACATTGTTTGAAAAACTGTTGATCCTAGAGCGGAAACTTACGGGACAGCCATCGGAGGTTTCTGCAGTTCTTATAGTTAGTATATTCTATTCTATTTCAGTAACCCCATCTTACTCTGTGGGTTTTTTAACAGTTCTCTTTGGCTATCTGTCTGGATGAAAAAGCGTGTGTATTCAATGAAATGTCAGTATTTTTTTTTTCATGTTAATAAAGTAGCTATTGATCGAAATATTTTGTTAACGAAAAAATAAGGAAGGTTGCAATTTTTTATTTGACAAAACCACACGGACAAATATATATTGCCGTTATGAATATAAACCTTGATTTCTAAAATAGTTCGATTGCGGGTTATTCAAACATTTTTTAATAGGATTTTTTTTCTTTCACAGAATTTAAGCATACGGATAAATTTTATATTAAAAATTCGTGTATTAAATAGAATTATTTCGAACAAATGAACGTTTGTTATAATTTGAAAATATTCTTTTCAATAGTACTATTTACTTTACATCTAATTTTTTTTAAAGTTATGTCTTGAAATTATTTAAGATTTCAGGAGTATAAATATTATTGAAATAAATTTATACTAAAAATCAATGTGTACTTGAAAGATTTGTCTATAAATTTATAGTTCGTAATTTACTTATACATTTTAGACTATATAATACTCAAATAATCAATGCACTTTAAAAAAATTATCTCAAATCAAGAAACATTACCTTTTAAAGGTATCCTAGCATATAACGTCGTTCAAACTTAACAAAAATATCTGTGCACATCAAAATAATTCCTATATTAGAACTCAAATGGAATTGCAAACGATTTGGAATGGATGATTTTGGAGTAGAATAATAAAACGATTTTTATAAAGTTAATCTTAATATGTAATGAATGTTTTATTTTTTTTAACTTTTAGAAAGTCAACTCTTTTCGATTTTATTGCTTGAAGCAGGCAAACTTTGTTTTAAAAACATTTTGCTGTCATGATTTCTTTTTAATGTGATCATAATTAAAATTTTTTGCTTGTTTAATTAAAGTGTTTAAAGTTGCGAATATTTTTTTACACTAATCTTTTGTTGAAAATAATCTGAAACCCAAAAGATAATTTGCTAAACAGGCAAAAATGATTTCGCTTATAAATATTTTGAATAATCATATCGGAGCAATATTTTCCTGACATTGCATTTTAAATCGTGAATTATCTATAATTTCCAAAGGGTTTGTCTGTAAATTAACTAATGAGAATCAAAGAAAAGTCTGGCACGACGAAAAAATGCTTGGTCAACCAGAAAAGTTTGTAAAAATAACAAAATACTGTAAGAAACCATAAAGATTCTACTGAAGTGTAACCCTTGTCATCGGCATTAAACACGCCCACAGAGTACGGAGGGGTACGTCAATATGACGTTCAAAAATATCCTGCCCCGCAGGATATTTTTCCTGACAGGACATATTTTTCCTGACAGACCTCCTAACAGGACATAGCCCAAGAGACAGGCGACTTATAATCGGAAGACAACATTGGCGACAGCAGACAAACTTTTCGCACTCCTCTTTCTCGGAAAGAAGAAACAAAACACGGCGGTTTTCAAGAAGACACGTTCTAGGAAATGTAATTTAAGTGGCCAACAATCTTTCACAAAACAAACGAATTCACTGTCAGCAGTTCATTTATCATCCGCTCTGATAACCAGAGCTCCCAGGTCTTGTCAAGGGATTCCCAACGTTGAAGTAGGACAAAAATATCTGTGCACATCAAAATAACCCACAACCTCCGGAAGACTCAAGTAATCAATTAGCGTTCAATATGACAATGAAGCAGCAAGCGCTTTTTTAACCCGTATTTGGATAGTAGGTTTTCAAGAAGGATAGCAAAGTTAGTTGTATGAGCTGATAAATGTGGCTGACCTTGTGTTTTTGTGTAATTGTACTTAGTTTCATTATTTTACCGTGCTACCAAGGATACCATTTAGTGGTGAAACGTTGGACCAAAATTCGAGTTTTCTAAGTATTTTAGTAATAGTATTTTTGTAGCGAAGCTGGCAAACCTCCGATCGCAAGATCACTACTTTTTTACTTTTCTTTTTCAAGTCCATCAATCGGGCTCGAACTAGGAATCCTTTGATTCATAGCTGAACGCCTTTATCTACTAGACTACTGGAGGCCCTTGTTTGTCATTGTCTTTCTTGGAGAGAATTCCCCAGTTTGTTGACGTAGCTACAGCGAAAATTTCGGTTGCAGTTAAAGAGGTTGAACCAATTATCGATGAAACCTCAGCTTTTCAAACTAGATTCAACCATAATATGGTGTAATTTGCTGCAAACCTCTATTTTGCATCAAGAGATCGTTGAAATGAAATTTTTAACAGTGTAGTGATAAAGATAAATGGAATGCAACTATGCATGAAGAACTGGAAATGTTGAAAGTTGGTCTAAAGGTAAAAACGTAATTGGTTGTAAGTGGATATATAATATTAAGCTGAAAATAATGTCCCAAAGAGGTACAAAGCAAGGTTGGTTGCCCAAGGTTTCAAGCAGAAACAGAAACAGAATGATATATTTTTAACAGTGCTAAATTTTTCAATTAAATTGTTGTTATATTTTATTAATTCCAAGATGCTAAGTTGGTACATTATCATTGTCAAATAGGTGTTAAGTCAGCATACTTGTATGGTTCTCTTAACAACAAGTATATATGGAACAGCCTACAGGATATGTTCAGAATGGATTCAAAAATAAAGTCTATTTGTTGCGAAAAGCAATTTATGGTCTTATCGTGAGTGAAATTCAGAACTAAACCATATTTTGAAAGAAATTGTTTTTAACAATTTACATTGGTCTAAATGTGTTTATCACCTACATACAGTTTTTATATTGGTAGTGTACGTTGATGATATTGTAGTAATTGCCAAAAATACATTATTGTTAGATAATGTCACTGATTCCATAGCGAAAAAATTGGATATTACTATTTTGGATAATATAAAATATTTGCTTGGTGTTAATTTCTGTTAATAATCGTATGTACCTACACCAATGAATTTATAGTGAAAGATTAATGTTGAAATTTAAAGAATTACTGAATAAAAGATAGCTTGATATGACTTTGAGAATTACCTAAAAGTCATATTAAGCTATCTTTTAAAGTGGGTTCAATTTTGCTAAATAAAATTAACGAAAAGGATATTGATGAAAATAAGTTAATGAAGAAATTCCCCAATGGTTGGATATTTATCATTATCTCGTCGATCTCGCCCGGATATATCTTTAGTTGTAAACCTAATGACTCAATTTTGTAACGGTTGTGTATTTCAACATGGGAAGTATGTGGTTGATATTATGTATTCTTAACTAAAGATTCTAAGATTAACATTTCAAATGGAAGTGATTTGAATTTAATTGCTTATTCTGATGCAAATTGGGGATGCTTCCAGTAGTGGATACATAATTTATTTTGGAAGCATTTCTTTTATGTGGAAATCGTCGAAGCAAAAATGCATCGCTCTGAGTTCCATGGAATCAGAGTTTATAGCTTTGACTGAAAGCGCTAAAGAAACTTACTCTCTCTGGAATTTTTAATGAGTCGGGTTTGTGTGGTTGGGATACAACCTCTGCAATATTGTGATAACCAATCTGCCATCTTTTTTCTATAGAATAACCAAAGAGATGTTAACTAAACATAAAAAACTAAACATATAGAGATTAAGTATCAATTTACTAGAAAGTTGCTAAAAGATAATTTGTTTCAAATTGAGTATATTTCTTCTAAGGACAAACTTTCTGATTTTCTGGCCAAGCCTTAACTTCAAATTAAGTTTGATGAAATTGTGCAAAACATGTTTCCTATGTATTAAATGGTGTTATTTCAATAATGATATTAAACTTTTCCTTTTTCCAAATACCAATGAGACCATATGTTGTATGTTCAGTCATTCGGTGATTAATTAAAAGTTAAGTCAAAGTTAGTGATTAGTCAAAGTTAAGCAAACCAAACCTGAGATCAAGCCAAACTCGGCAAGTTTTTTGCTCGAAAGAATTCTTAATTTTATGTCTTCCTGTTGATAAAACATGTCATTCTTGTAGATAAGCAAATCTACCCCTGTATATATTTGCATATTATCTTGCGTGCGTGTGTAAAAAATAAAATATCGGCAGCGAGTCTAAAATTCTGGCAGACTGTGTGTGGTTAATTTTGTTCTGCTTTTTGATTAGAATGAACGACATATACGAATAAGAAGGCGCCATGTCTAGGGGCTGGGTGGAAAGGTATCAAGGAATCAAATCGTCGCATAAGTGCATTGGCTACAATGTTACAAACTTTACTCGCGTAGCGGCAGTGGAAGATATAGTCCAATTTGATTATCATTTTACCATTCTTATTTACGTACCAATAGACCAATTTTACACATATAGGCTTAGTAAAAATCAGAAGTATTTTTTTTCGAGATGCTCTAATATATAACTTTGAGATCCATATAAAATATTGTATTTTATAGTTAGTAGCTATTAAGAAAATAATTTTGTAATTAATTTTTTTTAACATGCTTTTATTATTTAGGTGGTTCCTAGCAGAGGCATGTGCTAGGGATATAGGAGTTGAGAGGTGGAGAAGGAGACATAATCCCTCCTACACTCCTTTTTTGCTAATGGTTACTGTTTAGTAAAAATAAGGCAGGTGTTTTAGCTTACAAAGTTAGATAATTCCAATGTTAAAAACATATGACCCTAATTGTAAAATTGTCCAAAAAAATATTTATATAAATTAGGGCACCAAAATCATGTTTTTCCAAAACAAAAATTCTTTAAGCATCCCTGATGGTAAATTAATTAATAGGATAAAATAATACTAAAGAAACACAACAGTTTCACATTGTGCATACAACGCTGACACTTTAACCATCAGGCTAAAGTAATTACTCAAGCCGATTGAAAGTGTTAGGTATTTGAGGTAACCACCACTGTCAAACGGAGGAATGAATGATCGATACCCATGAAGTGTTATCAGGAAAGAAGTGATTGATTATTTTGGATGTCGCAAATGAAGTTGTGGCGAATCGAGATGCTGCCAAGAGTATTTATTGATCCGTAGTCCAGAAGTTACCAATGTAGCTGCGCAAATTTTGTGTAAGTTACGCCAATACTTTAGTAAATCAAGCTAAAGTGTTTACAGTTATTATTAAATTATCAGGTATTTGAAGTTACCACTACATAACATATTTAATTTTCACTCTCCCCTGAGAACTACCTGGCACGTCTGTGTGATGTGGGCGACGAACGAGGCCAGCACCTTCTCCAGGTAGACGAGCAGTCGTCCCGTGGACACGTCCACAAGATCCTGCAGACTGTATACGTCTGCACTCTCCACAAAGTGCTGCCGCTCCTTCAGCTGCAGGAGTAGCTTCTCCTCCAGTGCAATGTGGCAGGTCACAAAGTATTTCTTCATCACTAGGATGTCAGCACGAAGTTTCTACAGAGAGAACGCAGAATCATTTCTGGTGCAAAAGAACTGTCAACCAAATTAAAATTACGTGGTTTCTGACTGTAAATATACTTTACGTCAGTGGTTCGAGACCTGTGGTCCGTGAGACAGCTCTAACGCCAATATTCTCAATCACAGGTAATCCGCAGTTTACCTGCTAATGGGATGGTAAACTTTGGAAACCTTATTCATAAGACCCGTTTTTGCTAAAACAGTGGAATATTTAAAGGAATCTAAACCTCTGTTTATACTCCTAATATTGGTATAAACAGCGTTATAAACCAGTTTCGTTCTAAACAAGATGGCCGTGTATACGTAAGCTTAAAATACTTTATTAAAAATCTATTTAGTGACAAATATTATTCAAATAAGTACTGAAGTCAGAACTTTTTATCCATTGAACACTAAAAATTGACCATACAAATTAATCCTGTACAGTTTTCCTTAAAAACAATGTGAAAAAATGTTGTCGCTATGAGATACTCTGATGGACACATCTGTTCTTCGAGTAGTATTTATTGTTGATTTTATTTTATTAAGTTGTTTAGTGATCTCCTTCTAGTTTGACTTCTGTGGTGTAGTGTTCTCTCTCTCATTTATTTAATAAATTTTGAAGTACTATAAACCGAATCACAAATGAGAATATGAATGAGTTTAAATCATGCTGCTGCGATGTTTGTTTTTATTGAATTTAAACAACTTTAAATGATTTAAATTTAAAATTCAACTGAAATACAGAGATTTTGAGAAGAACAGTATGCATACCTTTATATGTCCCAGATCAGCAACAAGTGCAAAAAGTGTCGGGTTAAGAGATTCTAAATTTAATATTGGTTTCTTCACCATTAGTCGCAGGTACTGAAGAGATGCACGGCAAACCTGAAAAAGAACATTGTTCAGAAGTGGAATCACAGGCAGATCCCATGATTTGTTCTCAGGAGAGGCAATCATTGATAAAACATTTGCTAATATTGTAAAATTACATACTAATTATTTTGCTTGTTTTAAACATTTTTATTACTAATAAATATTATTACCTAGATTTTCCAATTAATTGAAATTAATTATTTTTTATCATGAGATGAAATATGTCAGTCATCAAAAGTGACATATATCGAATGCTAAGAAATACTAAGTAGATACTATTATTAACAGAAAAACTTTGGTTTTTTTCTTTTATAGTTATTTCATTAAAAATAGTATTCCATCTGACTTGTTTTCTATTGCGCAAATTTTGTGCAAATTTAAATGACTACAATATTAAGAAGAGTAAAAAAAAATGCTAGTAAATCATAACCTTAAATCATTTAAAAAAAATAGTTATATTTAACAACAAGAAGCACAATTTTCGGTATCATCTTATAGTTACATCTCATGACCATTAATAACTTATATTGAAACATTCATTTTGAGAATTTTTTTGAAGGAAAAAACATCCCTGATATACAGACAAATGTCAAAAAATATTTATTTGTTCTACTTAATTGCTGTTAACCCTCTGACGGATAAGAAAAATAATGTATCTGTAGGAGGTTTATTTACACTGCAGGAGAGTTATTTATTTTATATATCTAACACTTTCTATTAAACATTTTACCAGAGAAGTATTTTAAAAGTCCTTCAAATGCTTTAAATTTGAAAAATATTTCAAAGTAAAGATTTTTTAGGAACTTTTATAATATGTGTATTACTGGGAGAATTGGAGTAACAGAAATGGATATAGGTGGCCATATCCATTCATTTGGTTAAAGGTTACAGTAATTTTTTGAAAAACTGAACATAAAAGATAACTACTTTCTACTTCTTTATTTACCTTTTTACTAAGATTACTAAATTTGCATTTAGGACAATAAATAGCCACATATATTTAGAAGTATATACATATACTGGGTTTATGAGAATGATCTTTACAACTTTGACATACAATAAAACATAAAGAAATAAGATAGATTATTTATGTTGTTTGTACATGTCGATAACAAAAAAAAATTATAATTGAAAAACATGAAGTTTTATTTTTTTTTTAAATGTTTATAGATAAAACTTTATGTGTTGCTCATACATGTACCTGGTACATAATTTAATTATCTTATTTCTGTTAGGTTTTATGGCCTATCAGAGTTGTAAAGATTATTCTCATACACCATCCTCAGGAGAAAGCTCAGTGGGTTGATGGTTTATTGGTGCATTAATGGTTTTGGAATAGTGCTTTAAATGGTTTATTAATGGTTTTGGAAAAAAAAACTGGATAAAAAAAAAGAATTTCATGTGTTGCTCCCACATGAAACATATTTTTCACACATCCTGTATATTAAAACCATACCTTTTGATGTGTAAAATCCCAGTTGTGAAGAACTCTGGCTGGAACTATACTAAGGCTATTCCAATGGCAATGAGAACAATAAAACAAACCACTGTAATCACACAGCCTGGGAAGGCAAAGATCGTTTCCTAGAAATGAAATTTACTTGCAAAAATTTTCACATAATTTTGAATCTATTTAAAAATCAATTCAGTTCCCAATTCAAAGAAAAATTATTACAATTTATATGGACTATCGGGTATATATTATTTTCGACTTTCTATAGAGTTTTTGACTTTCTAAAGTTTTTCTGGGGCCATCACGACCATTTTTTCACCAGCTTGCTGATTTAAAGCATTTACAACTGATTGCCAGTTTAATGCTAAAATTCATATTTGTTTAATAATAATGAATGTCATGTTAAAAGTGTCACATTATAATGAACATCAGCTTAAGATTGTATTCTAAAATTTAATAATCATAATAATAAATATTGACCAAATATTTTAATACTTACTGAATATAAATTTTTTCTTACATTCTGCACACCTAAATTTCTGTTGAGATAAACCAACTTCTTTGCAGATGGACAGTTCGTAAGAACATTTATCTAACACCTGTAGCATAAATAAATAACAATCATGAAACGGAATCCATAATAAAATTGCTGAGCATTCAGTATGCTTAAGTTGCCTATAGAAAATTTCAATTGAATGTTTGGGTGTACGAATCAGACAGCTGCAGTTTTTTAAATTGTTCAGGACAGATGAAAAAAAAATGGATGTTTTTCTTTCCATTGTATAATACATAAAATAATATTTAAAAATAAAGAAAAACTGATTTTAAGAAAAATGTGTTAAAAAGTAAAATATAAATTTTAATTTTATGAACAAGTTTAAAAAATTGATTTAATATCAATTTTATACATATTAAAACTTTTTGAAATGAGCACCAAAATTTATATATGCTTTTTGTAAATTGGCACCAACTTCAAAAAGTTCTAATAAGTATAAAATTGATATTAAATAAATAAATTTTTTCAGTTTGTTCGTAAAATTAATAATTATTTTGATTTTTTTGCGCATTTGTCTTAAAGTCATTTTTTTTTTAAAGAATATTTTATTTTTCCTCTTTTAGTTTTTAATTTAACAGGGGGTTTCGTCCCCCTGCTATTATTCACCAAGAAATTAAAGTTGTTGCTAACATTTTATTGTAACAATGTATATTTTAAAATAATCTCTATACATGCCAATAAATGCCGGGTAAATGAAATGTCATTGTTGTACAACATCTATCTAACAAGGAAAACATTTTGAAATTTGAGAAACATTTAAAAAGAAGTGCAGTTAATTGCTTATTCTGGATATTTAAGAGCCAGATAAACGATTATTTTTTTAATTTTCTGCTGAAGTGTGTGTTTTTCTATCCAACAAAAAAAGAATTTTAGAATTTGGAGAATATTTGTTTAAATTGAAAATTCTTGATAGTTAAATGACGGACAACTACATATTTTTTCAAAAGGTGCTCAAGTGAAACATCCCATATCCAAAAAAAATAATATATATATATTTTAAATATCTGAATTAGAACAGAAATCTTGCACAAATATACTTAATAATATATATACATAACAGTCGAATTGATAACCTCACTTCTGAAATTGGTTGGCAATCTTTTACATCAGTTAAAAAGAACAGCTCCATTTTCCTTTATAGCCATTGCTTAGAGTTCTCTGGTTCTTTTACCAATTCAATAGAGGACTGTTTTTTCTTTATAAGAATAAGTGAAAAAATACAAATCAGAAAAAAGTGGAGCTGTCTGATTCTTGCACCCACATCTTCAATTATTATTTTAAAAATTAACATTATCTTTATTTTTTTAGTTTAAAAATTGTTGGGTATTAGTGTAATATGTAGCTTTACACTTGTTGATATTTCAGCTAAAATAATTCTTATTAATTACTTCAATTTTTGGAAAAGGCAAACAGATCTTGTAATCATTGTTTTCATAGAGCAATGTATGTCACTGACAAGCTAGTAATAAAAAGATAAATGATTATTAAATATAATTAAATGATTAGTAAAGATAATGCTAATAAATAAATTACAGGCTTGTAAACCATTACTGACAATTTAAATCTTACTTTAGTACTTGCACATATTCTTGTGATGAGATTCAGGCACTTGCTATGACATTTAAAACCACAATCTGAAATAATTCAAACCTATTTTTAAAGGTAAAGTACTTTGCAGTTTAATAACAGGGTGGTAACAAAATCCTGGAAAAAAAGTTCCCTGATATTTCCCTGGCGGTATCACAAAAAATTCCCTGATTTTACAATTACATTAAGAAATGTTGCAATACATGCTTTGTATAGAAACAAAGTATCCATGCTACAATAATACAATAAAAATATTGCATTATAAATGACAAATTATGAGCAACACTTATATACAGTTAAAATAATAATTTATGGATACAACACAAAATTATACTAGTGCGACAGGCAAGTAATTAGACATGTTCTCTATAGTTGGGGACACCCTAAGTTGGGCATAAAGCGAAAGGTACGATGAGTAAACACACTCGATTGAGACCAACACCACCGTAACTAAGACCCTGATTGGCTAAAAAAGAAACATCCGCTGATTTAAAAACAAATGGAAATGTATCAGAGTCGTCATATTTGGCGTCGTTATCGCCTTTTTTTCTACTGCTTTTATGTGAAACTGATAACACGGGATGTGAATGAGTCATTACGCTGAGCTTTGAATATAATGTAGATTTAATAAGCAGAAGTACAATAAATAAATTTCTAAACTAAATTAGAGATGATACTTTTTCTGATGAAAATAAATTATTTCAAATATCACACTATTTAAATCATTTGTAAAACTATTATAAACTATTTCTTTCGAAAATCTACAGAAATGATATAGTTAAAAAAGTTAATCGATTTAACTTGATTTGCATATTGCAATTTATCTTTTTGCAATGATTTAATTTGACAATTGTCCTTAAAAGGAAATATTTTATTAAAATGTATTACTTTGATTCCACATTCAAACTCGTTATCTGTGGATTAGGCGGTTTTTTTTTTTTTTTAAATGGCGTAGGGATCATAATCGGAAAGTTGCGAGTTCCGTTTCTCGTCGTCCATCCATTCGACGTATACTAAATGTTCTCACATTCATTCACAGATCTGCGATGGCGGTCTAGTTGAAATTTTGTTGAGGTTGAAATCAAATGGTTAAAAGTTCGATCCTCAGTCTTGGGAAGAGCAGAGTTTTCGTAATCTGAGGGTTGCAAGTCCGATCCCAATTTTTGAAAGTGTGCCAAACTTGTAATCAGAAAGGTACGGGTTCGTTTTTTGAATTTCTTAGGAAGAGCAGAAATTTCATAATCGGAGGTTTGCAAGTTCGATCCTAGTTTTTAAAAGAGCGCAGGAATCGTAATCGGAAGGGTGCGAGTTCCGTTCCTCATGGTCCAACCAAACATTCGCCGTGTAGAAGGAAATGGTGCAGGTTAAATCTATTGGGATCCAAATGTTCTGATATTGATCAGATCCCGTGATGGCCTAGTCGGAATAGGGTTTTCGTAATCGGAGGGTTGCAAGTTTGATTTTAGTTTTTGAAAGATTGCCGAGATCGTAATTAGAAAGGTGCGGGTTCCTTCTCAAAGTCTTGGGAAGAGAAGAGTTTTCGTAATCGGAGGGTTGCACGCTCGGTCCCAGTTCCCTTCTATCTTCAATTATTTTCTTTTTAAACCGAAATTGATTTCTATTCTCTGATTTAGTCATTTTTTATGTAATCATTTTATACTTATTAACCTTGTGTACTGCGGCATCTATTGTTTGGCGTAGCATATCCTTAGAAGCACTTGTGGTCACTAAACCGAACCAATCAAATCAATAAATCTCTAATTTTTGAAAGAGTGTCGATCTCGTAATTAGTAAGGTGCGAGTCCGTTCTCAAAGTCTTGGGAAGAGCAGGGTTTTCGTAATCGGAGGGTTGCACGCTCGGTCCCAGTTCCCTTCTATTTTCAACTATTTTCTTTTTAAACCGAAATTGATTTCTATTATCTGATTTAGTCATTTTTTATATAATCATTTTATGACGAAATCATTTAATACTTATTAACCTTGTGTACTGCGGCATCTATTGTTTGGCGTAGCATATCCTTAGAAGCACTTGTGGTTCCTTAACTTTAAATTCATTCTACATCCGTTTGATGCTGGTGATTGAAACGTCAGTTAAATTTGAAGTCATGTTTAAAAGTTGGACACAAGATTTCCAAGAATTTTCCTCTTTTAATTTTTGATATACATTCATCACAATAAGTTTTGCGCTACTACTAAGTGGTTTTCCTTTTTTATGTATATGAAACACATAGTTTCCTGAAGCATTAATATTAGACGCCATTCGATTTAACCAAGTAAAAATTATTTAGTTCACACCAAATCAGAAATAGATTTAAAAAATGTAAGATCATATAATAAAACAAAATTTTAAGATATTCGCGAGAGAAAAAAAGACGCCAGAAGAAAAAAGACAAAAAAAATAGCGCAGACGAAAGAGAAAAAAGAAACCACAGGCGCGTAATTCGTATTTAGCTCGCCAAATTAAAGGGTTACTGGACTCAGACGATACAGAGCTTTTTATTCGTTAAGGCTAGAATTACGTAGGCAGTTAATTAAATACAAAAGTACATATAAATGTGAAACTAAAAACATTTTAATTAGAGAATTATATGAAGAATTTTCAAATTCCATTGAAAGTTTTGTTCATTGTACTGTCGTTTGAGTGTAATTACTATATTGTTTTGGAACTATGTTTCGCTGCGGAAGAATCAACTCCTACAGCATAAACGTATTAGCCCAACTTAGGTTGTCCCCGACTATAGAAGCAGAGGATGCAAAAAAAAGCAACTTTTTTCAAATTATTTCTTTTGCAGAAAATTTTGATGTATTCCATGTTTCCTATTCCACTCTAAATTAAATCACCTATTCATTAGCCACACACATGTTGTTTACAATCCGAAGTCCACTGTATTCTTCTCTACAATATGTCAATTGGATGCTTAACTGTCATTCAGTTTGTAGTGATTTATAATGAGTACCCAGGAAGGGCGTCAAATTATCTAAAAATAGTTTTACATTTAGTGGAAAATTTGGAATAAACAGTGTGGCAATGTCATATTGTTAGTCGCAGATTCCAGTCACGCCGAAACTTATTTCAAAGAGGTATATATAGTGTATGTTATATACCATTCTTGAAAGCAATGAATGTAACTTTTTATTACTATAACTAGGATCATTGGAGACACTCAGAAGTTTCTTAAAATAAGTCTTCTTTTCAGAATTTTCATTTTCAAAATCTTAACAGATGAATGGTCAATAAAATAGGGGGATTTTCATTTTACCTTTTTTTTAATTTCAATCTTGGGAAAAAATTATTAAAAATTTGCAATGGTTATTGTTTTATAAATAAAATGTATTATATTAACATGTAAATACATGAAAAATGCATGGGGCGTAGAGTAGGGTGCATCAAACGCCCCTCTAGAAAAAAATCACTTTGTCCCCAATCTAAAAATGTTCCATTAGCCATAAAAAGTTGACATACCATATATTTTTGATTTATAAACACTTTTAGGGGATTTCGTTTTTTCGAGTAAAATCCCCAAATTCAGCATTTTTCATACTTAATTACTTTAATATTTTTTTAACTGTTATTTTATGATATTTTAAGAAAAATGATTATAATAAAGTAAAATATCGATCATATAAATATTTAATGTTAATAAACTATATTAACATTAAATTCAGTTGACTTCATCCTTCATTGATTTCTGGTGACTAGTGACAAATTTAGCTTTGTTTACAGTAAAGCACGTTTCTTGTTTATTTCAACTTGTGGTTTTCATTTTTAACGGATTTTCTACTTTTGTTCTGAATTGATTTTATACTTTTATTTTGTTTATTTCTACTTTTAATATTAAGAGAATAAAAATAAAAGTAAAGTGAATAAAAAAATTAGTTCCAATTTATTATTAAATTATATTATTAGATCTACTGATGATTTTGATGAACGAAGTGACACAAATTATGTATAAAAAAAAGCTTTGATTTTGAAGATTCAATAAGTACTCAAAGTCATCATCGATATAAAAGAACAGGAACGAGTTTATTCATCCCATACGACATTATGCAGAAACCTAATATTGTTTCAACTAGCTATGAGTCCAGGACAAGAGGCAGCATATACAAAAACATTACAAAACTAGGAGGAGATACAAGTACAATTGCAGCATCTTACGCAACAGCAGACAGAACAAGAATAGGCAAGTTGCAATGGAAATTTCAACTGCTTGCAAGTAAGAATGTTGCTTTCTTAAATATACAACTCTGCATTGGAATAAAAAACTTTCAACAGCTATGTCCAATAAGTACAAAATAAAAAAACGTTCACGAGCAAAAGATTCTTGGTGTGCCTGCATATCCCCAAGGAACTAATAGTAAATGCGACTCAATCATTGCCGACTTAATATATGAGCAACTGACTTCTTAGCAATGTACAAACAATTATGAACATGATATTTGACATAACTTCTTCCAACACAGGGCATGTTACTGCTGCTTGTGTCAGAGAGCAAAATAAATTGGGACATAAACTTCTTTGTCCAGCTTGCCACCTTCATATCAGAGAAGTAATTTTGTCTCATGTTTTGGTGACTTAAAGGTCAAGGCTTCCAAGTTACTAGGTATAACCTTATTTAAACTATTTTATAACAATTTAGATCAAGATAATGGTGGATTTGAACCATATGACCCAAAGTCAGTGAATGTGCAAGCGAGAAGCATAGTTAATGATCTTGGAGCTAGTGCAATCCATGCAGCAAAATGTGCCATCGATTCTGGAAAATACAGAGATGATTATATGGAATTCACAAAGCTTTGTCTAATATACCTTGACTTTCCCAATATTACACAAGCAGTAAAATTAAACCGACCAGGAGCTTTGCACAAGCATGTTGGATGCCCAAACTGTTATACACGATTAAAATTTGTCTTCTTGAGCAGCATCAGCAACTACCTACTGGCACAACAACATGTCAAACTGTGTGACTTTGCCACTCTCACCTACAGCACCTGGTGGTTAACTTGTGATTCTGCCATAAATGCTCTTTGGAATGTCCTACAAATGCTATGTTCTCTTATAACGCACAAGGTTGTCCATCCCATCATATCTGAAAGTGCAATTAGTGCTTTTGAAAACCATTACTGCTAGTATCTTACAGAAGAGATGGTTCCACTTGTCCTTTGGAGCAACAAAGTTCCACCACAAGAACGAAAAGCTATCGCTGATGCAATGCTAGCTACAAAACTAAATTCCACTGATATTGCTTTTAAATTTCAAGGTTAGTATGGTATAGATTTTGAAAAACCCCAAAATTTCCCAAAAATCTCACTGTAAATACAACTATTTCTAATTCAGTTGAAACGGATTCTTGGATTTTATTTTATCTATTTGAACTAGACTCAAATTTTTTAATAGAAGATGTTTCAGAATGGTCAATCCTATTCTGTATCTGTATCCTACATCACACACTCACAAAGTTGCAAGCATTGAATGTTGTCAACGACTGTACAGAACGAGGGGTGAAGCTAAGTACTGATTTCGTAGAATCAGCAAAACATGAAGATCACTACCAACATGTTCTGCAGGTCGTCGAACAAGATCGACAAAAACAAAGAAATCTGCGAAAACGGCTGAAATTGACTATAGTTTAAATTGAGTGTACTTGTACGAATTAAATTGATATTAGAAAGTTAATAGTATATGATTATATATTCTTTTATTATATCACAAAACAATCTTAATTGCATTATTTTATTAAAGTATACATTATTATATATTTTTTTACGCATGATGCTTTTTTTTCAGAATTTTCGTTTTTGTTGTACATTCTTGGGACTTGAGGACCACATAGATGTTATTCAATTTTTACGAAATTCTACGTATATAACTTTTTTAGCATTTCGAACAAAAATAACATAGGGACAGACAATTTCCATGAAATTTTTAAAAACATGGGGCGTTTGATGCACCCTAGCGTAGAGGTCCCTTCAAGGAATTTATCATTTTCTTTAGAGCTAATTTTCTTAAAATTGGTAGGTATAATTTCTTAAAATAGGTATAATTTTCTGAAATTGAAACTAACAATTTGCTATATTAAAACATTTATCACCATATATCTGGTTTTGAAAGATAACTATAATTTTTTTTTCTATTTAGGTAATCTGTTTTTTCCTGTAACATTTTTTTAATTATTTTCTGAAATGTCAACATGTATTTGAATTAGTTATTAATAGTTTTGTTATTTTGAAAATAATAGATCCTTTGTTTATTTTTAATTATTTATTATACAAAATAAAATTAATCGACATTTGTTAATTTTTGTTGTTTTAAGTTTCAAAATACCACACAAAATTTTCTAAAAAACAAAGAAGAAAAAAAGAACAGTTGTATGAAAAGAACAGGTTAATGAACAGTTGTTTTAAAAAGATCAGAAACAGCTGTTCTTTAAAAAGAATGTACATTTCACCAAGCGCGGATCCAGGTGGGGGGTAAAGGGGTAATTACCCCCCCCTAACATTTAAGATTATATTTTCAAAAGTCACCTTAGGCAATGAAAAATTTCAAACTAATTTTTTTCTGCCAAATCGTGATATATATGCATTGCTTAACGCTCTTTAAAACTTCCCAATACTCCCCCCCCCTACCCCCCCTTGTCCCCACGCCTTTCCTACCAATGAAAAAAAGACCCAGGAATAAAAGAGTGTTCTCATGTCATTACACTGTTCCATTTTCTTGGAATGTCACCCGGGAGCCTCCTTTTTTTGTTACCGACAGACAGCCCTTAGGACACAACCCATAAGAACTGGAAAGTTGGTCCCCCTACTTTGACCTTGAGGATTAATTGCTATTGTAATCGGGAAAAAACCTGTTGCAACTCATGCACACCTGGACATTATACCTTCAGCAAACGCCCGGCCGTAATCACAAAAGAATGGAAAGAGAAGGTTACCCTTTTCAGGCGGGGGGAGGGGCGTGAAAACGTCTGTCACATAGACAGTTTAGATAATAGTCAGCTTGTGATAAATACGACCCATGGAACGGGGTGGGGGGTAAAATTTTTTGTACCCGTGAGGTCTACATAGATATTTCATTCAGTTGGCGACACAAAAGGATAATAGCAGTTCGCTTTTCTTGACACTTGAAATGGGAAAAGAGTTGAACAAGAATTCACGATGCCTCAATTCAGAAATTATTAACTTTGCAGCTTGCAGTAACGTATTTTCCAAGAAACATCGCATTCTGTATTCCGATCTACATGCTTCGAGGAAGAGTTTAAAGGATTAATGTTATAACGAAACGCCTATAATTTTGATCTTCGTCTACCCTCTTGGAATTTTCCTCTCCTTCGAAACATCCTATCGCAAATGCCAAGTAGCCTTAGTAACTAGTGTTCATATAGTTGCGGAAACTAGACTTTTCGGCAGCTATGCAAAGAACTATATTGAAGTAAGTGATTTTTTTTATCTTGTATTGCAAAAACAAGCTATCAAAAATATTAAATCTATTACCAGCTCAAATAAATAAAAAAATTAGCAGAGATCAGTGTATATGCTTTTGCTTGCGACATTTTAAATTTGTACTACTTAAATTTGTTAAATTAAAAATAAGTATTAGTTTAATAATAATCATACTTGCGCTTTCACTGATGCTACATGTTTTGAGATCCCATCAGTCCAAAAAGTTTTTTTTTATTTGATCAATTTAATTGCAAGTGTTTCATTAAACAAAATATCTCATGAAAGCATTTCTAAATCGATATACTAGCGTTCGCTTAAATTAAAATAAATAAAAAAATTAGCAGAGATCAGTGTATATGCTTTTGCTTGCGACATTTTAAATTTGTACTACTTAAATTTGTTAAATTAAAAATAAGTATTAGTTTAATAATAATCATACTTGCGCTTTCACTGATGCTACATGTTTTGAGATCCCATCAGTCCAAAAAGTTTTTTTTTATTTGATCAATTTAATTGCAAGTGTTTCATTAAACAAAATATCTCATGAAAGCATTTCTAAATCGATATACTAGCGTTCGCGTTTACGGCGGAGCGTGACGACAAGGAAAAGGGTTTAAACTCTAACTTACGAAAACGATGGCTTGCCTTTTTTTTTTGCCAGTACTGTTTTTCTAAACAGCTATATATATATATATATATTTAATTCTCAGCATATTCCTCACTTAAAACACCATAAATTATTGACAGATTGTTATTTAGGGCTCAGTTTCAACTCATCCTTTCTGCATTTCGTCTGTCTGTAAATTTGTTTGTCATACAGTTACGACCAAACTCGTTGTTATATTGTCTTCAAATTGTTCCTAGAAGTCATTCAAAACGGCGTATATGTTTTATTTTGGTCGCGAGGTCTACCTTTCCTAGAACTACTAGTGCACCAAACTGCATCTAGCTATTAAATTTGGTTAAATTCGATGTAAATATAGATGTAATACAGTTTTAATCGGGCACAGTTTGAAAATGAAACTTTGGCTTTCATATGCTTTTCAGAGAATTCTTAATTTAATTTTTGAAAGCTAAAATACATCTATTAAATACAAATACTTAATTTAATTGATAATAATTTAATTTATAATAATTGCAATCAATCATCTATTTATTGTACTTATCACTTATAAAATTTTGCTAATGTATAATTTTTTTATTAAAATAATTTTAAGTAAAATGTTCTTAGATTCAGAATTATTTTTAAGTATAATCCTGAGAAAACTTTGTTTCATCAACGATATATTTGTTTCTCATACAAGGTTTTATTTCAATTCTGAAATGTCTTAATATTTCTTTATTTTCTGGAATTTTAAAGTAATTTTTTAATAAAAAAAAAGAGTAAATATACCTTAGCTTATACGATATTTTAGTACACCCCTCACCTTACAGCTATGATTTTATGATTCGGAAATTTCAATCGTGCATTACAATACAAATAAATTAATTTTGATAATGAAGATAAATTATTTTATTTAAAAAAATGCTCAATAAACCTGGGTCAGAATATTAAATTCACAGAAGGGTAAAACGTTTTTTATTCCCAGTTATACTCAAAATTTCGTAGACAGAATTACTCAAATTATGCTTGTTTTAATTTCTGTAAAGAATTAAATGATTTAATATTTTTAAAATTTAAATGAATGAAAAAAAGTTAAAATTCATGTATTTTTTCCCGCAACGGGAAAACTATCGATTATAAAGCAGCTTGGATGGCGAGGGAGGGGGGGGGGGGGGGGAATGATAACAATATACCTATTACCCCCCCTAACAGTAATCTCTGGATCCGCCCTTGCATTTCACATCCAAACTAACGAATACTGAGGTACAAACAAAAACATAGTTCTTACTGATACAGTGGTACCATTCTTTCAAGACACCCCATATGATACCACAGCACTTCTCGCAGTACTGTTGGGGTCTCTCCAAGCTACGAACTTCAAAGTTGTGACCCAAGACAATCTTCAGGTCTGAGGATTCGTCAGGTGCATCCTGAAAGCCAAACATATTTAATTTGTCTTCAATGGCACCAAATATTTGAAACAAGTGAAATTAACAATAATGCCCTTTAAATATAAATAATGCAAATCTTAAAATCAATTCCAAAGTTCCTTTTTAAATTCCTGATTTGATATTTTCAATAGATTTGGGCATTTATTCTTAATTTAAAACACAAAAATTTTAATTGAGTCTCAAAAGATAAAAAAAAAAACTGCTGAAAATTAGAGAGTCTAGAACAAAATATACATTTTTGAAATTAGGATATTTTTTTTTAATATTTAATTGCTACAGCACTTTTATGAAAAAAATTTTAAAAAATGAATTTATTGAAAGATAATTTTGACATTTAATAACCTAAAATGAAAAACATTATCTTAAATATTAAAATATGCAATTATACATCAGGTTTTATGATAAGAAAATAATTTAAATGGAAAGATTGATGCATTATTTTAGATATTTAATATATATGTTTTTTTAAATCCCACAATTAGTTGGGGGGTACAAACCAGAGGTACCCAACCTTTTTTTCGTGTGTACCCTTTGATAAAACTTTTCATTTATGAGTTTTTGTTAGGCAATAATGTTCTTAACTTATCTGGCAAATTGATTAAACTTATAGGTTTTTATTTTAATATACATATTTATTTTAGGTGTTTTCCATCATTACTAATGTTATTTTCGTGTACCCCGGACCACCACATTCCCTCAGAGACACGTGTATCACAGGTTGGGCACTGCAAGAATATACTAATATACCAAAATAATGTCTAATATATTTTATGTAAATTATGTCTAAGGTATTGAGATCCAATAAAACAAGTTTTTTGCTAGCCATTTGCTTGATTATTCTAAATGGTTATAAGGTACATATTACAATGCAGTTACCCAGGTGTTTATAAACATCTTTCTTTGTAATTAATGAATATAAAAGCCCATTTACAATGTAGGTGGAACCTTATATCATCAAAAATTAACAATAAAACCTTTCCTTAATATTTTTTTAATTACTTATTTTATGTGTAAAACACAGAAAAATACTAAAAATGGACATGAGATCTCCAATGATACAGAAAATCGCCAAAACACTAACTAATTGAAATATTATTTTCCCAAACACTTTGAGTCTTGAAATAGACTAAGTATATTCATTCACTAATAGCTGCTAACATTAATCTACATATAATCAACTCTACTCATAAAACTACAACTTGATTTAAATCATTCGTTGATTCTGTTTAATAGAACAAAGTTTGCTTTAAGAACATTTCAAGTATATTATAAAACAAAGCTACCTCTAAAAGAAGACATTTAAAAAAAATTGAACAAAAAGTTCAAGTTGAAATTTGTTATACACCACATTTCCTTAAAAACCACGCAAACATCTTTAAAATAATTAAGTGTTAGTAGTTGGATAAGTAGAATCAACCTGGATTTCTTGAAGCTTCAATTTCAACTGCACAAGTTTGGCGACAAGGTGTTTCCTTCGATTGTAATCCCCGTCAGCCTTAATCATCTCCTCGCAGTTCCCGATGGCCATCTTCAGTTCTTCGGATGTCGAGAATCCAAAATAACCCTATTTCAACACAGTTGCATTTATCAAGTGGCCCATTCTAAACTAAATTAATAACTGCTAAATTGCTTTTGCTGAAGCAGTGGAAGGGTTCTTTAATAGAAAACTGAGTATATTTTGTGCAGCCCTTCTTTAAATGTATGAAGAAATATTAACTATTTTTTTTTTTTATTTGTTTGATTTTTATGTTGTAAAGTTTGAAATTATACAGCAACAATCACACGCAAATTCGTAACTGTATAACCCACCCGACAGACACGTACCAATTCTTGTATCCCCAGTTTTCCTAGTAATATACATAATATAAAAAATCTCTACTTTGAAATATCTTTTTTTTAATTTGAAGCAAGGTCTTTTGAAATACTTTTCTAGATACTGAAATATTTGTAATCTTTTTTTTTTAAAGGAAAGTGTTAGAAATATAAAATAAACTCTCCTGCAAAGAAAACAAACCTAAAAATTCAATATTTTCCTTATCCGTCAGAGGGTTAATTGCCAAATTATCATATTTGTAAATGGGTTGTGTATGTTATACTAAAGTATAAAAGTAGAAATATTCAATTAATTTCAGAAATTTGAGAATTTTATAAATTCTCAAGTATCTGAAGTTAATTAAACCTTTATGTAACTATCAAAGGAAACCAAATGTAATTGAAATAAATTTATTTAAGGTAAACTATTGAATACAAAAGACACAAATAATAAAACTAAGGTGAATGTACCAATTTCCAGCCAATTAAGACCAATTTTTAACCAATGCCAAACATAAAAAATCCCTGTAAATACTGAACTCACATTAGACTGATTTACATAATTTTTCAACTTTCGAGTAACATTGATTAAAGGGACTTTTAAAAACATAATGATGTGCTTCTAAGGTTTAAATATTTTTTCCAAATGGTTGGTAACTAGTGCATTCATGCTGTAATTCCTATAAGTAAAATTAACCTAATAATTCAACAAAACAAACATACATTTGAAGGAAAAACAAAATTCACATCCATTTACCGACTTGTATTGTTTATAATTGAAACAAGCAACAACGACCGAATAAAGATCAAACAGTGAAACTGCATTGCTTCCTTCCTGCCCAAGAGCAATTTATATAAAATAAACCAAGTTGCCATAGCAACAAGATTGGGAAGCAAGCTATTTTGTGATATTTTATTCCTTTATAAAATGTAATGCATAAAATGTAAATTGGCTCAACTTACTTTCCAACTGTAACTGTACTGTACTGAAAAATGGTACTTATTATGAAGTAATGCAGAGCAAATTATAACTCTTATCCGTTATCTTTATTGTGCAGATAAAATGTTACGGCTCACTGAGAAAGATAATTCTTTCTGTGTAATCACAGAAACGGCTGCAAAGTCAGGTAATGTTGCCTTTATGTGATAAAGTTGTTCGTGATGGTCTCTCAGTTGTAGATTTGCCAGATTGAACTTATGGTTGTTTTACATGTAATGCATAAATATGCAACTCAACTATATAAGTAACAATAATGAAGAGCAGCAGGATTATCTATCTAACAAAAACTACCACTCCATGTAAAATCTAAAAATGCAAAAGGTTTTAAATGTATTGCTTTAATATAATAGTATTGCCTTAAGTATTGGCAGAAAAGTACCCTTACCCTTATTAGTAATTTTCCTTGGAAGGCTCATTAGTTATTTAGGGCCCAAGCAATCTTTTTACTAGCAGTGAACACCAAATTTTCAGATGTTTTATATTTAAAATTAGTCAATTGCAATCCCAAAGGTTTTATACTATTTGTTATAGCAACGTGGGTGAAAGTTTGTAAAAATCAAAGGACGAAAATTCCAAAATTTCTGTTATTTTCACAAGCACACAATTTTTTTGAAATCTTAAAAGGAAATATTAGGATGGAAGGCTTTTGATGCATCTCAATGTTCTAGAACATATTTTCTCTTTATAAACAACTACTATATTTTTTTACTAATTGCTTAAAAATTTAGCTAAATTCAGGTATGAAAATATGCTACATGACTATACATATTTGAAAAACAGTTTATCTTTAGTTAAAAATTTAAATTCCATGCCAAAGGTTTTAACGATCAGATTCCCTAGAAATGGATCTACTACAGCTCAATGATTACAACTTGAAAATGGATCGGATAGTGGTGAAAAATAATAATTCCTTTAATTGTGTGACATCACTGCATAAAATTCAACAAGATAATGTGTATGTAATTGTGTCATTTTACTCTATTGGCTTTGAACAAATGTCAGCCACTTAGAGCATTAATTGTGTACATTTCCTCCATCCTGGACAAATAAAACAAAGACAGAAATCCATCTTATGGAAAACTTTTACCCACATATAGCATATACATATTTCATGCAAGTTAGCATTGAGTACATGCTAAATACAAAACAAATATGATTTGTGATACTCACTTCAGGCCGACAGAAATGATTTTCTGTTAAGCCAAGTTCTGTATCGATTTCTTGAGAAATTTCAACTGATGTACTTAATGCTGCAAATATGAAATTGATGTTACGAAAATACATACGTTTGGATTATTTTAAATTGGAATTTATTACAAACATAAAAGAAACCTTGTCTATTCGGTTGATAACATTCATCGTCGTCTGTGTCATTAACAGGAAAGCAACAAGGGACACCTATATTAATAGATTTCGAACTTTTGGAGTAATTAGAACCTGCTATGTCTTCAAGTTCACTTTGCGAAGTTTGACTTTGCATCTTTCAAATAAAGATAAGTTTCAGACATTTTCTAATAAATAAAATAGGGGGGGGTGTGGGTGTTTGAAAAATAAAAGTATCTTTTTACGAGGTTTTTTGGAAATTGATACATTTCTAAAGTTCTATATGAAACAAAAATTAATAAAAAAATTATTAAAAAAAATTGTTAGTTTTACGTTTGAAACAAATGAATTAAAAACTTTATGAAAAAAACTTTTTAATATACTATTTTGGGTTCCTAAATTATCCTTTCAAAATGCCTGATATTTTCGTTATCACCAAAATAAACAAAAACATTTTTTTTTTTTTTGTTACTTATTTCCTTTATTCAGTTGCAGTTACCTACTAATTTCAAATCATGGCTATGGCCATTAACCAGGCCTCCGTGGCCGAACGGTTAAAGGCGTCAGCTGGAAATTCGAAGATTCCTGGTTCGATTCTAAGCGATGGACTTGACAAAGAAAAAGTAAAAAGTAGTTATCTTCGGATTGGAGGGTTGCCAGCTTCGCTACAAAATACTAGAAAAGTCGTCCACAACATCAGCAAAAATTAACGGCGTGTATACGGGATTGGTGCCCGATAAATCTGATCGGGTCAAGTCCCGGCGTCTATTGAAGGCGCTGGGTGTCAGTTCAGGTGTTTCCTCGCCATCTGACCATGGTTCTAAAATAACGAGGTGAATGTATGTATGAATGTGTGTGTGAATGTGTTCCCGGGTCTTTCCTTCGAGATAGATCCAGAACCGTTGCCAATAGCCCACTGTGCAGCTCTAGTGCGACGTTATTTAACCAAACCAAACCAATCTTTAATTTACCTTTTAATTTCAAAATTTTATACTACATTAATTCTTTTTTTAACTAATGAATTTTTGTATATTTTAATTGACGTTCAAATGTTTTAAATTTTGAACAAACTTTGACTATATATAATGGCTTAGTTAGTAATTGAAAATTGAAATTTCTGTTTAATAAATACTTTGACTGTTACTTCTGACCAAGAATTATTTTTACAGATTTTTACTAAAAGGAAAAAGTCACGAATTCCCCTGTTCTCCCACTTATAAAATAAAAGCATTCTTCATTTATAGGCCATTATGACTTATTGGAGACAAGCCGGTTTATCGTAAGTATGAGAATATTCCTTAGCATTTGTCAATAGAAATGTGTAAGGTCACCCCTGGCTGTATGTGTTTGTATTAAATTGTATTCCGTATGGATTTTTAAGTAAAAATATAAAATATGTTAACTTATAATAATAATACATTATAAAATCACAGTTAATGTTTGTATTATTGCCGTAACCGGCTTTCAATTGTCATCCACTACAGGATCTTGGTTCTGATATAGACTGCTGCAATTTTTTAAAACTTATTTTGCATATATCAAAATTTAATTTTTTTTTAAATTATAGGAAGAGATTTTTCATAATTCGGTTTGCGATTTAATTTTTCATGAAAAGTAAAAATGCCTATTAAAATTCATCTAATTCTTCAAAAGTTGCCATTAAAAGGCTGTTCTCTTAAAAAAAAAGTTCAATGTGAAGTACTTGTATATCCCTATCACCAATATAAATTTTTCTTGTGATAAAATTCTTCTGCATATGCCTTATTTTGCAACCACGTTTTCCCATTCTATTTCTTCTATAGAAAATTTACTTGGGTAAAGACTTGCCTCCAATAGCGGATTTGGCTGTGTTTTGAAGTGGTCGCCAAACGACCGGATGCATTGCGCACACGTCTTTTTCCCCCTGATCTTTATGGTTGCTACCAGTGTTAAACACACAGTTACAGTTAACAACTCAGGCGTTGCATCTTATTATAGAACCACAGTCGGATGATTGATTGATCGGATGACTTCTACTGTGTAATGGGCTATCCGTGATGGTTCAAAATTCATTTAGGAGGATTTCTATTAGGTCTGCACGATTGAATGAAATAACGTCGCACTTGAGCTCCTTAATGGGCTAATGGCGTTGGTTTAGAATTGATTTCGAAGTTAATTAACATCGCAGAAGAGCTTTATATTGGGCTATTGGCCCGCCACACCTAGAGCAAAAGGGCTGTCACTTCCCGATTCCACAACTGCAGAGTTTTTTAATATGGATTTACGGGGGATGAGGGTTTGATTATGTTTATCCATCTTTGTCTTTTTGTGTAGCTGGGTCAGGAAGAATTTTAGGAGATACTTTTTTTTTTTGACACCTTTTTGAGGGAAATGTCCCTGGTCTTACAAAATCTTGTTTTGAGGAAAATAAATTTTTGTTGGTGATATCGAAAATCTTGGGTATTGGGAAATTAAGAATTATTTCTTCAAGTTCGGAAAGTTGGCCCACGTAAAAAAATTGTGACCGACTCTGTCGGTGGTAGATCTTGAGGCTTCGCATTCATAACCTTTTTCAGTAACATTGCCATTGATGCAGTTTAAAAAAATAATAATCTTAAGATTGGTAATTGAAATGAAGAAAGATCTTTCTTTATCTCAATATTTTTATTACCATTTCTGTTATCATCCCCAAGTATTTCTAAAACTGTCTCTGCTAGCATTTAGAACAGTTTTAAAAAGTAGGTGATATTGACCTCCCTTTTGACTGGTTTAGAGGCCAGCGATGGTTTTGCTTTATAATTATTAAACAGAAGGTTTCATTATTACATTAAGAAAGGTTTGTCAGGGTTTCCACAATCCTTGAAAAGTACTGGAATTTAATTTGACCAACTCGGGGCTCCTGAAAAGTACTTGAAAATTGCCAATTGCGAAAATTGCGAGTGTCAAGTGCAATATGGCAAGGAGGAAAAGACGTGAATTGGAGCAATTTCGCAGCAGAAAAAGATACTGTTTTGTCCGATTTTTTAGTGAAGTGTTTCATTATCATAAACACTTCACCATTGGATTACCGCAGTTCGTTGTGAAGAATCGATGCTCAATCTAGAACAGCAAAATTTCCCAAGAATGTAGCATCTTTAATATGTAGAAATATTTGCGAACTTCGTCCAACGGGGATGATATGACTCGAAAATTGTGATGGTTAAAACTGATTTTGTTGCATCTGGCGAATAAGACTTCCAAACGGCGCTCTTTTGATATTTTTTTTTAATTCATGATAATCTTGAAATTGTAGAAATTCTTAATTTTAACTATCAACTTTCAATCTTTTTGCATCTGATAAATAATTGCATATATTTAATTATTTCCTATTTATCATGGTTTGCTTTGCTCTACTTAACAAAATAGCATGACATTTTTTTATTAATCCGGAATTCCGGAAATGATATATGCTATTTAATCGCTGTTCTTTTATATTTATTTTACATTTAAACCATATTCTACACAACATATCAATCACTAGTGTATGTTTCATCAACTTATGTATTTTTTGGTTTTTAATGCTTACATAATAAAAAAAATATATTTTTAAGTTAAGGCAGGGTGTATCAGAACTTAAAATATGGGGGAAGGCTTGGCACCCTTTTGAAAAACATCTAGGTAACAAGAACACTGAGTTACGTATTTGATATATTTCAGATACCTCAGGTTTTCTGCCATCTGTGCAAACCTTGTACGAGGAGCATTGAAGCAAGAATTTAAAGCTGAATTGGGCAAGAAGAGTGGCTTGAAGCAAACTCTTTGGAAGGACGGAAAACCTCAAAGTATGTCAATGTACTTCTCTCTGGCTCTTTTTCTCCCAACATGCTTTGCAGGAAATCTTTTAGCTATTCTTCAGGGGAGGAGAATATATCGGGGTTGAATTTTGGGCGCCCGGGAATGTTTTTACTAAAGACAAAAAATAAAAATTACAAATAAGTACAGTAATATATTGTTTTTGATAGCATATTTTGGAACAGCTTGTTCATACAATCCCGTTTTGGGAATCTTTTGTCTTTGTCGCCAAACTCAAAATAAAAAGATATTGAAACGCTAACATAACGTTAGGCTTAATTTGAGATAAAAATGGCATTGTAATGTTTTTGAAAACAAAATTCTGGGTGGTCCTACGCTGGAAAATAGTTTTCAAAAGGCTTCAATAACCTGTTTTGAGGTCATTTTTAAAAATCTCAAACTAAGCCTAATATGATTTTGGTGACAAAGTTAAATGATTGCCAAACAGGGCTGTATAAACAAGATGCTCCAGAACATGTTACTTAGCCACATAAAATTCTAAAAAAGAATTCTCAAAATTTAAATGTATTCTCTAAATTTATTTTATAGTTAGGCAGAGATTTATTTATCATTAACTATTTAAAAATAGTTAATGACTGTTAATGTTTATTAAAAATACTGGTAACGATTTCATAAAAAATCACCGATAACTATTGCTGTTTTACTGTTACCTGTTTATTTGAATAAAGCTTAACAGGTTTTTTTAAGAAGAAAAATGGGGGGGGGGACAACAAATTTCATTGTTCTTATTAGACTTTTGCAAGGTTTTATCAAATTAAAGTTGTCGAAAATCACCCACATGAAATATTTCTGCCTGGGCCAATGTTCTAAATATAAATATGTTTCTAATCAATTATTTTTATAATTCAAAATAATTTTGTGTATTTTCCTTTTTTTTTACTTTTTAACTGTTTTTACCTGTGAATAAAAGAAAAAGTCTATGCTTCCTATCTCTATATAGATTCACCTGTAAGGCTTCGATTTATAAAATTACATTTAGTTTTTTAAACAATTTTAACAATTTAAAAATATTACATAAAGGAATGTCTTAAAAAATATTTAAGTAATTCTAGAAAGTGCTTTTGTAGCTTAGTCGATAGAACACAAGACTTCGGAACAATAGTTCCGAGTCTCAATTTTTATTATTTTTTATTGCATACGCCTTAACGGGTTTCCCGGCAACATGGAAGCAAATAACTATGAATGGTTTGCTGTTTCCATACTTGAACAAAGCAAATTATAGGAATAATGTAAAAAACAAATTTTTTAACAAACTCACTTTTTATTATTATATTTGTCCTTTCAAAGTGAGGCATATTAATTCCACCTTAAAATATAATTGTCTTAGTTATTGTCGTCCTAGATATGAAAACCGTGTATCTTCCAATCACAGATTCGGCAGCCGTAGCAAAAGCTGAAGTTTTCCTATCACTTCTTGTTTAAACAATTTAAAAGTGAATCGTTTAATTTTCTCTATGCCTGCTAAATCTGTGGTTTGAAGATGCAAGGTTTCCATTCTAAGCCGACATTATATTAATCCATTCTTTTCCTCCTCATTGCTTGTATCTCATACAAAAGCTAAAAAAAAAATTGCTTATTCACTTTTTACAGCATAAAATAATGTAAAATGTTACCTTTTTGTTTATTTATAGAAGCTGAAGCATAGGTGTGTCTATGAAAAACAAGTACAAAGAAAAAGTTTATTTAGATGTGTAAAAGATGTTCATAAAATAAATGTAATGTTTTGATCTGTACATCCTTGTGTTGTACTTAAAAACTTTGCCATGAAGTGATTTGTAATATACATATTGCATCTTCAGACATTCATTTTGACTTTAAATTTTATAAAATGTTCCTAAAAACACATTACTATATTTGGAGATTGTTCTTTATATAGTAAGTGTTTTATACGATCCTATTGTTAATATTTATAAAAAAATATATACTAAACAACTAGAATATTTTTTAAATATCAAAATTCTAATGGTCCTGTTTCTAAATCCAAAGTTGCTATGTAAAAGGAATATACAGATTGCCATCCGAAATAGGTTCCGGTTTACGATATTCTCAATAATTTCCTAGCAGTCTTCGGGGGTTGACGGAGCAGGGGCAGACTCGGAGCCCCCTAGAAATACACCTATTTTTCCTTTATACATTACTTTAAACTTAAAATTTCTTCATTATTTTTAACTTTCCATCCCAGACATGCTAATATTCAAGCTGAGGTTGGTCATTGTATGGGGTGCGCAGGGGCGGCTTAAGGGCTGGGCACTGGAAGAAGGCAAATTTTTTTTATAGATAATTAATTTTTTACTATTTTTTAAATTAATTTATTTTGTAGCAATAATTCTGATCGACACAACTGAATGACAAATATAATGCTAAAAAATTTATGATTTCAAATTGCAACTGACTAATCAGTGTCTTACGTTTTCTAAAACTCCATTGCTACTAATCTTTTAAGTAAATGAGCATGCCTCCTCCAAACTTTTTCTTTTTTAAATATTTAAATAAATAATCTAGTGTACAACACCGCACAACTTTCTATTGTAATTTTAACCTGTCTATTATCAAGCATTCTTGAAAAAAACAATGCCGCCTCCTCTTCAAATGTTCGATTTTGACTAAAAACATGCTGTTCCGTCCCTTAGATACTAATACAACTTATTTATTGAATTTAATTATTTATACACAATGAATTTTGCATACATAAACTGTTATTGCAATAATTAGAATTATTATATTAGTAAAAAAAAAATATTCTTATTTAAAGTTGTAGGGCCATAGACAAATAATACATGTTTCTTCCTATTAAACATCTATCTTACTTAACGTTTAGGATTATTATATGTTTCATAGTGTGAAATTTGCATAAACTTGGGTAAATATATATCTACTTGTATCTCTCTTTTATTGGAGAAGAAATAACATTACTTTTAAGGTTAAAATTTCGTGTTTGAAAATAGAGCCAATGTTGTCCCCACCTGCCATCGGATAAAATTTTTGCTTTGGAAAGTAAAAAAAGTATTTTTCTGTTATGCTTTTTAGAAAACTCAAATCAATACCTTTCATTATTTTTTTTTCTATAATATAATACAGATTTAGACCACTAGAAAAAGTTAAGCGCAACCTTCATTATTGCATTCATGCATAAAATTCCAACTTAATTTTTAAGAAATGATTGTATGGTGAAGCATTTTGCTTGAGAAAAGTTATTTTGCATCCAGGGACGGATTTAGGCATAGGCTGCGGAAAATACCAGGTCTTTCCTCATGCAACTCAACAAGAAGTATTATACTAGAAATTGAAATTTTTATAGTAATTCGATGGGGTTTTTTTTTACTTTCAATGGGAGAGGCTTGAACCACCCCCTTACCTACGTGCCTGGGTTTGATAGTCACGGAAATTATTTAAGCAAAAGAAGAGAGGATCCTTTTGTCACATGACCTGCATCCTGAAACACAATTTTTTTTTATATTACAGGGGGGAGCATTTACTATGCTGCTTGCAAGATATTTATCTAAAACTTAATTTTTTTCTGTAAATACATTATCAAAAATAAAGATATGTAAGATACTTAGTTGCATTAATGCAATGAAATATATATATATATTATAGATTGTATGAGAATCTTTACAATTTTGATACATAATAAAACCTAAAAGAAATTACCTTAATTAAGTGGCTTTACATGCAATAGAGACTCATGTTTTATTTGTATGCAGTTTAAAAATATATATATATAAATAATTTATGTAGTTTCATTTACATGCATAACTGAACTATCTTATTTCCTTTAGGTTTTACTGTGTGTTAGAGTAGTTAAGATCATTTTCATCATACACCCATCCTCAGGAGAATGCTCAGTAGGCTTATGGTTTTCTGGGAAAAAAATTGCGTCTAAATAAATATTTTTATTGCTCTTACATGTACAAGCTACACAACAGCTATCTTATTTCTTTTAGGTTTTATTGCATGTCAAAGTTATAAAGATCATTCACATACTACCCTGTATATTTCATGTTCTATAAATTTTATCTTTAAATTTTCATTATAAACTTTATTTCATTAAAACAGATAATTTTTCATATATAAAATTATTCGATTTTAAATCGGTGATTTTTTTTTTAAATCACTACAACCCTGGTTGGGAACCACTGGGATAAAGCATATTTTAGCTTATTATGCAATACTTGTTCAAATGTCTATCTTTTTTTCTATTTATTTGAAATTCTGTTACTTTCAGAATGAAAATATTAACACATTTCAAACTAATATTTATTATAGAAATTTTACTAAAACACAAGTAACAATTTCATACATTTTTTTTCAATCATAAAACATTATTTGACTTCTTAATGAGATTGACACCATGTAGTATAAATATAGTTGACAACCAACCCCTGATTGTAAATATATATAAATCTCACGAAAACAAAATATTGCAGTCATTGTCAAAACAAAATATCCAAATAAATATTTTAGATAAAACCATTAGCCATACAATAGAGAGAATATATTGATTATATCCGAGCAGAGCTTTCACTTCTACTGAAAAGAAATTATAAAACTAAAAATATAAACTTTTTTAAATGCTTTTTCAGATCTTTACTAACGCAAATCAAAATGCTACTTTCCAATCGAGCTACTTCAATACAATGAAATTTTGATTATCTCCAGTTAAACATTTTGCAACAAAAGTGATGATGTAATGGTTCAGCATTTTTTAATCTTGCTAAGAGATAATTTTGCTGCCAAATGTAGTACAAATGTTTTTGAATTCATGAAGGTAGGAGAATTTCTAAGTAGAACATCATCAATTTGGAATGAAAACCTCATATCTACAAACCCTAGATTTATCAGTTGTAGCACAAACTGCTTTGCAACAAAATTCAAGCGATTGTCTTTTAAATATGGAATTTTTGAAACAAGAAGTGATCGGAATACCTGAGCTTTGGATTTCATCACCAAGCAACTTTTGCTACGGTTTCAAGGTACTGAGGTTTTTATTCCAAGCCGATGATATAAAGTTAGTGGAAGGATATAATTACAAAAGAATATTTTCAATAAGCTTATGTCAAAAATGCTGCCAAGCCGTAATTTAGTTGAAATAAACAATACTTAAACTAGCAACACATTTTTTTTACTATGTCAAAGTATTGGCGCCTGGTTCAACCTTTTAGTAAAACATTTCCGAGCATTTGGAGGATCATAGTTAAATTTTATGATTAAAGGAAGGGAGTTCAATTGTGAGTTCATAGAGAACTTAAAATAATTATAGATAAAAAAAATCATCAACTGCAAAACACGTTTTATAACAACATAAAATGGAACGCTGAAGACCAATGACCACCAGATGTGTTCTTCAGAAAATGATCTCTTAAGTTTGCCATACATCAACACGTTGGTCTGTGTGCATTATGGTTTACGGGCTCAATAGCCACAACGTCTATTTGTATTGTGATGAAGCTCATCAAGCTGTATCCATAAATATTAGATAGCTCAAAACAAATAAATTGAATATGTTCTGCTTGTGTTCCCAGTCTTCAAATTTCTTAATGACGTTGAATTATATTTTTTCACGGTATATATGATAATACTATACTTTAAACAAATAAAATAAATTTCAGTAAATTGTAAACAAAACAATTCAAAGGTAAAAAATAAGCACAAGATAAACTACAAATGTAAAAGTACTTGGAAATATATACCTCAATTAAAGCTTTTAAGAAATTCACACATTATATTTGGAAAGTATGAAAATATTTTTTTAAACATTAATATAGCACCCTTACATAAAGTAAACCAACTTTCTCCTCATTTTATTAGAAGAAATTCACATGCATGCCTTGTGTATAAAAAAATACTAAAACTAGAAGAATGCAGTCAAACTTAAAAACCAGAATAGTGACTAGAGCAGTGGTTCCCAAAAGGTAGTCCATGTTTTAATGACACGGGGTCGCAAAGAAAAATTAGTTACAATTTTCTGATAAAGCACAATTTGCAATTATGTACCAAAAGAAAGAGATTTCGCTCATCCTATCTGTTTTATTTATTAGTTGAGTAAATTTGTGTTCATATACTTAGTAAAAGCTGTGAAAAAGAAATTTTAAAATTAATTTCAGCCTTTTTCTTTCCATTTATTTTCATGTTCAAATAAAATTTAAAAGTATACATGCCCAGATAGCAAGGGAACTTTCATGAGCATACATGAAAAAAGAGGTTCCAGGTTCTATTTTAGCTTTAGCTGGGGTTCTATGGCTTAATGCTAATTGGGAACCGCTGGACTAGTGGACTGCTTTGAAGAAGGCACCAGATGAGCCAAAAAGAATCGGTATTCGAGAAACCCGGCAAATTGAAAAAATTTTGTTGGTAAAATGCGGCCTATTTTCATCTTTGGGCATCATTCAACAATATCAAGCCTCATATACATGAACTAGACTGAAATGTATGCAGACGTGTTTGGTCAATTAAATAATGTGTTTGGCCAAACCTACAATAAACTGACATTTTATTTTCATGTTGACCATTATAGCATTAATTAGCTGAAATTAATCATTTTTAAAAAAAGAAAGAAATCTGCCTAGTATATCTGGTAAAGCGCAGGAAATTCATATGCCTGTATGTTTTGGATACAATTTCATACATTCAATAAGTTGGATTCCCAATATCGTTACAATTGACGCTTGACTGCATTGTTTACAATTTACATCCAAGTTTACAATTTATTCCAGCTTTATCCAATACTATTTTTAAAAGCTACAGAATGGTGAATGTATTTAGTTCTGTAGAAATCACCTTTACTTTCCAAGAATTATAAATACAATTTTAATACTAGCTTCGATAAAAGCTACGTAGCAGTTACGAAACTATTGAAACATTTTGCATTACAACAACAAAACAAAAAGCTAAAAATGCTATATCATAAAGAATGGTTTTGTTTAAAAGTTATTGCTTTTGAAGAATTTACATAATATTGCAAATAATTTCGAACAATATACACATTGCCACTCTTTCATAAAAAACATGCTTTCTAATTTGCACGCCAATGCCTGCAAAGCTTCAGGTTTTTATTAGTCACAAGTAATACTTGAGGGGAGGAGTTCAACTCTCTCTTCATCATAAAAGCATGCATAATAAAAATTGGTTTTTAAATGAAAAAGTATTCATTTACAAGTGTCCACTCTAGGTTTTTTTTTAAAGGGCAGCCCATCCTTCTACCTTGAAAATTGAAACTATATTTAAACCCTTTGCACTCCAAAAACATATTTGAAATTTTTTTCTTTGTATGGAACAGTTATTCATTCCTCTTTGTTCTTTTTTCCAGTTTTTTTTTTTTTCTTTTAGGGGAAAATAACACAAGGTCACTCGTTTATTTTAAAGAACAGGGAACTAAAAGAACTGGTGTTGTCCCATGAAAGAAGACAGCAGAGTGCAAAGAGTTACATAACTTTTTTTGCAATTATGTTAAAATTTAGAATCAAGCTTATTTAAACACAATTTTTATTTAGCATCGAAAGTTTTTTAACTAATCAAATGTAGGCATTCTCCTAAATAGGTAAATAATTTAAGGAAAGATAATTGCTATTTAGACACAGCAATGAAACCAAACTCCACCCCCCAAAGTACAAAAGGAGACCAAGTTCCCTTAGTGCGCTGTCAAACCATCTATGAGAAAATAAGATTTCTCTTCATTCAGCAAGCGAGCAGTTCAAAAGTCACAACAAGACAGGAGGAGAAGACTAATCAGCAAGGTACATTGAGATTGTTAATGGGATTTTCAACAATGTGCACTTCTAATTTGGCGGCTTGGCTGCCTCTGGAATGTGCGGATTTTGATGAGAGAGAACTGGATGTTATAACTGAAAAGAGAATATAGGATTTAGACACAATTATAACTATTTCACATCAATTCAACTGAGGGTAGCCATTGCTCTGCAACTTTTAATCAACTAAACAAATCACCCATCAACAGAAGGCAATTATTTAATTTCATCCAAAGTAGAACTGCCAGGTCGCAGATTGTGAAATTTCCAAAGTGAATGTGAAAAATTGCCAAACTCGTATTGCCATAATCTATACAAAATCGGCAAATTGTTGATTATTTGCCAAAGTTGTTAAGGCAGTAGCGAATGAAAGGATATTTTGCAAGAATAAGTTGTTCAGTGGGTGGATACAATCCGAGTCATTTAGTTGCATGTCCGATTGTTACATGTGATTGGCTAGCCCAATACTGAAAACTATTTATAACGTTGTGCCTTAATGGCACAATCATTTAAGACTGCATTCTGATAAACTGAAAGTTTTGGGTACAGTCCTAATTGTCAGATTACAATTTTTATTTTAATCTAAAAGAATCACTATTGTAAGTAAAGGCTATAATTTTTTATTTTAACAGGGTCTGCTCTTCTTATATAATAATATTATTTTTTTTTTTTTTTTTTGCTAATCCTTTGAAATACAAAGTAAGTTTGTTATTTTGGTGTAAATACAAAAGGACATCAGAATTGGATTCGATACTTGGTGCTATCAAGTTATCTATAATAATGATAAAAGAAAGAGTCTGCGGATCATAGAACACCTATTTCTCTGGGCATAAAAGGCTGAAAATTTATAAGTACTATTTATATTTGAGATGTGCAACTGAGGCTCGAATTTGTAAAATTTCGTTTAGTTTTTTTAATTTATTGTAACAATTTTAGTAATATTGCGTACAAAACATTTTCAAGACAGAGAAAACGTTCTTTTGTAGCCAAGTCAATAGCGTTCCGGACTTCGGAATAGTAAGTCGCGGGTCCAATTCCCGAAGGGGGCCACTCAATTTTTGTTTTGTGTATACATTCCTTAATGCGTTCCCCAGCAATGTGGGGCCATACAGCTAGTTCATTAGGAAATTAAATTGGTTATAATCGATATTAACAATTTCATATTGACTAAATATCATTTTGTCATCAGAATTAATTTTCAATGTTGAAATCGAGTTAAGAATGTTAACCCGGCTAAAAATAAAATCCAATAAGTATTGTTTTGTTGATACATGAGTAACGCATGTTTACCAATTAGTTCTTGAAAAAAAAAAGTATTTTGAATTCCATAATATATATTGTAAGCATGTGCTGTCATTTTTTTAAAATGAGAGTTGTTGAATAATTATAGCATAATGATGATGTAAACAGGAAAAAGAAATCATATATTTTACAAAGATGCACCAATCTAGTCTGCTTAAGTGTACAGTTATACAAGAGTGCAAGAATACAAAATGATAATGCTATTTTCTAGAATACTACAAAAGGATCCAAAAGTAACAGAAAAAGCAGAAATTAAATAATTCGAAAAGTATAGATGGTAACATGATGTGGTTTTCAAAGAAAGACATAGAATTTTATGTTATCCCTTTCAGGTCCAAATGTATTTTTGAATTGAGCCAATGAAAGTGATAGTCAGTCAGACTTGAATCACTTTTCTGCCAGCTGTATCAACAATCCTTTCCTCGGTTACTGAACACAACTGGCGGAAAAGTGGTGCAAGTTTGACTCCGACTTACACCATTATTACTCAATTCATTATGGTTACAGTTGGCACCACTGGGCATGAAACGGTAAAAAAATAATAGTGTCAGAATATTTATATTTTCTGCACATAGGCGACACTTCAAACATATGAAGTGGTAGTACAGTTAGTATAATGTGAAAAGTTAGGATTACATATATATAATGTGACAGCCTATTAAACATGAAACAACACTCTACACAGTATCGAAGAAGGTTTAAGCTATAATATCTGTCATATACTATATATATATGATGGTAAATAGCTTCTTTCAACTTGATCAATGATGATTTACAATAGTCACCCACAGCAGATCTGACACAACTACAGCGCCACTTGCCAGTAATAAATATAATGATACTAGCAATAATTTTTTTTAAAATTAAAATCCCGTCTTTTTGTGCACTTTTCTGAAAACTATTGTGCAATAGTCTATATTTTTAAAAGTACTGAATAGTTGCTGCTCTTCCTATTACCTTTGGATTATTCGTACACTATACCAAGATCAAATATGCTGCGTTTTGAAAAGACTATATAAAAAAGATGTACTTTGTTCTTATTTGGAGTGTTTCAGAGGAAGTATAGAGAGCAAATCAGATACCTTTATGATAATGACTCAATATATATATATATATATATATATAGTAAAATGAATTCCTTGCAATGTTTACAAGTTAGGTTTAAAGGTTAAAAAGCTATAAAAAAATTATAAATTGCAATACCAATGGTGCAGTAGGATAAGAAGTTTCCATTAGTTTTAATTAAAATGGAATCTTCTTACAGCTAAGAAAGACAGTTATACAATCACACTTATTAAATGTTCAAATCAGGGGGCATGCACATTTTTGAAAAATAAAAATAGGGATATTTTTTCTAAGGACTTTTTATAAAGCAACCTATAAGGACCTTTCTTTAATAGTGGTTAAAAAAAATTATATACAAGAATTATATACATTTTTAACGAAATATTAGATATAAAGTTGAAATAAAATATTTTTAAAAACAAATTAAATACCTAAATTAATAAAAAAAAACCAGGAAAATAGGTGTAATCAGTTAAAAGCTATTGGGTGCAAAGAAGCTATGTTTTATACTCAGATACATATTCACATTAAGAAGAAACTTTTTAAATAGAGATTTAGTAAAATGATTTAGTGAGTGATAGTCGTTTTTTCTAAGTATTTTAAAAGGGCCCTCATGAACATGAAACGAAAATAAGAAGTTCCTAAGGACCGTACGAACCCTGCCAATCAACATCCTACACATGAGTACACAGTAAACCAATAGCTACGAACTTTCTAATGTGCTCTAAACAACAATACGACAAATGATATTGACAAAAATAACTGAAAACTTACAAAAGAAGGAAATTTTTCAACAGGCGATCGTGATATTACCTTCGCAACTAAGTGATGAAGCAGCTGACGATTTGCGTCTGTATTGGTTCAGAACTGAAACATGAGATGGGGGCTATCAGTATGCACAAAACACACAAAAAAAATGGAGCAAGCTGCAAACAAGTGGTACACAAAAAGGGTTCTCCTGTTTCATTTAGGTACACATGGATTATAAGACATTTGGGGCGTTTTTATTTGGCTTTGTTTTGGAGAGGATAAGTGTGGATTATGCCAATTCCCACACTATGGTTGGCATTTCCTGATTAATCCACTGGCTTTCATTCTGGCAACCCTATGACATCATGCCGGTTCAGGGAAGTATTTTAGCGGCAACCTTGATTGTTATTAAATATTGATGTTTATATCAAATTTTGTAATATGTATCTGATAACAAGAGATGCATAACAATCAGTATAAAGAACAACTATTGGTAAGTTTCATTTTCAATGCGTTTTTTTTTAACAACTCAACACAAAATTGTGTTTTTCTAACATACTATTCTTATAACTTCCAAAATCTTTGAAATAATTAAGTTTGTTATATTATGCTTTTTTTATACACATTTTTGGTTGTTCTAAATCACTCCATTTAGGAAAATGTAAATTGTAATAAAAGATTTAAGCAAGAACACTACCAATAAGTAACAACTTCTTTCTTAAACCTAAAAGAGTGAAATTTTTAATTTAAGACTTTGAAAAAAGTTACAATTTTGGCTGTGAATTCATTAAAAAAAATTATCAAATTATATTAGACCTGAATTTAATATGAAAAGAATAATAAATTTAAATTTTTAAAAACTAAACCTCAGCATAAGAAATTCTGTATATCATATCAAAACCAATATGATAAATTTGCAAATTAAATTTTTTTTTGGTGTCTTATTTCTCGTCTAAATAAAATCTAATCAAATGGTCTCCTGAAAATACATTAGGGGGCTTTGTCTAGAATAAGGTCTTTTAAATAGATATTTGCAAGTAACTTACCAAAACCAAGTCCTTGCAAGAAGTATCTCAGTGCTTCACTAACTTTAGCTGGTTCCTCTTCTAGCACCATACCACAACCGGAAAGCTAAATTTAATAAAAGGATTTTCCCAATTAGAACACAGAAACATCTATAGTTTACACCTTGCAAAAGGAAATTTAAAAAAAAAAATTAACACTTAAAAAAAAAAAGTTTGAAACTATATTTAATTTAAAAAAAAAAAAAAGCATAAATATTTTCTAAAAAAATATTTCAATTTTATGCATTTGATTTTTTTTTTATAATTTTAATCTAAACTTTAATTTTAAACATAAGTTTATTTATATTCAAATCATTTATTCAAAAGTTCTATATTTTAATATATTACAATATTTGAAAAATTTCCTAAAGATGTCCTTTCGATTAAAGCCAATCGTGTGCTTTAGACATCATTCATCAAAACAAATCACATCCTTGCTTGCACACATAGAGGCCAAACACATACACCCTTCTTATAGCAACAAAGCAGCTATTTAATTATTTATGAACAAGCAAATTCATTCACATGGGATCTCAGCTTGACAAAAGCTAGTCTGTCTGTGGATAACAAAGCCCATACTTCCTTAGAGTTAAAATGCTGAAAATTTATATATAAGTATACTATTCACCCTCAAGATGTGCACCCGAGGCTCAGGATTTTAAAATTTCATTTATGTTTTTAAATTAATTTATTATATAGATTCAGAAAATAATTTTTAAAATTTCCATTTAAAAAGAATATAAAAATGTAAAATTTTATCAACAATAAAATAATTTTAAATAAATAATATTTGTTTGTTGCTTTAAATAATTGAAACAAATATTTTTTTTAATATAAATATGTTTTAGCAAACAAAATTGAAAAGATATATTACTTCAAATTATTACATACCAAGAATGGTTACATTTTAATATTAAAATACTTAAGGAAACTGCAGAAGTGAAAATTTAAATTAATATATGCACATTGGTTTAATGAATAATAGTGTTATAATAGTATTTCTGCTAGTGCAAAATAAAAAGAAATAATGCACATGCCTTCATCCAGGTAGAGTTTGTTGGGTCCAGACGACTGTTCATGGTGACGCAATCTTCCAGATGTGGGGACATGTCTCCAGCAAGGAGCAGCACATGACACCTGCAAGTGCAAACAGCAATTATGTCGAGGTTAAAGTTCAAAATTGCCAAATGCAAAAATATTTTAATTGAGAAGTGACCAGCAATATTAATAACTAATATTTGTAAATACTGTTAATATACAAAACAATCCCTAGAAAAATATTTACAAGCACATGAAAATTCTAAAGTATTTCAGCAGTGTTCACTCTAAAAATAAAAAGGGGCAGGACGCTGTTGGCGATAAAAGGGCACCCTGTTTTTGAAAAGGCACTTCTTGTTTTTAAAAGGGCACTTTTGACCTAATCGGACCCTTACAAAACTGATGATAAGTCTACTTAAATCCAAAACTTGGTAATAAAATGCCTAATCTTGTAACATCGCCCCAAACCGTCTTCTCTTTTAAAAACAACACAGAAAAAACTTAGCATTTCATATGCGATCACAGGCAATCAATAAGATTCCTGGAATGTCCCGAGCTCGAAATTAAAGCAGAATCATCGATTGCATAACACGCGCAGTAAAAAAGGAGGTTGTTTTTCTACTGTCATAATTCACTTAATTCCAGTTAACACACAAAAAAAAAATTAATGGATGCCTTTTTTAAAGACAGCTAGGGAAGCAAGGACACTTGTGTTTGACCGAAAAGGGCAAGAGGGGCGGATTTTTTTCAAAAGAGGGCAGTATTATTGAAAAAGGGGCATGAGGGCGATATCGAGATGAAAAAAGGTCGGACAGGGCGGACCACCCTTCAAAAAACGCCTAGAGTGAACACTGATTTCAGTAATATGGTTCAATTCAGAATCTATCGCTTACTATTTTAAACTTGGATCCATCAATCTGGAATATCCAATTTTCTAGATATATGGTAACCCTAATTTCTTTTTGTAACTAGCAGAATTTTTTTTAATTTAATATTGCCATTTGTTTTTGTAATGTATTCTTTAAAAAATAATAAGATAGTTTGCAGATTTTTTTTATAAAATATAATTTTACTAATTCAATAACTTTCAAGGACAAGGTTATTCTTAATAAAGGATTAACTCATACAAATTTAGATATTTAAACAAAAAACAAACAAAATACTTGAAATTCTTTGCATTTAACTTCTTAACAGGGTCCATTTCTCGAACAATGCCCAAATCTGTGCGTCTGAAAAATAAGAATAAAGTCAATGGAGACTTCCTAATAAATGACAAGATTTATATTCTTGTTTAAGAAGTCGTATGAGTCAACAACGTGGTACAACACAAATTAAAATGCTAAAATGACATAACTGATATTTTAAAAAAATGATGCAATCAACTATTTTCAAATTTAAATATTGTAATGAAATTGAAAATTATTAAGAAAAATTCATGTTAATGGGAAAATTAAAAAATAAAATCAAAAAGTAATGGCTGATTAATCTAAAAAAAAACGAGTAAATTGTTGTTTTTTTATAAAAAGAGAAAATCATACTGCAGCCAAATTAGGAGATTAAAGTTAGGAGTCATTGGTACCTAGCAATTTTGTTTTAGTTGTAAAAATGTACTGCTTAGGCATAATTTTAAAATCATTCCAATTGCTTCAAGCAGAAAAGCCAACTGCTACAATACTTTTGTGACTGCTTAAGCTTCTTTTATATAAAATTAGAAACGTAATCGCATTTATACTTTTTTTAAAAATATCACTGTCGAATTGACAGTATATGAGCAATTAATGAAAATCAACATTCAAGGTAAAAAATGACGACTGGATGTAAAAATAGGGTTGTCAAATTGAAACATTTATAAAATGTTGGTGTCAAAAATGACAACTAGATGTAAAATTACTGTCATCAAACAAATATTTAGTTGGAAAATATGACAAACGAAAGTTAATTTTGTACCCTCCCGGATAACCAGATGAAAATCCTGAATTCAGTATCGAGACAAATTGATATCTTGTTGCATTGAGGCAATAAAGTATTTGTTCCTATAATACTTACTTGATGTAAGAATCAATGAAGAGGGAGAGGTTGTATGCATTCACAGCATTGTTGAAGTACTGTCTGTAAATCTGAATCAAATCATGACTTCTCTCTTCCAAATACTAAACAAAAATATGATTATTCACAGTTGTCACATTATGTTTTTTATCAATACACCAAATTTATCTTTAGAGATATCTATTAATTTTTTAAGATAATTTTAAACTTTTTAATGATGAAAATGCCCAAAATTGGATGGCACCAATGTATTTTCAATGGCCTCTAGTGAGAGGATCAAAGGCAACTAGAAAAATTATAACAGATTAAATATATAAATTGTTGCACATCTTTTTATGGCAAACTAACAAAGAGACTCTACATACATCAGTGTTAATTCTAGGCATTTTTTTTAAAGACAGACCGCCCTTTTACCCCCTCTCGTTATCACCCTTATGCCTTTTTTTCAAAATTGCTGCCCTTTCTTGTACAAATAATGCCCCTTTTGCTCTTTTTAGTCAAGATCAAGCGCTTTTGCTACCCTTTCTGTTTTTAAAAGAGGTATTGAGAACCACTCATCAAAGTAATGTTTCGGGGTTAAAATGCTTTAACCGCCGTCACCCATCGATATAGCTCCCAGAAGGATGACCAGGAGTTGTCTCCGATGTCAGCCCCTCAATGTCTCTTATTGTCGGGTCATTGATCCTCGCCTAAATAGGATCTCATCCACCAACCACCTCTACACTTTGACCTTCAAGTCAACGACTACCACCAGCCTAGCCTGAGATGGAGACCAACGCTATCCGCCGACATCCGAGATGACTCTGTCGAAGGATGAGCCCTCTTCACATAAGTACTCCTTTTCGCCCACATCCCAATTTAGGACACGTTTATTTCTTTAATAACAGTAGCGGCATAGCCATGTTTTTTTTTACCCATAAAGTGTCGTCTGAACCTTTAGTCACATCTCTCTCGACGAACTTGTTGAAGTTCGCATAATCAATTTTTAGTTGCCCTCCCCCTTTAATTTCTATTAGTTACTTAACTAGTTTGGCAATGTAAGGTTTTATTTAGTGTTTCATTCCCTTAATTTGGTTTATTTGAATAAATTGTTTTCCTTTGGTCACTAAATTTTAGTCTGGGTTTTATTTCTCTTTTTTTTTTATTTGTTGATGTACTAAATTTTGTTTAACTATACGATACGCCATGTAAATTCTTAAATTAAACAACGATTAATCTTATTGTTCTCTTTCTCTTTTTTTACTCCTTTTTAAAAAGTTATTTAACACAAATTTTACGCTATAGAAAGAAGAAGAAAGCAAACTCCTTACCCGTCCAAAGTGGTGCCACATCAAGTAGTCGAGGGTGGAAGCTGTCATCCCAGAAGAACGTAGGTGGATTGCGTTCATCTTCTGATATCCCCATTCAGTCCAGCCTGAAACTGTGCACGTTGGGTTCACTAAAAACAATCCATCCACGCAATCCGGGTAGGCAAGCTGGGGAATAAGAATAAAAAATAAACGGGGGGGAAAATTAAAAGCTAATCCATCCAACACACACTTATAGTTGAAGCAACACTTGGGAGCAGCGGTTCTCAGTCTATTTTCTCTCATGCACCCCTTAATAAAACTTTTCATTTATGAGTGTACCCCTTTCTCTTATAACCCTTCTCACTCATACACCTACACACAAAAAAATTGGGCAGTAAGTTAGCTAGAAAAGTAATCAAACGACTCAAATTGATGACACTTTGTCTTTTACTTTTGATTTTACTTAGGGTGAATGTAAAAATTACTGACCAGAAGACCAACTTTCCCACCAGTCACAAACGAGTAACAACTGAACTCGCATTACACTGCAAAATAGAATTTACATAAATTTTAAAAGCCGTTGAGTAACGTTGATTGAAGGGACTTTTAAAAATATATTGATATGCTCTTAGTTTCAAATATTTTTTTCCAAATGGTCGGTAGTTGGTGCATTCACCATATTATATATATTATTTTAGGTGTTTTCAGCCATTACTAATATTATTTTCCCGTACCTACAACAGAACCGCTACACATACCCGGGTACATGTACCACAGGTTGAGAACCACTGCATTAGAGCAACGGTTCCTAAATTGCATTAAACCCCTTTTTTTCTATACGCTCTTGGAAATCTCGCGCCCCCTTACAATTTCTTTTAATTTTGCACAGCTTATGCGAAGAATATGGAGACATAAATTTACTCAAAAAATATAACACTACAATTAGAAGTTCAATTACTTGTATAGCCTCTTAGTTATACATTTAACACTCATTCAAACTCTTGAAAACAATAGTCACTTAATTTAGTTACAGCACTGATTTTCGAACTGTATGGGATGAGTGACATCTTTCTTTTCGGTTCATAATCCTTGTCATCAAGAATATGTTAGCATTGTGAATATCTCTTTTCCTGAAAAGTCTCCAATGATGACTATTCAATGCATTTTAATAATTTTTTCTTTGTAACCCTGCTGACCACCTTTTGATAATCACTGCTTTAGAATATAGTTTGGCTTCACTAATTCGCTGGACTGCTGAAATTAGTTATGAAAACTGATAGCATTATATACAATTTGAAAATTACAGTAACAAAAAATTACAAAGTTTGATGTGTTGAATTGGTTGTCTTTGTAGTTAAACAGGACAAATGAAAATAATAACACATTGCAAAGATCAAAATACATTTTCTCCAGGAATAATTGCATATAACAGTTTAGCATTTCTTCTTTGAAAAGTCCCATTATGTACATTAAAATTAAAATTTAGCATTCTGTATTTGTAATTTATTTAGACTTAATTTTGTTAAACTATAATTTTGTATACAAACAATAACAATCCCAAAAAGGATTTTAAACAGATATTTTTGGCCCACGCTAATAAATATCATACAAACTTTATAATACTTTAAAAGAAGTAATTTAATTATATAAATAAAAACAACAAAAAACTATCAAATACCTGTCAAATATTTTACTGATTAACTTTATAACATTCCATTGTAACATAATTAACAAATATGAATTAAGTAAATAATTTTTAAAATTGTACATTTAAAGGAGACTACTATCAAAATAATTGGAGAAAAAAATAGCAATTTGTAAAAAGTGCTACTAAAGGATAGAAGCTGTTATTACCGCAAAGCGAGAAAGAACATTGGCTCCCGCTCCAGCTCCAAATCCAATAAAATGCTTCAATCTAGAACAAAATGACACAATTCCAAAAAGTATTATTTCATTGTAAAATACTTCACTATTTGTGGTAGAATATAAAATTTAAATTTATTCTTTGATAAGTAATGGGACCTCACCCATAGAATTTCATAACGGGCAGTATAGTCTCTGCTAACTCGTCCATGGTAGGGTACACATAGCTAAAATAAATAAAATTACAGCCTATTAATTATCTGAAGAATTTCCTACAGTAAGCACAGTCCTATTTTTAATACAACGTGTGTGATTATTCCTGGAACTTTCAATGATGTCAATCAAACATCAGATGAAACTAAACTAATAACTGGGTAAGACAAATAGTGGTTTTAAATCATAACATTCTCTAAAAGGTGGGGCACTTCTATTCCTGTTTTTCTTCTGCGGCACGTCACTTAAATTTTTGATCCGAGATGCTGAATTGGTTGGGTGGTCAATTCAATCAAAAACCATTTCGGAGTGGACATGTGGCCTCCACAGAGAAAAAGAGCAACGACACATTCCCTAGCTGAATTGGCAATATTTTCGGAACTTGGTTTTCATTTTTTAGCTAGGTTAAAATTTTATACACATTTATGAATTTTTAACCAAACTCAGAAAAAAAACAGCTTTTTTTCCCATTAGAAGGTGTGCAAGATCGAGCCTCTAGTGCAGATGGCTGGATTGATTTGATATCACAAATTTTTAGCCACAATGTCCAGTTTTTTTTAAGGGGAGGGCTTAGCATTTTGTACTTTTCTACATGTGTTTTGAGGGAGTATTTTAAATATATATATATATAGAGAGAGAGTACTTCTCAGGTAAATTAGGTGCACCCTCCGTCTGCCCGGGGGCATTGACATGGTAGATGGTGAAGCTTTGCATGAGGATGCGCATGTCCACAAAATTGAAGAAGGCCTGGAAGTTTGAGACATCTGCAAGAAACAGTGCTGTCATCCTGCTGTTCAATACATGTGAAGACACAAAAAATTTCAATACTTTAGTAGAGTGGTTGCCAACTTTTTTTCTCTCCCGTACCCCCCATGATAAGCTTTTCATTTTTGAGGACCCTTTCTCTCAGGGTGTCAATGATTTAAATCAATTGATTTTTTCAACAAAAAAATAATTGATTATTTTTTTCAGAAAATTATTAAGAAATCCTGTTTGAAATAAAAATCTCACTGATAGTACCTTTTTTATGGTCACTTTTTTCTTATTTTGATATTTTACCCAAGGTTTATTTTTCACGTGCCCATTCTTATCTATTCAAAGTCCTTCCTAGCCCTTTTTTTTCTTGCCTTATACCCCCTTTCCAAGTTTTATATTCATAGCTATAGAGTGGACATTCCCACTTGCAATTCCGTCTAATCCGAAGTTAAAATCTGCTGAGCATGAATATTAAGACTTTTGCACTAAATTATTTTCATGCAATCCAATTATGCAAAAAAATCCAATTATGTTTCATTTTGATACATTTGAAGTAGGTAAAAAACAAAGTAGAGATATTAGTGATAAATTTTGAATTCTTACAATAAAGCTAATGCGATAAGATCGTTTATAAATATGTAATATGAGTTTGTTTAATAACTTAATTTCATAAATGTCTCAAATGTGTAAAAACCTGAGTATTTATAAAATATGGGGGGGGGGAGGTTCGAAATTTGTTTGAAAAATATATATTCCACGACTGCATATTAAATCATTTTTAATGTACATATGAAATTGGGATACACTGGTGATTGTAAATTTCCAATACTGTGTCAATGATTTTAAAGAAACTCAAGGTTTGATGGATTTCTGGAATCTATGAAAATGATTATAAAATATTGCACTCGTCTTTGTATTACCCTCCAATGACTAAGCAAAGAAAAAACATAAGGAAAAAAAAAAGTAAAACAATGCCAATGTAATTATCAAACAAATTAAACATATTTTATTTTTAAAAATATAACACTATTAGGGTATATTTACATTGAAATCTGTTAAGAAAATAGATTTTTTCTCCATTGTTAAAAGATTGTAATATACTATTTTCATTAGGATTTGGATTATCATCTTTCCAATACATTTTTCTGCAACTTGACTCGGTTTGTGTGTGGTGTGGGCCAGTAGGCTGCAGCCTATGCCTAAATCCAGCCCTGAATATCACAATGGTGCTCCCATAGAGGTGAAGAATAAATCAACCCTACTTGTTTCCAAGTAGCTATTTTGACTTTGTCACCCTTCAACTTTCCAAAAACCATTTAAATAACCGTATTGATTATTAATCAAAACTTAATATATTTTTACAAATCTGTAGAATATTATCATTCAAAGTATGAATATTAATATCAGGAATGCCATGCACCAATTGCATCTGTTGCACAAATCTTTTAAAGGGATCTGTATGTTATGAGCCTTTTGAGGTTAGATTAAAAGTTTTCATGAACAGAAAAATGTTTAAATCATCATGTTTCCCATTATGGCATTTCAAACTATATTCAATTCATATTTTAGTCCCTATTCTTTTACTTCCCATGTATTATAACCTGATAGTATCTCGCCGATAAAACGTTTGTGTCATGAAGACAAAACCGACATGTGTGGCTTAGACCCAATCGGCTTACAGCGTTGGAATGGCACGAAATTTAGTGTAAATTTTCTTTAATTAGATTACTAAAGAATCTCTTTACTGTTTTTTGATTACTTCAAAGAGGATGTATAGTTTAATATATTTTTCTTACTAAAAAAAGTTTCAAAATTTTGCATTTAAGGTATTTAGCATATGTATTATATTACTTTTAGTTATTTTGATTGTCTGAAAAGTATTACTTTGTTCAAAAGGAAGAAAGCGCAAAACTGCTTGCTTGTGCTAAAAAAATTCTAAAACTGTCCTTGATCAAATCCTACTTAACCAATTATGAATATATTCATTATTGGTATTTATTATGAATATTATAATTATGATATGAATTGCACATTAAAAAAAAACCTATTCTAAAGTCAGGAAACATTTAAACTTAGCGTTTACATGCATTCAAATTTTACAGAAATACTACTATTTTCAACCACCTAAACTTATAATGAAAGGTAACAACTATTCGTGAACTTGATAGACAAGTTTCCAAACATAGCCTTCAGGAATTTCAGTGTGATCCTTGAGCTTGTTTCATGGAGGTAAGTTTTTTACATCAGATTCAAATCAAGACAAATATAATCTCAAGTGAGGAGCAGCATCAAGCTTATTTTGATATTTATTCTTAAATATACACATAGGATGAGAACCCTCAGATGAGAACAAACTCTGTGTTCATAAAAGGTAATAAGTATTTTATTGCTATATAACCGAGTACTCCTGTTGCACAGAATTTAATGAGATTTCTTCTATTTTTAATCATATTGTAAAGAAGAATCAGTCGGTATGTAGCCCATTATTTCATTTTTTTAAGCGTCTATTGCCATATCTACTGTTATTTTTGCGTACCCCAAGAGTATGCGTAACCCATGTCGAGAACTACCAGCTCAGTGCACAGATGTGTTAAATGGATACTTCAAATAAGGGCACATTTGAGCCCTCAAATTGTAATCTATATAGTGCACAGGTTGTAGAAGAAAACAATTGATAAATAACCAACGATTGTTGTTTTAAATAAATCGAAACAAGATAACACATGCCTCATTAAAAAAGTTACATCCATAAATTCACACACATATTAAGAGCTCATATTTAGTATGCTATGTATCATTTAATAAATTAAAAACTTTCAATCAATTTTTTTTAATTTATTCTTTTCTAAACTCCAAATTCGACATTTCACACAATTTGCATTACATAAACAATGCAAGCCATTTAATTGAAGCAGACGTATGTATGATAATTAAGTTTTCGGTTTTTCTCTTCTACACAAAACACTCTAATTAGAATTGAAGGAAAAACAATGAAATATTTTTCTATTGACTTACGATTGAGGCCTATGTCATGAAATGTCAGAATCGCAGGCTTGTTTCGATCTCCTTGAATAGCAACGGAAACAGAGCCATATTCTGTGTCAATGGTGTCATCCTACAAGGGAGAAGTTGGATAGAGATAGCAATAAACAATACAGCATACAACTCAGTTTTTTATATCTAGAAATGATTTAAAATTGTAGTTTTCCGATAAAAGTGGTACTTGAAATTATGGAAACTTTTCGCAAGAGAGCAGAAATTGTTAAGACCCCTTGAAATTTCCCAAGAATACATTTCCTCAACAAATATTTTAACAGTCAAACAAGCTGCAAAAGTGAATACTTCACGCTAACATTTGGCTTTATTCTATGCAAACGAAACCACTGCAATTGTTATTTTTGTTATTATTAAAAATTTCCCGGGAGGGCTGAAATTTTCTAAACCTCGTTCATGCGTTCGCATCTTAAAACAAGGGACCTACAAAATGTAAGTCCTCATTAAATTTTAAATCATCAATGTGAGTGTGACAAAGTTATAGAAAAAACACAATTGAGCAAAAAAAAGATGTAAAGAAGAGTTAAAAAAGAGATAAAGAAAAGTTATATTTTCTACGTAACAATGCAGGCCAGCTGCGCATTGATTACATGAGTCACAAGTCCCCGACTTTCTTTTTTTTGAGCAAATTCAAAAGTTTAATAACTATTGGTTGAATAGTATACAGGTTATGCATTAAACATTCCTATTCCTAAATCATAGTAACTGAATCATGCTAACTGAAAAAAACTATCATTTCATTTCCAGGTTTTATAACAACATCAATTCTATTATATTCGAAGTTTTTCGAATGCTGCATATATGGAGATGGTCTTGCATTGAGTATAACTCTTCACAGATCGTTTTAAATAAATGTGTACCTAATTTTTTTTCTATGATTGATTAGAAAAAAAATAAGCTGTTTGTTACTTTTGGCAGAAATAAATATATATCACATAAATCAGTGAATGAACATATAATTGGCAGCACATGCTTTTTCTTTGTTGCAGCAATAAAACTGTTTAAAAACACACACTGAATCATTTCGACTTCTATTCACTCGTTTTTCCAGTACCCTTATTGAAGATAGGAGCATTACTATAAAAGTTAATAATTTTGTGCGAAAATACTTTAATATTTTTGTGATATTCTCTTTTCTTTTTTAACTTTTTAAATTATGGTCTGAATTACTCGAAATTTAGCAGGGATGCTACTTACTACTAAAGATGTATATTTTTCAAATAAAATGTAAATGAAACTGTATTTTCTTCACAACAATACGAGATACTGAGAATTTATATAATTACAATTTACACTTGCACCTGCTATATATCAGTCTTCTCCTGAACAAGCTCTTCATTTACATTTGTTTTTGATACAATGCATAAATGAGTTCCTGTAGTTATGGAAGGACAGACATTGTTTATAGGCCCACATTCTACACCAATGTGATTAATTACATTTGTAAAGAAAATAACAACAAGCCTGCTCCTGGATTAATGATTTTTGAGAGTTGCAACACCCTATCAGCAGATTCAACACAAATGGGAACATGAATGTTGAATTTTGTAATAACCCCATTACAAAATAAAAATCTTTGGATAAATACAGGGAAAGAAAAATGCTAGAAATGTGTTACCACAAACATAAAGGGAAAAAATGGTTTGTTAAAATAAGGAGAAAGGGACCATATTCTGAAAAAAAAAAGACTATGAAGTTCGTCAAGTAACAAAAAGGACTTTTAAGGGGGAAAAGGGACCTGTTGCGAGGCCTGTAATAATCAACTGTTTGATGGGAATAAGTAGCTGCTACCCGTAGTAGTTGAAGGCCAGATACACTGGCCAGGTCCACAAATCAAAGTTATGAGTGCGACATCGAACAGTAAGTACATGCACTTAAAACTGTTGGTAAGACAGCAAGGCTTTGGCACCAATTTTTATAATCACACCAAACGTACCGTAACCTAGGAATTTACCTGGAATTATTAATTATCAGTCAGAGCTGCATGAAAACACATTTTAGGTTTTATAACCAGAATATTCTCATGATGAGAATGTGAAAGATTAAAAATTACATTCAATCTGGCAGCTTCCTCTTATTAGCGAACTAATCCAGCACATATAATATATTGCACATTATATTTTCATAATAAACTTTTCTGAGGTACAGATGTATTAAAGGACTTTTTTTTATTTATTATTATTTATGCAGTTTTTGGCAACCCTCCTCACTTCTTAGGTTGGTATTTCCTGATTCTTACACTGGTTTCCAGTCTGGCAATCATACAGGCGCGTGATACTCGGAGGTGGAGGAATACAATGTGTTTAATCAATCACTGGTTGTTTCAACTCACTGATTGCAAGCTTGCTGCACTCTCAAAATCAAGACACAAGTTTGAACTACAAGCGATTTAACATGTCCCTGAGGAATATTTTTGGCTGAAAATAGAAATGAATCTGGCAACTCACAAAGCGAAATTTCAAACCACAATCTCTGGTACCGATTCCGGCACTCTATCGCATAAACCATGCTGGCCCACAATTTTACATTGAGAATATTCAAACCATTCCAGTATCAAACTAACCTGTTGAGTAAATGATTCTGCACGCGAGAGAGAACGAATGAGAGGCTGGTCAGGTTCGATGTTCCTCAATTCAATGTCGTCCATATGATTGCAATTCATAGCGAAAAATTAACACTAAACCTAAAGACCAAAAAATAATAAAGTTTATTACAATGTAATTTCATTTAGTGGTAAAAATGTAAATGAATGTACTATATAAAAACATGTTATATAGATAGGATTATTCCAGAAAGTATTTGGAATTACAAAATTTTTTAGGTTCCTTAATTTTACAATGAATTTTTTAGTTCAAATGCATTGGTTGGTTGCCCTGACTTTCCACTAAATCTGGTTACCTTTTTCAGCAACCCTAGGAAATAGGGGGTAAATATAATACTAAAATAATTTTCAATTAAAAAGGATTTTTCGAAGGGCAAAAAAACTGGTTTTTGTTGCCAAAAACATAACTTTGCAAATACCTCTTCAAAACTGCTCAATGCATTTTAAATCATTTTTTTACTTTCTAAATAAATTAATAACTTTAAAATAATATTGGATAGGCTAAGATTTGTGCCAACTATGCAACATTCATATGGAAGTCAAATCTAAATGACATTAACCCCAATCACAATGTAATATTCCAATGCAGGATAATATTCTTAAATAATAAAGACAATCCTTTTTAATTGAATTACGAGACTTTGGTTCATCCAGATATTATCACTGAACACTGTCACAGTATAGAAAACCACTGAATGGTTACAAGGAAATATTTTTTTTATTTCTTGGGTACAATGCATGCTTTTAAACATACATTGCACCCAAGAGTTTACAATAATATCCAAATAAGTTTACAATAGATAAAAATATGAATATAAATGCAGTGAACTGTCACCCTGACTTCTGGCCAAATAGTGATCTTGGAAACCCAGTAGGTATACATTGGGTAATAAAAATAAACATGTGAAACATATCCATCATACACATTCCCTCATGCTACTATTTTTACAAACTTTTCTTTTGTTATACAAAGCTATTTTGATTGCTTCAACAAAAGTGGAACTTAGGTAACAAATGCATAATAAGTGTGTGTAAAGCTGGAAAACCATTGTTGTTGGTCAAAATATATTGACCATTCACCAGGATTTTTCCCCACATCTGATTATCCTTTTCGACAACCTTGCAGAAGGAAAATAGTTTTTTGTCGCACGTTTCCATTCACAACAATAAAATTTTCTATTCTCATGTGAAAACTAACTTGAGAAAAATTCATTTTTGAGTATGGTAACGAACATGCTATATTTGAGGCTCAAATTAGGGATGAGCTTAGCAGTTACTCTAAAAGATTGGTAGTTATTACGATATTATTGACAAATAACAGTTAATTTTAACTGTTACTTAAGCATTTTTTCAGAGAGAAGGGGTGGGGGGGAAGGACTAAAATGTAAGTGTTCGATCTAAAGCTCTAAAAAAAAGACTACTCCATAGAAAGTTTCTTTATTTTAAACTAACGTGTCAGAATTTAGCACATTATTTCATGCTTATTAGAATATGGTTTAATATTAGAAAAAAAAGTATGGAAAATGGAATGCATATGCTATTACAAAAATAACATTAAATTAAATTTTTATATTGCATTCAGCCATCTTTTTTAAAACTAATTTTATTTTTTTAACCAACTACTTTTAGACAATTTATATAGTTTCAGTTAAATTGGCCATTCAATTTTGTTCTCAATTTTATTTTTAACTTATTTACTTTCTGTCAAATATGTACAAGACATTTTGGAAAACAATGTAAATATATCTTTTAAAGGCCAGGAAATACTCAACACAGTAGCAACAACGAACTTTGTTCGAATGCGTTCGAACTAGCTAAATAAACACCGAGTTAGCACACACCCACACTACAAATACATCCCCCCTCTTGACAAACCCATTCACAAACTGAAATCAATCCTTTATAAGAAATTGCGAAGAAGAACGAATGAGCACCCAAGAACCGCTACATTGTGTTAAAACCACAATTAAATTCATCTCAATTGATGTCTTTAGCAAACCCCCACTTTGCCAAAGAATAACAGTAACACATACTTTACCCATCCAAAAACTGAATCAAACCAAATTTTTAATTGAAATTCATGTTCTTTTCATCGTTTTATAAAGAATATCAATAATACACAAAAATTAATTTTAGACAAAGCTTTTATATATAATATAAGAATTAATAATAAGAATTAATTTAACAAGATATAATAGATAAAAATTATTCATTGCCAAATAAGAGTTTTTCATTGACAAATAGTATGCATTAACAAAGATTTGCGAATAACTTAGTTTTAGCACTGAAAATAAAAATTCGATGAGTCCCTAAGTAAAAAACTTGTTTTAGCATATTTTCAGTGGGCAAAAGGAGTTTAATTTTATAAACAAATTAAATTTTTTTAAACTATGTTGAGTGGAGTTCATTGCTTATATATTTTTCAATTCTGAATCAAATATCACCATTTACAAGTCGTAATAAATTGTTAAAACAGGTTTTATGAACATTAATTTTTATGAGAAAGCAGAACTTTATTCTTACTGCACATGACATAAGAATCTTACAAGCAAGATCCAATGAGTCCCCAAATAAGATATTTTACCATATTTTGGGGTTCATCTTTGCAAATGATTTAAAAATTATGGACAATTGCAGGAAATAAATTCAGCAGTTACAAGATGAATTAACATTTCAGAATGGGCCATTTTTTGGGGGTGCATCGTTCAATATTAATAAATGACAGGTTTTGCACATGGGACATAACAATAGAAGAACTACTTACTATTTACAATTTGATGAAATACTAGTGATAAAAAGATATTGATTTGTTAGAAGTGTTCAACGTAGGAATACGAAATTGGTTCAGGGCATTTCAAGAGTTAACAATATAGACCGACTTGATCTTTAAGCATGCATACACTCAAGGAGAGCTTCTGAAACTATTTAAATAATTATAATATCAGGTGATGTTGAGGGCATAAAATTTAATACAGTAATGGGACTAGAGGTCATGGGTATAAGTGATACAAATTACAACTTAATCAAGAACTTAATCAATTATTTTTACAATAGATAAATGGAACAGTTTGCATAAAGATTAATTCGTGAAGAGTAGCTGATTTTAAAAGACAACTAGATAGACATTGGGGAACTGTTAGGATTCATTAAACAGGACCAATCTGGCTGGACTTCCAGCTAGAGTAGCTTTGTGGCCATTATTTGTATTTACATTCACTCGCATAACAAGTCATCTTGATCTTTTTGATTCAAACGTAATTAATTTATTAACACCACCAGGATCATCAAAAACTTGTAAAAAGACCAAAAAGTTATATTCAGGAGTTACATAATTCAGATATTATGTAATATTTAGATACACATAATTCAAATATATTTTAAAAAAACATTTTATGTAATTTTGAACACCTAGCATGTTTTGATTACTTTTTTTATGTTTTTATCATATGTCATGATATGATAAAAACATATGTTTGTTTTAATCAAAAGAAAATATAAACAATTTTAAATTGGTTTATTACAGGGTGGCAACAAAATGCTGAAAGAAAGGTTCCTTGATATTACCCTGATGGTTTCACAAAAATTTCCCTGATTTTACTGTTACATTAATTAAGAAATGTTGCAATACATGCTTAGTAACAAAGTATCAACACTCTGATAATACAATAATTATATTGCATTACAAATGAAAAATTATGAGCAATACATATTTCAGTTTTTAATATATATATATATATATGTGTGTTCACTCTAGGCGTTTTTTAAAGGGTGGTCCGCCCTGCCCGCCCTTTTTTCATCTTGATAGCGCCCTCATGCCACTTTTTCAAAAATTCCGCCTCTCTTGCCCTTTCCAGTCAAGCACAAGCGTCCTTGCTTCCCCAGTTGTCTTTAAAAAAGGCTTGGATTAAAATAAAATTGTGTGTAAACTGGAATTAGGTAAATTATGACAATAGAAAAACATGCTCCTGTTTAAATCGCGATAATTATGCTTTAATTTCGAGCACGAGGCATTCCACCAATCATATTGATTGCCTGTGCTCAAATATGAAATGCTTAAGTTTATTTCTGTGTTTTTTTAAAAGAGAAGATGGTTTGGGGCGAGGTTACAAGATTAGGCATTTTATTACGAAATTTTGGATTTAAGTAACCTTTTCATCAGTTTTGTAAGGGGTTTGATTACGGAAACTTACATATTTGGTTTTTAAGGAAAAAATTCATTTACAAATGTGAAATTTTTTATTTTAAGTACTATATTTATAAAGAGACGTGAATTTTGTATGGGTATTTCCTTTGAGAGAGACAATATTCCAATATGTAGCTCTAGCTCAATGTCAACCAACATTGGAACTTTTTTTTTTGTTTGGTCATGTGAACGATGTGTCAATGGGTGGAAACGCCCACGCCAAACTTTTTTTTTTTTAAGTGCCCTTTTAAAAACAAGAAGTGCCTTTTCAAAAACAGGGTGCCCTTTTATCGCCAGCATCGCCCTGCCCCTTTTTAATTCTAAAGTAAACACTGTATATATATATATATATATATATATACACAAGTTTGACAGGTATAATAGTAATTAAACATGTTATAAGATAAAAACTCGTCTTATAGAACATTGCGTTAAGAATATTAAAATACAAATGCAACGTTAAAATACGCAATAAAAGTCCGTAATAATCCGGACATGTTTCGGGAGATACAATCACGAATCATAAGATCACGTTCACACAACTTAAAGACCCTATTGACGATCTTAATAACTGGGGCATATACAGTATTTCATGTCAATGTGGCATGTCATATATTGGTCAAACAAGGAGAGCATTAAGATTTCGTATCAAGGAGCACCAAGCACATACTGTTAAACAAGAAATAAAGAAGTCCTCCATTGCCAAACACTCTTGGGAACATGGTCATATATTTAATTTTTTTAACTCACATTTAATTTGCAAACCTAAATCACCATTTGAACTTGACTTCCTGGAGGCGTTTCATATTTTTAGTAATATTGATTCGATTGTCAATGAAACGTTTGCGGTCCCAATGTTTCCCGCTTGTTGGCACACAATAGTTAACTCCAACCGTTTGTAATAGTTTTTAGTTAGTTTTTTGGTCTTTGGCAACATTTTAGATTGCTTGGGTCTATTTATATTTCATTACACACAGACTTTACATTTTCCGCTGATGAAGGGTGATGTATCTCCCGAAACATGTCCGGATTATTACGGACTTTTATTGCGTATTTTAACGTTGCATTTGTATTTTAATATTTTAAAATTAAACATGTTCTCTGGAAGCAGAGAATGCAAAAAAGCAAGTCAAAAGCAGTGTAACATTTATAGAAATATCTCTTCTATATAGCTCGAAAGGCATTCATTTCTTTATCATAAATTGGTGATTTTAAGCGTTCTTCTTCTTTTATAGGTAATTTTTATGTTTCCTATTTCTTATTCTAATTTTCAATAAATCGAATATTCATTAACCACATAAGTGTTGTTTACAATTCAACGTCAAACGGGCTTTGCTTTCGTTTCTCCTTTCAGCAGTGGTCCACGTTTCTATAAACAATAAAACTGGGCATGCACCCGGCTATACTTTTTCAGAACTAAAAGGAATTATTTACGGGTCAGATTTACTGTACGGTCACCCTTGGCGCGATTTTTTCCACATTTGGCAATAATTTTTTTTAAATGGCAACCCCTCTCCGACCCAACAAGGAATTGCAGCAACCCTATTGAAAGGAAAGGACAACAGTCGCCAAAATGGCGACTTTTTGAAAAAGGCGCCAAGGGTGAGTGTACAGTGAATTTTTACCTTATTTACAACTAAATTGCGCAGAATGGACGATAAGAATTGACATTATAGCGATCAAAATCTGAAAATTTCTCTGATTTTGTGTGCAATTTTGCAATATTCCCTAACATTTCTAGAATTAAAAAATTCCATAATTCCCTTGTTCTTCAGGTTATGTTGCCACTCTGTATTAGGAAAAAAATTGACTTTATGAAAATGCATGGTTTTCGGTAATGGACGTACAGGTATGTTCGTTACCAGTGAATACCCATTTATTTTTATATAAGGTTTATGTTTAAATATATTGTTACTTTAGTCACACAAAAAGCAAAACCTAAAATATGAAGTTTTTCAGTTCAAAAATAAAGTTGCAGCATAAATACAAGTCAAAAGTAGTAACAGCTATACTCATAAAAGCCAGATAAAAAAATCACAAGCATTTTTAAACACACCAAACAAGTTATAGAAAATCTTAATATCAAAATTCAAACCCTTAAATATTATACAAATAAAAAATTATAAACAAAGAAAATAGTTTAATATTATCCCTTTCACTTTTATAATCCAATATATCTCTGACAATATGTTTCTAACTGAGAGACACATTTCTAAGCATTAATCTGTAAACCAAAAAATAAAATAATATTTTTAAAAAAAAGTTAAGTTAAGGAAAATGTGCTAAAAAGTAAAAAATAATTGGCGATTTTAATTTAAGTTTATGGCGGTTTTATTTTAAAGTTTTGTTTGATGCGTTGTGCATATGGTTAAAAACTACAAATCACTAAATATATAAGCATTGCACGATTTTTTTAATTTTGCAAACTGTCAAACCAGAATGCTTTAAAATGAGGTATCATTTATGTATCTACTGTGAATCTACTTTGAAATTTTTGACAGTTGTTCTTTTTACAGTTTAAAATCTTTTGAAACAAATTCAGCCAATTTTTATACAACTATATACCTTGAAAAAAAACAGAAGAAAAATACTTTAATAATACATAGTCTAGAGGAAAACATGCACATATTTCGCAAAAATAATGAAACAGACAGAAAGATTAATAAAGGAATAGTTTCTAGCAAAACTCATTCATTAATTAAAAGGTTAATGATCCCCAATAGTGGTCCCACCCTAAAACATCATATACACTTTTGTGTACAGAGATAACGTAGCTTATATAATTAATAGACTAAATAGGCTTTTACACGAAATAAAAACTGGATTTGTTTAAGAGTTTTAATTTATTTCAATTCCGGTATCGCACTTTCAATGTGCGTTATAGAGATCTCCAATTATCCAAATCGAAATGTGCATTTTGTAAAATATTTTTAAGTATTATGTCTTCAACAAAATTGATTACAAACAATAATTAAATTAAAAGAATTTCCAAATTATTTTTTTTAATTAAAAATACACAATACCAAAAACACGCGAACAGGACTTGTAGATTAAGATATAAAAAAAGAGTTAATCAAAATTTACTGTATTTACTATTCAAATAACGATGAGATGAATGAAGTGAAAGATAAAATTTTTGCTGGGTATTTTTACGAATGTTTTGAGTTTACAACATACAAAAACCAGAATGCAAAGTAAATACCGAAATAGTACTTCTGTTCTGACTCACGGGTTATATCCAATGAGAAGATCGTTACGCTTGTCCACGCCTTCTTCCACAGTAAAACAGCCAATATCTTTCGATGTAGTGACGATTTCTATGGGAACAAGATTTTTTTTTTAACCTTTCCAGGTTTCCAGCTATCGTTTAAACTATAATTTTAACTGTAACTGTATTCAATTACCACCCCACGCCACTGACCTAGAAAATTAAAATAACTATAAACACTGGAACGAAGGGGCAATTCAACCACTCCGTGCAATTCAACGACAATGTACTTTACGATGCCGTGTGCAGGCATACAATCCCGAAGAAAGGTTGAGGAACATTTATTTATCCTTGGCTATGATGTCTCACATGCCGACACAGCGGGCTATTGGCGACGGTTCGAGGTCTATCTCGAAGGAAAGACCCCAGAACGATGTCCCGTATTTTTGAGCCATTGTCAGATGACGAGGCCAACACCTGAACGAGCACCCGACAGAGCCTCAATAGGTGTCGGGACATTGGACCTCGATCAAATTTATCGTGCACTAATCCCGCAATACGTCATTATAATTAGTTGGATGTTCTGGACGACTTTCTAGTATTTTGTAGCGAAGCTGACAACCCTGCGCGTGATAAACGCATATATCAACTTCGTTATTTAAACCCATATTGTTTTTACTAAGGTGACAAACACACAAAAAAAGTCCAACCCAAGTATTGTAACTATTAAATGATATATCGCCGGTGAATGAGCGTTTATGAAAAGTTGCTAACAAACAGAATTGGCCCACTTTAAAAAGTTTAATTTACAAAATTCCATGCATTTTAGGGGGCCGGTTCACTCTACCTACCAACCTTCCCGACGTTTAAAATAGCACAAGATGGCAGGTTTGCAATTTTGACCAGTTTTCGCATGTTTGGAAATAAAAGAAGAGAGCCCCAGTTGCTCAGTGGATAAGGCGTTCAGCTACTAATCAGAGGATTGGTGGTTCGAATCCGTGTGATGGAAATGATACAGAAAAGTAAAAAAGTAGTGATCTTGCGATCGGAGGGTTGCCAGCTTCGCTACAAAAATATTAAAAAGTCGTCCAGAACAACCAACAAATTATACTGGCGTGTATACGGGACTGGTGCACGATAAATCTGATCGGGGCATATTGAGGTTGCGTCGGGTGCCAGCTCAGGTGTTGTCCTCGTCATCTAACCATGGTTCAAAAATACGAGGCATCGTTCCCGCGGTTCTTTCCATCGAGATAGACTCCGAACCGTCGCCAATAGCCCACTGTGCAGCTGTAGTGCGACGTTATTAACCAACCAACCATGCATTTTATAAAAATATCCTTCATTAATACTAAAATTCTTTCGATAGGCGATAAGTATTTTTTTTAAGTGAAAGGTATTTATAAACTTAATTTCATTTTTAATTTAAAATATTAAAACTTCGATCAAGCATACACACAACAAGAAGACACCATTTTCAGAGATGATTGACCAAAAATAGATAATGCCAGTAGTCATGTGACTGTACTCCAAGGATAACAGATATAAAGCAACTATATCAGGCGAGCAAAGATCTCTTAACCTTCCAATTAATCAAATAAATGATAAATTTTATTTCATTTTAATTACAAACAATTTTAGTGATTTAAGTCGTTTCTGACGTCGTAATTAAAAATATTCAACTTATTGATAAAATGTGCTTGTTAAAAGAATTGTAATTGTTTTCATCAGTCTATTTAAATCATATTAAAAAAAAAAAGACGAAGATGTCGGAAAGTAGTGTAAAGTGCAAGAAATTCGTGACTGAAGCCGAAGTTGAAGAGCTGAAAAAGAAACGCCAGGAAGAATGGGAGAAAGTTAGGAAGCCAGATGATCCAGAGGGTAAGAATACACATTTTAAGCTGTTTAAAAAGTATATATACTTTTATGTAATGATTAGTGATGCATCAAATTGTATCTATGAATTAACAAAAATCTGCGAATTTTTTTTTTATTGAATGTCCGATTTCAGCTTAGTAATATGTCTTATCTATCACTATGAAAATGGGATACTCTGTTTTTTACAGTCGCCCAGATTGTTCGCAAAATCTGGCAATCCGGCGCCAAACGCCGATACAGGAGGAAAATGGATCAACTCTTTGATTGATAACCAAACCAGTTTTTGTTACCAAGCAACGTTTTAATGTTGTGAATATAGGATTTTCAAAAAAGTCGCCAAAGGATATTTTTATAAGACATATTAACCAGTATTTCTTGACATTTGTTTTCGATAACTATCAAAATCAATTAAGGATGAAATTAAAGAAGTAGGAGCAGGGGTGCTCATTCCTCCCAGGCCCATTGTCTCAAATCCCCTCCCAAAAAATTTCTCTAATCCCCCACAAATTCCAATATAATTTTATGTGAGAATCTTACATTTTCGACTGAATCGACACATCACAAAGCTTTACATTTCATATTTTGTAAATCAGTTAGAGATAAATTTGGTTATTTTAACTTATATACATTAACTTATGTGTGTGGAACTTATATATTGCCTTAAATTTCTTCTCTGCATCTCTTTACAACATTTCATATACTTTGCTCCAAAAAATGGAGCTTAAAGCTAGGCCCATCTCTAAAATATATGGTCGGATAACATAATTTTGCTGACTGAATTTGTAATTTCAGAAATTTATTAATTGTTGTGAGATAATTGGGAAAGAAATGGTACAGATAGGACATTTGGCGCGCGAGGTTTTATTTGGCGTGTTTTATAGGGGCGATAAATTTATAGTACAGCAACCCCACCTGACATAGTTGGTATATTCTGATTCTTGTGGCGACTTTTAATCTGGCAACCGTATGACGTCATAGTGCTGTTTAACTGCAATTTTTCGTCGCCAAAAGCAAAACCGCACCAATTGTCCTATACTACATCTGTTCCAAAGAAATAATTCGAGTCAATGTGAGGTGAATATCGCAGATCTCAAACTGAGACGCCGCTTCTAACTTTTATTCAGAAATCACAATTGATGACGTCACATCATAATTTGCTTATTGTGTGTAGTGCTTGTTGCCAACAATTGTCAAAACAGGTATTAAAACTCATAATAATTTCCAAAGAGCTTGTTATTGTCTGTGCTCCAAGAATAGTTTAAATCGATTTCGGTTTAATGGACATTTCTAAAACTTTAAACCCCGATTTTGGAAACACTTTAAAATAATTATTGTGAAAATGTATATGGTAATCTGTGCTTGTTCGACTACGGAAAAACCCTAACTATAGCATATCACATTTAGACTAAAATAACTACCAAAAATATTTTGTTTCATCACTTTTATTTTATTACATTTGTCAGTGATATATGCAAAATCGCATTATAGCACAAACACATGATGTAATTAGATTTTACATTAAATGCTGAAAAAAAATTGTCTCTTATATGTTAGCCAAATGTCACTGAAAATGCCACTCTTAAGAAAGAAAAACTTTCAGACAGAGATATAAAAAACAGCTGTTTTCTTTTAAACACATCATGACATTAAAGATATATTTAAAAAAACGAACTATTTACGCACATTAGATTCAGTTGACTCTGCGATTCTATATGCAAATCACGTCTTTTGTATTAACCAATCACAGTAGCATCTACAAAAACTAATGTACCGTTAATAATGTCTCCATTCTATACGCATGTTATTTACAAGCGTTAACTTTTGTAGATGACTCTGCAATTGAATTCATCAATCACAGAGGCCTCTGCAAAATGCAATCAGCTTAAATAGCGTCCGTGTAGAATGGTTTTGCGGAGGACGTAGTGGTTTGGTTTTATACGGCCACGCTATTGTAGACTCCAGTTAAGATTCAGAAAGTTTAATTAAGAGGTAATAAATAATTTGATGAATGCCATAGTATTTAGAAAAAAAATACAATTTAATGATATAATTATAAAAGTTAAGAATTTACATTTAAGAGATAAATTAATGGTATTGCAATTACATGAGTAGCATTCAAGATGTGCTTGTTATTACTATGGCTGGCTGTTTGGGGATGAGTTCTCTTGAGTCAGTATTGTTCACATGATTTGGCCGCCTTCTGCTTGGGCCTCATGTGCTGGAGCTATCCGATTGGCTCTGGGTGTAAACACTGAAGTGGAAATTCTTTCTGAGAATTGCTTGATAAAGAAAGAAAGGTGAACGAACAGTATGTCGCTGCATAATTCTCCTGCCAGAAGTTGCAAGGGAACTTCGAGACAAATAAAGTAGCGACTGCAGTTGAGGATTGATGAAATGGTTGAAGTGCAAATAAATGGTGCATGTGGGAAATTATAGCATTTTGAAGAAGGGATACAAAAGATAAGCACTAAAATACACAGTTATAAAATTTAAACTATGCCATTATATTATATTGAACGCCATACCAAATAAAAATGCACTTTTGTTGAATGAAAATCTTCACTATTAAATAAGAGCATACGATGTAAACAACCCATCAACTGTTGAAGAGGATGTCTCATGCTTCAGAGTGGGTACTGTGGGGGAAAGGAAACTGTTCTTGAAAGATGGGGGCAGGAAAAAAAAAGCCCTGTGTTGAGTTTCGCTGCCGAAAAGGAGAGATGTCTGGTTTCACAACGTGTGGGGGAGCTGAACGGAGGTGTATCTTGAAATCCTAGTAGGGGTTGAAAGTCGCTCTGAAAGAAGAGATGAGAGGGGAATGCCTCAGACTGAAGGAAGAAAGTGGGTGACAATCTTTTCACAGTGGAGTCAAAGGAAAATGAATGTGTTTTGATGTGAGGGAGGGATGCTTGAAGAACGATTGACATCGGGAGGTGGTTGAATGCGTTGCTAGCTGCCTGCGGGTGTCGCAGAAGTGCAGTTGGGGTGCTTAGAAGATGGGATTGTGGCTTGGTTTGTGAAGGAGGATGATGCGTCTGGCTGGCGGGTGAAGTGCAGGGGGGGATTGGTTGACCGCGCCATCAGCCAGGGGTGGGACGGAAAGAGGAGTGTTTGTTGACCGTGCTATCAATTGTGCCCATGAGACGGAACGGGATTCCCAGATTGGTGTTTGAAGAAGTGACCCGGACTGTTGTGTCTTTGTCAGGTGAGAGTGGTAATCCAGGACGCTGTGTCGGGTGCGCTGTCTCAGGCAGTGGGTCGCGGAGATTTGTTAAGGGTTGCGGTCTCGGCAGTGGTTCGGAGAGACGTGTTGTTGTGGGGTACAGTCTCAGGCAGTGGGTCGCGGAGACCATCCTGTTGCAGGGTGTCCACAAACAGGGAAGTCAGGAAATTTGACCATTCTGGAAAATATCAGGAAATTTGTGATTTTTTTGAAAAAATCAGGGAATTGGTCAAAAAAATATATTTTTAACTTGATTTCTGGCTGTGAAACATTGTTGATTGGTTACAAATATTCAAATAATTTTTAAATGCAATCAAAAAGAGGGAAATTGCGTATGGGACTTTTAAAAGTGAGTAAAAGTGAACATTTTCTCATTCAAAGCCGTAGAAACCGCACCGAAATGCTGATGTTTAAAATTTGACAAACCAATTGGCTATCTATAACTAGGTACTTGCCCGCCCACTTAATTTATTTTAAAAATAGATCTTTCAAATGTTTAAAATTTGCTAAGTTTCTAGGAAAATTCAAATTTTTTTTGAACGTCCCTAAAATGACTTTTTTTCTGTTAAACTTGACGAAACTGTTGCCTTTATTATTTTTTGGGTACATTTTAGATCTTAGGAAATATATTTTATGTACTAAGCTGTATATCTAAATATACTGGATTAGATTTAATAAATTAGTTTTATTATTAGGGATAGGGATGCATTGGGTTTCTACTTTTTGAGTATATTGGATTTCTTTTTTAATATTGAGGTTACTTTAGACTATGATCTTAAAGTACAATCACTAATAATCTAAGAGATTGTTACAATAATAAATGGTTGTGTGCTGGGGTTTAAAAAATGGGGGTTGGAGTTGAAGTGGTTTAACTTAGCCAGTGGGCTAGAAGGGGAACGTGAATTTTTAACGCACCATTTAGAGAAATAGGCCGGATGTGATAGTGCTGCACAATATGCGAGTGCCCCCCACAAAGACCTAAATATGCTTAACATTAAATTGAACCTTAATATTGCTTAAATGATTTTGAATAATATGGATAACATACCTATTAAGGCAGGTTTGGAGATGAGATAAGAGTGAAATTAAAGATAACTTGTCAATAACTCTACTATACATAAATTCAATTGAGTTTTCTCAACTGGTGTATATATCTTAAATATACAAAACAGATATGTACGAAACAAGAATGAGTTGAATTAGATAACAATGAAAAAGGAACGATACCAATAATTGAAGATACTCGGGATGGAATTCTATTGTCCTTTTATTTTTTATTCTTGGTTAAATGTTGTTCTTTCAGTCTGGAGTCTTGCGTGTCTGGTCAAGGATCTCAACGATGTTTGGGAGGCGCGTCAAGTGGGATTTTGTAGAATGATGATGAAGATTGATGATCGTAATTCCTATTACGAAGATTACCATCGTTCTGTACGGGGACTCTTTATAGACGGAAGGCATGAAGGGTCTGGGAGTCAAGAGAATGATCCGGGATTGTCATCACTTGTATGGTCACCATCCACCGGATGGTGATTGCTATGAAGGGCAGTGGCGGCGATTCGGGGGGGCAAGGGGGGGCGGTTGCCCCCGCACTTTTTTGTATGTTGCCCCCGCAACTTTTTTATATTGGACTAAAACTAAACTACAAGTCAATTGTTTTACTGCATTGCCTAACAAAGGAAAAATGTTGAACCCCAACTTCCTCACACTACCATAGAAACGAATATAAAGGGGGAGGGGGAAGAGGTTTCAGGAGGATCAAACCCCTCTCATTGACAGATTTAATGTGCAGTAGTCGCCTCCAAACGTCAAACGTTTGGACGATGGGAGAACGGGCTTGCAATCTCCCGGTAGAAATTTGGCGCTTTAAAGAGCGCCAAATTGCGAGTTCGAATATTAATTCAAGTAGTATATTTTAATAAATTTTGCTTCTAAAGTACCAGTAATTATTAATTAAATCAAAACAAAACATACATTTGCAAAGTCTAATCAAAGCGATTAACTTTTTTAACCAACCATATAATTTCTATAGTTTTTCTGAAAGAAATAGTTTATAATAATTTTACTTATGATTACTTATTAAATAGTTTGGTTATGAAATAGTTTATTTTAGTCAAAAAATCTCCGATTTTAACATTTTTAAAACACAATCCACAAAAGTATATTTGTTTACTTTACTTATCAGCGAATGTTCTCAAAGATGATGGCAGAAAAGATTTAATAGCTTTTTTTTTTAATTCTCAATGCTTTGATTTCGAAAACATCAAGAAAATAGTTTATTGTAACTACGTATTAAATCTATAAAATACCCAGAATCTAGCAGAATGACTCATTCCCAAGTTTTCTCAGTTTTACATATAAGCAGTAGGAAAAAAAGGCGAAACGGCGCCGAATATGACTTATGACTCTCGTTTGTACAGTCATTTTGGAGTCTACAGAGCAAACTGTATATGACTTATGACTACTCCGATAGATATTTATTTGTTTTTAAATGAGCCGTTGATTTTTTTTGTTATTCAATCAGGGCCATAGCTCAGTCGTTTTACACATCGTAGCCTTCGCTTAAGGGTCTAGTTAAATTGTCTTCGACTATAGCTAAAATAGCCAAGTGATATAAAGGTGTTTTGAACAGTTCATACTTTTTATACTCCTGAAAATTGGACTTTAGTTTTTGTGACCCTTTTATATAGTATTTCTGAAAGTTATCGTGCTTCGTTTTGCCTTTTTAAGTCAGAATAACGAAAAAATAAAGCTTTTAACTTGTCTCATATCAGCTTTATGGTATGAAAACTTCTTTTTTTAAATTTATGTTATTAAATTTTTTTTACTGTGTAATTTAAGTTGGTATACTTCAAATAACACAAAATAGTGAGTAAATACAAGTGGGCAATACCATAACTTTTTTATAGCAATATAATAGCAAATTTTTTAGTCCTGCTCCCCCCCCCCCCCCCCCCCCACCCCGCTTATTCGGGGGAAATTCTTGTTTCCCATTTATCTTGCCCCCCCACTTTCAGCACCCAATCGCCGCCACTGATGAAGGGCATCTCTACGTCAGGGCATCAGTATGACAGGGTGTCACCATGACGGGGCATCAGTATGACAGGGCGTCACTATGACGGGGCATCAGCATGACAGGGCATCAGGTATTTTGGCAGGATCGTCGGAGAGTGGAGATTAGATCAGATGCAGAAAGTTCATATTTGACGGTGATATGATCAGCATGGCGTCTTTGTTGAACTAACCCTACTTCGGGTTTTTGGGAGTTATCTCGTGAAAATGAAGGCTTCTCATTTCAATATTATATCTCAGCTCCTGGTTACTTCTTGCCGATGAAGATACGATTAATAGGATAACAATTGGTATATATCAATTAGGTGATTGAAATGGATCGTCCAGGCACACGCGATCTGGATATGTTTCGCCATTTTTATCCTAGCGCCGAGAGCAACAAAAATGCTCTCTTGATTTCACCGCGTCGAGTCAAAAAGTGGTGGGACGCTATCTACGACGTTGCCACTCTCGGAAAGAGAAGCTCGCTTGCAACTAGAAACTGCGCGTTGCCACTGCGCTAACTTTCGCCCATCGTTTCTTCGGAGCGCACACTGGGGAAAGAACACATCACGGCGCGGCTTGGGCTCGGTGACGTTGGTAGGCAAACAGAGTGAGTTGGAGATGCGGAGACGTGGCACTGATTAGATGAGTTCACACAGTGTTGTAATGAGAATCATTACAACAGAGATATATTGCACTTACTTGGACTTTTATGATTTTTAATTAGCATTTTGAATTATTGATACATATTTGGTAAATGCTCTGGAATTTTAAATTTGGGGTACATTAAATTTTTATGCATTGATTTTTGGATGTTAAACTTGGTTGTACTTTTTTAGGAGTTAGAAAATCAAGCGAAATAGTTAGTAAACTTATATATTAAAAATAAATATAATTTTTGGGAAATAATAAGATAATGTCAAAGCATATCTTGCACAATAAGGAACACTTATACATTTTAAAAATATTGCCGTAAAAAAAAGTATGGCTTGCAGGGAAATTCAAAATGCTTTCCCTGTGGACACTCTGTGTTGTTGTAATGTGTTTTTAAGTAATCCCTTCCTTTTCTCCGTTCCAGATGCCCCTGAGGAGGAGTGGGATCCCCGCTCCCTGTATGAGCGCCTCCAGGAACAGAGGGAGCTGCGAGAGACAGAGGCGGAGGAGGGTCGTAGGCTGAAGCACCTCATCAAGGGGCTGGACGACGAGGAGGTGGCCTTCCTGGAGCTGGTGGACCAGACCAAGGTCCACATGGAGACCAAGCTGTGGGAGGAGGAACAGAAGGAGATACAGGAGTACAGGTAAGCAGTTCGAAGAGAGGGATCGCCAAACAACTGATACTATTCCTAGTTACCCTGTTATACATTTTTTGTACCATTTTGACCCCTTCCTTGGACCGTCCCTGTGCAGCGCCGGAAGCCAAGCGTATTTCCCTATGTAAAGTGACCAACTTTGCTCTTATGTGTATGTTTCTGCAAATTGGACCCCAAGAATACGATTTGAAAGTAACATATAAAAAGTGCATAAATTTCTTCAAACCATGCAAAAGAGTAACTCTCTACTAGCTTGCTTAGTTGTGGTAAATGGATAAAAGATTTTAATTTGGTACAAATGCAATGCTTTTATATTATAATTTTAAAATAAGCATTCCACTAAAGTCCCTTTGCAAGTTTTTTTTAATGTTTACATTATTTAGTATACAATTTTATTTTCCATGCTTTTAGTTTAGTCGAAGATTTATTTTTTTACTTAATAGATTAGTTTTAGATAATAGCAACTAAATTTGGAAATGCACCATTGGGTCCATACAAGTTATTAATGCAATTGTCTCTAATTACTTGAAGATAAAAGTTGGCTAAGTTAAATTTCTAATCTAAATCGATGCCCATGTATAACCAACACAATTTGAATTCATGGTTTGTGTTTAATGTGAATACATTTATAAAATCGGTATGGGACACCTCGCCTCAAGAATCGCAAGCTAAAAAACGACACCTGTCAAATCCTCAGAACTCAGGCTATAGGTATAAATTATTATTGTGTAGAAGAATGTGAGACATTTCAAACAGGCCGACTGTTAACCTATTCCGCTCTCCGACCTTTGTACCGCATGGAAGGGAATTTCACGACCATGGCTGCAATATGCATTTTGTGCTTCCACTCACATAGTTCAATGTGAAATCAATCTTTGGGGATAAATGACATATCATTCCAACGTGTAGAGGAAAGTGGCATGTGTCGAAGAGGCTGATTGTTAACCCCCCCCCCCCCCCACACACACACACATGATTAAGATACATGGTTCCTTGTATATTTTCCCTGGTGGTCTCCTTTGTTCGACTAATGACTTTACATACTATTGACAATTCCGTTGAATTTCATGAGAGAAAAAGAAAGGTGAGCGAACTGCAGTTAAAGCGACAAAACCGGAACATTACTAATCCACGAATTCAAGCTACCTTCATGTACTTCGTAATTTAAAACTGCATATTTTAATTGCAAAATGTACATCCATTCAAAATATTCTTAAATTAATAATATACTTATATTTCCTTCTGAGGTAAAAAAAAAATGCTTATTTGAATTTAATAGTGACAGTGAACGATGTCGACAGAAAAATAATTATTTTCGCAGTTTTTAAATCTTTACCAAACGCAGTTAAGGATTAGAAATTGCACATTTTGGAATTTAAGTATTTAGTTTATAAGACTTTAACACGATAAGTAATTATATTTAATTTAAGAAGTCGGATGCAGGATCAAAAGACACCAAGACCGTAGCGTAATGCATACTTTTATTAGGTATGATGGATCATCCCAAACATTTGGGAAAGCCGTTTCTCCTGCCACTTATTCTTAATTTTAAGATTTCTCAACTTAAATATTTATTTTAAGAATTAAAATTTCACTCTTATTTCGATAATTTTTCGATTTTAAACCGGAATTTTTCTGTACGAAAATACAACTCGGCTTATACGCAAGATCTAAATTTTAAGACAAAAAATCTTCCTATAATTAGGGGGTCGTTTTATATGCAAGTATGTATTATACTAAATTTTTTTGTGTTTTCAAAATGTGAATCATTCCTTTCTAAAAGCACTCCTTTTCTCCTTTCAATTGTAGAAAAGCTGTGTCCACTCTCACCGATGCGGAGCAGGAGGCGAAGTTGCAGCACTTACGACGTGCCCTGAACCTTTCTACGGGCGGGTCCTCCAAAAAGTCTCAGCAGACATTGCTGGCTGGTGCTCTGAAACGGAAAGCGTATGTTTTTGTCTCTTGTGTCAATACTTCCTTTTCTGTCGAACAGCTTTCAGTTTAGTTTTATTTGATTTTGATATGTGTTTTGATCTATAAGAAGCTATTTGTTACTAAATAATAATAGTTTTGTTCATGCAATGCCAAAATTGCAACCAAACCCATACCCATTGTGTGGCAGGCCAGTATCTTACCCTTGGACTGTTAAGCTACAATTCAAAATCGTTTATGCAAACTTACCAACAGATTTGATGTAATAGTTATATGTTTATTCAAAAATAGCCTATGTTTGTGTGCACTATGTATGTGTTGCACAACAAATGTTTGTTGTGCAAAATAAGATTAAAAGCAAATTTGTAATATTTGTTCCAAGAATTTGCAAACTTTTGCATTTATTCGTTCGTATTTTGGTTTTATATTTATCTTTTTATTTAAAAAAACTGACATAAAATTTTAATGAGGATTTAAATTTTGTAGGTCTCTTTTTGTTCAAATCATGTATCAGCACTCGCTTTTCAAAATCATGTATCAGTAATAGGGTGGGTCGAAAAAACTTTTTTCGATATCGTTATTCTGGTAGTGCTGAAGGGATGACCAGTGTGATCAATAAAAATGCTGTAAAATAATTTTTGGATAATATCTTCTGCCTCCTCATCGCCCTTGAAATTTCGAAATTTGGATAAAATTTGTCTTTTTACACTTATTATAGTGAAAATAATATTTTCCGAAATAGTTATCCTAATGGCACAGAAAGGAACATGATCAATAAACATGATGTAAATTATTTTTTCGTATAATATCTTCTACCTCCACATTGCACTTGAACTATCGCTATTTTTGTTAAAAAGTGCACTTTTTTATGTGATAGAAATATGTCTCGAATATTATTTAATACATGCACTTACACAAATACACTTACAAATAACTAGATTACAGATATTTGAATTCATCCTTATGGTCAAATTCATTGGGATATCCAGGAAGAGGGGTGAGGACACGGCCGCCCCCCTTCCAGACCGGTCCACTTATTTTTTTTCTCTTATGTACTTGTAGAAGATTTATGTACGTAAAAAGCACAGTTTTTGTCCTGTTCTACCAATTCAGGAAGTCAAGCATTAACAACCTTTGGAAAATAACTACTAAATCAATCTTTCGAGCAGTGATCTCCCTCTCTTTTGAAATGATCACACAACATCTTTACATAAATTATATCACCGATTGTGATATGAACTTTGTTCTAATGAATTCATGCAAAATGACAGCAGTTGTAAATAATGGAGAAATAACTGTCTTCATCTTCCCCATTTCCTTTAAATTACAAAACATGGTTTGAAATCTATAACAAGACTTGTAGTGAATTTTGAGATTTCATAGTAGGGATGAAACGGATATCCACTAACTATCTGGCCAATCCGGCTGATTTTTAATTATCCGATATCCGGAAACATAGTGCCGGATATCCAGATGAATAAAACGATGCAGATTTTTTTTGTGGCAATCAAATATCTTTCTTCTCACTTTAAGTATTTTCCTCAAAATACTGCCAATGAATTCTGAAGCTTCTCCCTTGAATTTTTCTTGGGCTATTCAAGTGTGTAAGGAGTGAAGTGATAACTTTCCCGTTAAAACCTGACCTTATTAAGAGTACAAAATAGAATATTTAAATGATAAACCTTAAAAATAAACAAAAAATTATGTTTAAAAACTGTTTACAATATAATCAATTTGAACTTTTGAGGCATTTTGTCATTGGTGTGTAAATGTTTTATCCATTATTTAAAAATTATTACCATGAAAAAGGGCGGCCAGGGCGGACCGCCCTTCAAAAAACGCCTGGAGTGAACACTGATACTGAATGATTACAATGCAATTGAAAATATCCAACTTTCGCTCTTAGTTTTTTATGCAACCTATTTAGTCTTAATATTTTCTATTTTTAAAAATTGTTCTCAATAATGGCTTTTTTTTTAAAAATCAATTTTCTGTTTTATATCAGTTTTTTTTAAATTTAACTAGGATTATTTCATTGTGAGTATTCAACTGGTCAATATTTAGAAAACCAATTATAATACTTAAGAGGACGGCAGATTTACTGAATAGCAAATTATTGCATTTTTATGATTCTTAAAATAATTATTGTTCGACAGAGTTGTATGATCTGAAGATAAAAAGTCACCTGTGCTCTGTGTTACATATTTGCATTATTCTTTTGATCCCTCTTTATAAAGCAATTTTTGAAAATTCACTGCTATAAAAAATTAATTTACCAATTATATAGTACCTTTTTTTTGTAAACACTGTTAAAATTATTTCAAGTACAAAAATTAATAATATTCGCATATATAATTCCCACTTTAGATCCACTGCATTCAGTCCAGAGAAAAAGCAAGAATCAAATGCAGGTAAAATTTGTATTTATTTTCTTTGCATTTTGAATCATGCTGGCAAAATCAGTATTATTTAAATCAATCAATAATATTTAAATCAACTGTTTTAATCACTGATTTAAATTGTTTTAATTATTGATTAAAAATCTTGATGAAAATAAAAATCTCACTGATGGTGCATTTTTCATAATCAATTTAACTTAGGAAGTCTGAGGATAAGGATTATTTTTCACTTGCCCTTTCTTATGTATTCAAAGTGCCTCCCCGCTTTTTCCCTTTCTGTGCAGCTAATATGATATGCTTGTTTCTAAATGTGTAATATCAGTTTGTTTAAAAACTAACAAGTAATAATTTTTTTTAATAAATAGAAATATATATATATATGTAAAGGGGAAATGCACAAGTTACCGATCATTTATAAAAGATATTTAAATAAACTGCATACTATTATCAGGGAACTTTTATTTCTAAGATTTTGTTGCCTAAACGATGACCCATGCGATGTGTCCTTTCCAGCTGAAGAGGACGGAGTGGACGCTGGCAAAGCCCATCCTCCTGCGGACTCCTCCGCCCAGAGGCCTAGCATGATCTCCTGCATGGGTGTGCTCCCGGGCCTGGGCGCCTACTACTCGGACAGCAGCGACTCCGAGAATTCCTCCGAGTCGGAAGTGGAGAGGGAGAACGAGTACGATCTCGTCGGGCGGAGGCACATAAAAGTGGAGTTGGCTGCAGAGCGTCGATAGACGAAAAGTTGTAGCATTACGCATTCGGATCTAATTTCGCTCCTTTCTTTTGCTGTCTGTTGTGCCTTGTACATTTTGGTTGTAAAGCTGTATTCCCTATCGATTTCGAGTTTAAGTTGTGAAAAGAAATAAAACATTTTATTGTATACTAGCTGCTACCTGTGGGTTCATATGCATTACATAAAAATTTACTCCATTGATACATTCTCTCCGTTTATTCCTCTTCTTTTCTTTTTCAAGGCCTAAATTACTGGTTTGTTGTTCAGACATCTCCGTGTACATCTTTGAATGTTAGCTGTTTCTTTAGTTTTCCCGTTGAAGCATAATTGCCATAAAAAGTTATTTCGCCGAAGCAATTGTGTATTGCCAACTTTCAATTGTTTAAAACAATAAATATATATTAATTTATTTTAAAGTATTTCATTGCTGTCAACATCTTATGATTTTATAACAATATAAATACTATTTATTTTTTAAGTGCACATTTTGAACAAAATAGCTTTTAAAACCGTTATAAACAAAATTTTAAAATTCTAAGCCTTAAGTGCACAATTAAAGGTTGAATAGTATCTAAATATTAATTTTCAGACATATCCTAGCAGTGGAAAATAGTGTTTTGTGTGCTACAGATAGTTTCTTTTATTATTATAGATAGTGTGTTATTAAACTGCATAAGTAAAAACTTGTACGAATTGACCAAATGATGTACTAATTTCTTCAAAAATATTACATTTTTAAATTATTTTTTTAAAGCAATGCATGTATTTATGTATATTTACTAGCTGTTTGTCCCTGCATTACTGTTGAATCTGTTAATGTATGTACCTAAAAAAAATTGAATGACCCCTGTCGTGCTTCAAACCGTTGACCTATTTCTCCGAAGTCTTGTGTTCTATCGACTAAGCTACAAAAGTACGTTCTAGAATCTTGGAAATATTTTTTTAAGTTGTTTATTTAAACATTATTTCTAAATTGTTTAAATCTTTTTAAAAAGTTAATGGAATTTAACAAATCTGAGCTCCATGTGCCCATCTTGAGGATGAATATAGTACTTATAAATTTCCAACCTTTCTTCTGCAGAGGAAGTAAAGTGTTTTGCGATCCACAAACAAGACACTCCCTTTCATTGTTATAGATAATGCGAGTTGATTGTAAATGAGAACTAATTTAGTGATTAAACATTTAGTCATATAGACTAAACTCCAATGTTTTGTAATGTTAAGGAAGGCAAATGTGCTGTAAAAACAAAACTCTACGAACTTGATTTTTGAAATGCTTGCAGGCACCTTAACTTTAGCCAAAAGTATTTTGTGCGTCTGGGGATTCTATTTAGTTTATATTAGCTATTTCCGAAAAGTAATGTTAAAAAAATAATCATGAACAAGAAAAGGATTTGAATAACAATTTTTAATATTTATTACTAATTTTTCTCATTTTAATTTAAAATGTATGTCTCATTCCTCTACTTAGAATGTTTGATACAAATATTTTAACTTATTAAAATTGTTCTGAAGTCACTTTTCTATTGTAATTACATTTGTCATAATTCTGGATAATCTACAATCTTAATGAAAAATTAACTTTTTGTAAAGTCATGAACATTTTCAAAAATTTTATCAGATTATGGATACTGTGAAAAATTAATATCTCCCCTGAAAATCATTAATTAATTGATTATTGTGAATTAACAAATGAATTTTTCTGGTACATGCAGCATATCCTATGTGTAATTGGATCTCAATTTCGGTATCTCCTAACAAAATTTTATTCCATATTTCTAACCTCAAACATCCCAGCAAAAAAAGTCAGCAATAAACCTTCATCAAAATTTTGAAATTGAAGGTTTTATGCAGGAAAACTGCAGTTTTTTTGAAGATCTATAAAATTAAAGGTTTTTGTTTCAATGTCCTTCAAAAAAACTGCAAAAAACCTTCATAAGAACCTGCAAAAAACCTTCAATTTTTAATCATGAAGGGGAAATGCAGATATTTTAAAGGTTTTATGCAGGAAAATTAAAAACTGCAGTTTTTTGTTTCAATATTCTTTATAAAACCTTCAAACAACCTTCAATTTGACAATTTTGATGAAGGTTTCATGATGACTTTTTTTGCTGGGATATTTTTTCCCTCCTGTCTTTCATGTCATTTTCTGTATGTAATTACAAACTAGGTAAATAGTCTAGTTTGTTTATTCTCAACGCTTTTCTAAGGTGTAATTAATAATTTGAATGGTGCTTCAAAATTTATGTGTGAAAATATCCATCGTTTTCGCACAATTCTTAACCTAACTTTATCTGAACAAAAAAACCAAAGTTTCGTCAAAGGGTAACCTTTCTATTCCTGAATAGATGTATTTATGTGACTGGATATCGCTTTCAATATATGGGATGCGTGTCCTTTTTACCAGGCAAATGTGATGTTTCTAAGTGTCTTATTGCAAGATCATTATTGAATGGGTGAAATAAGTTGTTTGTAACAAAAGTAAATTTCCAGATGTTTGCCTTTCAATTTTCGTTTCATGTTTGGTTGTGATCAGGGTCATCGGTATAGCTTACGATTGGAGTTGGGTTGGGGTAGCCTTAAAATTGCCGATTCAAATATGGGTTTTTACCAAAAAATTTGGATTTAAATTACTAACTGTTTTTAAAGTAGTTATTTACCAGTTTTTTCCCAGATGAATGGGGAAAATTAGTTTGGAATGGGAAATTGTCAACCCAGCAAAGGTAAAGTGTATTAAAATTTTGCGGTTTTTACAAGGACTTCGATATCACATTCAGCGGTAGAAAGTTTCATTGATAATAGCTCCTCATCGCTGTACATTCAATGATTAAAACTATATTCCGTGAATGATCTCTTCATTCCATAAATATGGTCATTTGGGGCGTGAATCTCATAGAGTAGGGAAAAAACTCTTGGTGATTTACTCCAATATTTTCCATGCCTACGCGGGCTGTAAGAAGGTTAGTAAATTTCTGTAGACTTGGCAAAATCACAAACCTAGTAGGTAAACTTTTAAGTGAAACTTCTTAGTTTCATTTTTAAAAAAGCCAAATATTTCACAAGTTTGCCGACTAGGTTTGTGATCTCTAACAGTAGTATCTCTGTTAATAAGGCTTCTGCGGTGCTGCTGTCAAGTTTCAAAAACAGGCCAACACATACCTGCTCTATCCGTGGCAACTCATTTTTTGTTTTTAATGTCGCCTGCCTCCTTCCTTCACTTACTCCTTCAATTACGACTTGTTTAATTAAATATTCATTCATGGTATTTAATTCTACCTAAAATAGTATGACATTAAAAAAAATAGAATTATTTTGAAATAATGAGTTTTTGCAGTTTTATAAGAGATAAATATTCGGAAACCTAAATCCAAAAAATGTAGATAATATAAGTTCATTTTAATATATACAAATAATTAACTGTAGAAGTTTAGCTGGTTATTAATTAAGATACCGATAACGATATCAAATTAAAATCTGAATACACAAAGTTATATATAGGTTAGTTGGATTCTGCTTAAGGAGAGAAGTCTTAATCTCTGCTTAAAAAGAAAAGGTTATTACAACCTTAAATTGTCTGTCTATAGAACATGGAAATATCAGGGAATTTGGTTATTCTGGAAATATCAGGGATTTTGGGACTTTAAATAAAAAAAAATCGGGGAAATTAAAAAAAAAATATTTTTAAATTTATTTCTAGCTATGAAACATCGTTAATTAACTGCTTATATTCGAATACTTTCAAAAGACAACCAAAAAGAAAAAGATTGTTGGACTATAAAATGCGTACTTAATTAACTTTTTTTTTTTTTTTAACATTTCAAAAACTTCACTTTTTTTCAAAACTTGGCAAAATTGATTATAGTTGCTGTCAGCAACTGCTCTGGGCTCTTTTATTCTTTGGGTATACTATTACATTTTGGATTTTTGGTGAATTGGATTTTTTTTATTAATATTGAAGTTACTTTAGCTTTTAATCTATAGGATACATCGTTGCATTTTGCTATTTGTAAGTACTCTAGCAAAACACCAACTTCCTCTCCGTATAATACTATATATGTGTATAAGTCCTGTTCATCCACATGTGTGCACCTAAAGCTCAGATTTTTTAAATTCCGTTTATTTTTTTAATGATTTTAACAATTTTAGAAATATTACATAAAGAAACATCTTTAAAAATATTCAAAAGATCTTATAGAACAGGCCTTGTAGCTTAGTTGATAGCGCGCGGGACTTCAGAAAGATAAGTAACCTTATTAAAAAAATAAACCCGACATTTAGTAAACTGGAGGAAGCCTTCATGAACAATAAAAAGAAAAAAAATCTTAAAATTCACAAATTAAAGTTTTTTATTTTTTAAGAATTAGAAAGGACATTTTTAAAACAATATGTAGTACTAATTATTGTATACTCAATTTTACTATTATCCTGCTTAATTTGTGTGAATCGATATTGTTTCCATCTCACTAAAAAGACTAGTGACAGGGAATTTCAATTTGTTTTCCCTCTAGACTCCCTGTTTTTTTTGTTTTTAAATATACATAGTATTATTAGTTGCACAAAATTAAGTATAGAAATTAAAATGTTTGGCGAAAACTTATTAATCAAATGTGTTTCGGCAGCAAAATATCGGTTTCAGTTCTATCCCTATTTTGATAACTTTACGTCTAAGAGGGTGAGAGACTTAGGATCTTTTGCACTTCCAACGACTGCATGCTTTTATTAATATAGGAAGTATTTGACAATAAATATGATGTATTTTGTTGAAAAGTATTTATATGGCGAATTAGCCAGTTTGCCGATATATCATTTTGCAAGATGAATATATTTAGTATTAAAATAATACATGAAGCGGGATTTCATTTTGTACTTTTCGAAAGTGCTTTACCTAACTTTTAATTGGGTGGTGGTAAAGCCAGGTCAATCGCAAAAATATATGGTCGGACGGGTTGGATAAGATAATTTTGCCGAAGAAAATCGTAATTTTAGAAATTTATTAATTGTAAAATATGTCGTTGTATTTCAATGTATTAAGATTATTCTATGGTCAATTTTCCACTTTAGAATTACACAGCTACTAAACATGGCGAAGCGTACTGAGCATACTACGTTTACCATTTACAATTTTTCCGATTCAAAAGTCAATTGCGAGTGTTTTTTCATTAATAATTTTGAAAAGATCAATCGTGAAAGCATATCTTAGGGACTTCCGCTTTGAGATGTTGGCTTCATTAAATTGCATTATGCACTCTCTACTATAGTCCATTCATACTCGAAGGTTGAGCAAGATGGAAATCTTAGTGCGTGGGGTGGGGTACCAATTTAGGAGTTATTTTAGTCATTTAAGCATGGTTTAAAATTATAAAGCAGTGTTACTGTGTCTTTTCTTTGGAATTATGAATCTTTCATTAGAGATTCTTGAAGAAAAGATCTTAGGTATACTAAAATAAATAAAACAATACTTATATCTAACGAAAATCTAAATTTTAAGGTTTGTAACTTAAGATTTTTGGTATGGCAACATTCTTATCGAACACATTTTTACTCTTGCTTGTTGTTAATGTGATAAAATTTACCACTTGTAAAAGAGTTTCTTTACTCCAGAAAGTAACCTTAAATAATATTCGCAATGGGATCATCCGAAGAGTTTCAAAAGCGTCTGTCTCAAGAACTTGATAAGATGAAAACAATCCAAAAGGATATGCAGAAGGCCATGGCAGCCAAACAGACTCTGGACGGCCAGCTATCCGAAAACAACGTCGTAAAAGAAGAACTGGACTTTCTAACCCCCGAAAACAAAGTGTACAAAATGACCGGTCCTGTCCTGGTTGAGCAAGAGATCGACGAAGCAAAGCAAAACGTCGATAAGAGGATCATGTTCATTTCGTCCGAAATCAAACGCAACGAGGATCTGTTGAAAGACCTCAGCGGCCAGCAGGACAAGCAACAGGAGATCCTGCAACAACTTCAAAAAGAGTTCGCCGAAGAGCAACAGTTGAAAATGGCCAAGAAATAACTCATTAAGACGAAAGCGCCATTGAAGATGATCGCAAATGGTTCGTGATCAAAACAGTTTAATGTTTCATTTTACAAAGCTTATTTTTTTCATTTTCTCAATAACTCGATCGATTAAGTAAAGGGTCTCGTTCGCAATTGATCTAAGAAGGATTCGCTGTTTATTTCATGATCTTTTCAATTTGAACTGTACTGAACTTGGAACCCAATTTGTGTTAGTTTTCTGCCTAAAAATACAAATTCAATAAATAATTTTGGTGATATTTTTGAAATGCTTATTTTTCATAGGTTTAACGAATTACTAAAGTTAATTGCGAGCAGTATTTTATTATAATAAAAACAATTATTTGATTCATTATTTTTTTCATATAGACAATACGAAACAAATTGATAAACCCAATTTTTTTTCCAAGTAATTGCTATTTAAAAACAAAGTTGATGCAACAACCTTGTAAGTATAACTCGCCTCATTCGATATCAATATTAGTAACGGCCCTCCAAGTAAGAGGCAATGTCTCTGCAAGTTCTCTATTCTCATTAATTGATTTTAAGGTCCTTAAAACTTCTTATATTTTTATTTTCAGAAAATGTATATGAATTATAATTTTATGTTCTCAAACTCATTTTAACATTCTATCACAAATCTTGTTTCTGTACTTTTGTCTAATGACCAGATCATTGTATTTCCTTCAATGGTTTTCACAATTTTGACATCTTCCCAAATGCTCGGAGGGTTACTCTGAGCATTTGAGAAAATTTCAAAATTGTTTACTCTGCAATCCAATGCAAGTCGGGAGATACTACTAGACTGGACCTACCTTGTTGGGTCCTTGGTTGGTCTAAAGTAGGGATGAAACGGATATCCGGTAACTATCCGGCTGCTTTTTAACTATCCGGAAGTAAAGTGCCGGATATCCGGATGAATAAAACATCGAAGATTTTTTTTTGTGGCGATCAATTTTCTTTGTTCTTGCTTTGAGTACTTTCCTGAAAATTCTACCAATGTATTCACAGTGTGCAGATTCTCCCTTTAACCAATAGACTTTAAAAAATCCACTTTTTTTCAAATTTTTTACTTTAAAATTATATTTTTAACGAATCGTTATGGTGGTGGGTCATCACATCTCACAACTAAAATAAAGTTGAATAAAAAAATTAATTTCTCAAAAGTTTAAGCAAACTTGAGTTTTCATGTTTGGAATGAAAAGGCATATGGTTAAATTACAATTATTCAGAAATTAAATGTAAAATGTACAAAACATACGACCATTGCCAGCACCCTAGAATAACCCTTTGTAAATAAAAAAGTTTTTTGAATGTTTATTCAATTTTGGTATCACTTTAAAGATAAGGAATTGGGAAATAATACAGAATAAAAAAATATTTAAAAATTTTTGACCGATTTCCGTTTTTTCTAGTGTGTATGAGAAGTTATTTTCTTAAAAAAATAAACTGCCGGATATTCGGCAAAATCTAGTTCCGATATCCGGTTTGTAATGTGTGCCGGGTATCCTGCAAAAACACTATCCGGTTCATCCCTAGTCTAAAGTCATTGTTCTTGATCGTCTAATGTTATTTTTTATTACAAATTTTAAAAGCTCCTACTATGCTTTATATTTCAAAACATTTTTTTTAATTATGAGTTGTTTGAAAAACTGGCATTATTTGTCAACCATAGATTATCAAAAGAAAAATATTTTTAACTAATATGATCAAAATTATCAGGTGGAACATTGCCCAAGGGGGCAAGGCACTTTTTAAAAATAATGTGCAAGTCAATTGTTTTACTTCATTGTCGAAACAAGGGGGAAATGAACACCTCTACCCATAACTGCAGGCAAGAGAACTCGTTTACTGCACAAGTAAATGCATCCATCGCAAAGTAGTGAAACAAGGTTAGGTTGTCATTTAAAATGTTCAGTCTTTGTAACTAGTGTTTAAATAGCTGCTGAAACTAAACCTATGAATTTTTTAGCCGATTTTTAAAACGTTTTGAACATATATATTTATTAATTTTTCATCTCTCTGATTTACGATATTGAAGTAAATGAAAAGTTCAGTTGTTCTCTTTTGAAATTAATATACAAATACTTCCGTTATAATAGTGTTGTTAAATTCTTCTATTATAGGAAAGGAATTATAATCAGTATTTTTTCGTATTAAGTCAAAATTACGATATCTTAATTTCAATGTGAAATTTTTTTTCAGGGTCTCCTATATCCAATTTAAAAAATAATTGTTTTTTTATCTTTTTGTGTTTTCTTGAACAAAATATCACTAGAAAGAAGAATAAATCTCAAATTGATGTCTAACTTATTTAGTGGCATAGAAATGTGTCAACAAGAGAAGTGGGTCATTCCATGTCAAATCAACACAGTCATTTTCCTCACCATCTCCGATTTTTATGAAATTTGGTGAACTTGTTATATTTACTAAGAATGTAAAAAATGCAAAATTTTAACCTTCTCAGCCTATTAGTTTTTTAGTTATTTGCATTTCAAAATGGCTAAAAACGTAAATCTGCCCTCCGATGCCTTCATTTAAATTACCATAACTCCTGTTCTAATTAACATATAGAAATAAAATTGGTATTGTTTTAAAGCTCTTTAAATGACTTTTAAAATGATATGAAACATATGCAGGTTTGGTGAAAAACATTTTAAGGTCATATTATTTTACCTTTGACCTTGAATTTCAAAAAAACGAATTTCTTAATTTTCACTATATTTTTTCCCTGAATACTACAACATTTAAACTACATGTATACCAATTTTCAGAGTGGGACGACAATGGGATCATACAGTAAAATAAAATTTCAAAAATTAGCCGTTTTGAAATGCAAATAACTAAAAAACTAATAGGCCAAGGAGGTTAAAATTTTGCATTTTTTATATTATTAGTAGGTATAACAAGTTCACCAAATTTCATAAAAATCGGAGATGGTGCGGGAAAAAAATGCATTTTCTTGTGCATTTTTTTCCCACACTTTTTTTATATTTGACATGGAATGACAATAATATAGTGCATATTTTTGTTTCTAATTTTTTTTATATGATCCCATTGTTGTCCCACTCTGAAAATTGGTATACATGTAGTTCAAATGTTGTAGTATTCAGAGAAAAAATATAGTGAAAATTAAGAAATTCGTTTTTTGGGAATTCAAGGTCAAAGGTCAAATAATATGACCTTGAAATATTTTTCAACAAACCTTCATGTGTTTCATATCATTTGAAAAGTCATTTAAAGAGCTTTAAAATTATACCAATTTTATTTCTATATGTTAATTAGAACAGGAGTTATGGTAATTTAAATGCAGCCATCGGAGGGCAGATTTACGTTTTTAGCCATTTTGAAATGCAAATAACTAAAAAACTAATAGGCCGAGGAGGTTAAAATTTTGCATTTTTTACATTCTTAGTAGGTATAACAAGTTCACCAAATTTCATAAAAGTCAAAGATGGTGACGAAAAAAAATGCAATTTCTTGTGTTGATTTGACATGGAATGACTCAAGTGTAAAAATATAAATTCGGAAAGAAGGCTTTTTTGCACCACTTTTTCCATCAGTCGGAAAGAGGGCTTTTCTGGTTTTAAAAAGTTTCTTAAATTTTAATAAAGCAAATATTTCCTCCCAACTCCTTAAATGGCATGTCCAAGTACACCTCCGAATTGGATTCAAACATTGATTTTAACATTTTAAATGTAAATTGGAATTAACTGAATTAGGACAGCAGAAAAACAAACTTCTTTTTAACTACACAACAATTGACAATCACAATGAATCCACGGTAATTTCAAGTACGGGGCATATCCTATTGGTTGGCTGTGCCCGCAAATGAAATTCTAATGTGTTATTTTTCTGTGTACTTTTTGAAAGAGAAGATGGTTTGGGGCGAGGTTATCAGATTAGGTATTTTATCACCAAATATTCGATTGAAATAGCCTTTTCATTAGTTTTGTATGTGGTCTGGTAAGGGCTACTTATTGATTTGGTTTTTAGCGAAAACATTAATTTTTAATCATCAAATTTTGGATTTTAAGTAGTGCGACAATTCTGTCAACTACTGGGGTAGATCCCAATCCATCACCAACAGCACATTGTGTTGCTTTTGGGTGACATTAATATACTTGGTTGGTTGTTAACATCGCACTAGAGCAGCATGGTGGGCTATTGGCTACTATTCGGGATCTATCTCGATTCTCAAATGATAAAATCGGGAACGCTGCCTAGATGCTCTCTTCAGCGAAACTTTAATCGCAAGATTCTTGGCATGATTAGAAAGTATGGGTTTTGTTTTCGATGTGAATGGGTTCATTTTTTGGTAGTTTTAAACGTTTCAAGAAAGGAAAAATTAAAACATGCATTTAAAAACTTTTTTAATAAAATATAGCTTTAATTGAATTGTTTCATTTATTTTGTGGTCATCGGCGATGACTGGACCCTTCGCAACCGATTCAATAAAATCATCCATCAAATGCAAAAACTATTTGTTGTTTGTGCAAACTTCATTATGCGCAAGTATAATGAAAAAATTTCTGCAGAAACCTAGATTTCATTTTTTTTTAATATTAAGGTAACACAGTGATGTAACAATGAACAAATTATGGAGGTATTATTTATTTAAATTAATGCTAAAATGCAGTTTTGCTAATTAGTAATTAACTAGCAATTAGTTGGGGGGGGGGGGGGGGAGATTCCGAATATTGAAAAAATCTGGGTTAGACCCGGAAAACTACCACTAAAGTCTTCTTGAGGCTGCTTTAACTTCGTTTAACATCAGACAAACGTGCACCAAGCTTGACATACGAGGGCTCATTTGGTGAACAAGGATTTAAAAGTAAATTGACACAGAATCGCCTTTATTAGTAGGTAAAAATTTATGTTGGAGCAAATGTATATATATAATTTAAAAAAATCAACCCTGAATATTATTTGATATTTTCTTTTTTTAACATCTTTTCTAATATTTACTGCAAAATAGAGTAAGAAAACTATTTTTGAAAAAGCGAAACTGGTTGATTGGCACAGGATCAATGTCATTCTACTATTAACATAGATTAAAATCGTGTTGTGGGCCAATCCCTCAATTTCAAAGAAAATTCATTGTTATAATTAAAAAAATTATAGTTAAATACTGCATTGTTGTCAGGATTATATATTTATGCAAAGTTTCATGTTGATATTACATTTTGAAAGGGTTTACATTTAGTTACAAAATGTAAGGCCACAACTACATTAAAGAGTGGGGGTTATATTAAAAACACAAATAGCAAGTTTTGATAATTTATTTTTTATAAGAATTACAGTCTTGTATATTTGTCTATAATTCCATAAACAAATTCTAAATCGATTACAATCATGGGTGTACCTGAAGGTTTTTTATACAATTTAGTTTTTATAATTACCTAAAATATTTAAATCATTACAAAATTCTAATGTTTAAAAGTAATCAATAAAAATATATTGTTTAAAATAACTAAAATCTTTAGTTGTGTGTTATTTGGAACAATCTATTAATTGATCACTAAGAATATTCAATATAACAATAATAGTATAATTTTTATGCAATTTAATTTGCCATTCACAATTGAGGATATCCAGTTTTGTTACAGTAGATCATTCGTGAGAATAGTTGCTACGAAATGTATTAACCCATATAAATGGAACAAATAATTGTTTGGGTGAAAGAAATAGCTTAGTTCGATAGGAAAACAGATGGTGAATTTATTAGGTCTTATTTTATTTTGGACAAATACACTTTGAATTTTCCTCCTCGATACCAAAAAATAATAATTAATGTCCTTAAAAAATTAATTAAAATACACTTTTGGAATTAAGTGAAATCTTCATTAAGCCTGACTTAGGTGTACTCATTTAACAATGGGCCTGATTGCCCCTAGCAATTAATTTTTAATAGGCGACTTTTTTAGGGAATTGTCCACTGAATTCGTAACTGTAACTTCTGGAAGGCTCAAACTAGTTTCCCCCATGGGCGTGGTCGAAGCCAATTGAAAGCAGTCATAGTGTACCCTAAATAACTTTTAAAAGTGATTTAGTGGTGTTTTTTAATGCCATACAGTTGCAGCAATATTAAAATAAATGTATATAGATATATTTTCTTCCTACAGAATTAATTTTTATATTGCCAAACATCTAGTTTTTGCTTTTTATACACTAACTTTTAAAGGACTTTTTTATTTTAATAGCAAATTGAATTTAAAATGGGTTTCAAAATAAAATATTAAAAAAATTAAGCCGAAAGCAATACATGTCGGTTTATTTTAACATGAAAAATATACAAAATATTGCGGTAGAGATAAAAGTAGTGTTCAGTTTCAATCCTTCAATTGGCTTCAAGTCAACAAAATGTCATGCCCAATCCAGAAGTTACAATTACAGATCAGTGGGAGAGTCTCAGCAATTTCATAATTAAGTAGCACCTTCCACATATCCGACCTACTGTCCTAATACCAACAGATAACCTAACACCAGAATACTGTGCCTGGCGGCTGCCATAGAAATGGATGATTTTACTTAATTCTTGGGTGAAGTGAAAGGGATGGGTTAGTAAGAAATCTAAATCTGTATTTTCGTCTCTTTGAGGCTATGCTCTATCCCCCAAATTAAATTAAATTCTTCGTTTCTAAGGCTAGTGCAAGCAAGGGATGGCTTAAGATCCAACCGGCAGCTTGGGGCACCAGACTAATAGAAGAGCGCTAAATTTTCATGAAAATGATTTTAGATTTAGTGTTAGAATTTGTAGACTACAAATGGCATTTTCTACACTTATATTTTCTATTAAAACTTTGTATTTTTACTTTCTATTACATTATATGTTACAATTAAATATATATTTTAATATTAGTATGATCCCATTATTTCTATCTACACATTTTACAGGGGATCTATAGCTTTTTTTTTTTTGCTTGAAAAGAGACTTTTTATGCTGCAAATCAGGGAACCTTTCTACTTAAATTTTTTTTATTTATTTCTTTAGAATTTTTTTCCAACACTGATTTTATAGTTGCCAAGGCTTGCCAAAATGCATTCAAGAAAAAATTACAAAAATTGGTCCACAAAAGTCATGTTTGCTTGTGTCACAAAAATTCCTGAGTGCTTCTGGGAGTGGGATTTTCTGCTGAAGGTAGGACAGTAGATGTATTCATTCAGTTAACAGTGGGCCTGCTTGCCCCTCGCAATCATCTTCTGGACATAGCCGATGTTTTCGGGAGAGAGTCCCAGCGATTCGGCTAGTTCGTTGAAGGACTCGAGGGTGTTCTCCCCCACGACATACCCGTTGAGCTTTGCTGCCACTGGCGAGTCCCTCAGATCCCTCTGCTTTATTCCGAGGGTCTTAAACAGCTGCTCATGATGCGTCTGGAGGTAGTACTTCTGGTGGTAGCTGGAAGAGAGAATCAATTGGCACCTTTTAGCAAACAATACCTAAAACTACCCGATTGTGATTACGAATTTCAAAGTCGTCAATCGAGCCGATCACTCTTATATGAAAATAAAAGTTATATAAAAAAAGAGGTTTGTGGTTTGAAAAAGAAATGAGAAACAATTGAAGGGTCCAGGGGAAAATTCACATCTTTGCATTTTTGGTCATAAATGAGTTGAGGGTGCTATGTGCTGGATTTCAAGGTGTAGTTTCTGAATATGCAATTCTTTTGGTGAAGAACAAAATTATAATTGCAATTAAAGTAATTAAAATTTAAGAAAAAAAGGTTTGTAAAAAGAGCAAATATTGAGTTTTAAAAATGTTTTTCTGTAATAGTAGTAATCGCAGGAGTTTCTTAACAAGGGGCATTTGTATGTAGTAAAAAATAATTTGTGGTATAATAAAACAGTCTATTTTTGGTTCTGGAATTATGCTGCATTGTTAATTTTATTTACATATTAAGAATTGGAAAATTGTAAATTTGAGCCATGTCAGATGATAAACACAACTCCTGAGCTGGCATTAAACTCTCCTAACTTCCCATGAATAACACGAGGACATTTGAACCCTGGCAGATTTAAAGTGCACAAGTAGCCCTCTCTACATGTCATCTACCCAGTGTTCCTGGGTCCTTCCTTCGAGATAGACCCTGAACCGTCGCCAATAACCCACTGTATAGTTCTAGTGCAATGTTAATTATACAAAAATAATGCTACTTTACTATTAGCATGATGGACTAGGGCAATGGGATAGTGTCGACAATTTGTGATGGTTGGTAGAAATGGTGTCGCACTAGAGCTGCATAGTGGGGCTATTGGCAACAGTTCAGTTCAGCCGTTAACACCGTCTCATAATTTTAAAGCATGCTCGAATGACGAGGGCAACATCAGAGCTGGCAAAACCTGCACTCGCTTAACCTCATTGATTTCTTACTAAAACCTATTTATAATACTGTAACAATTGAATATTTCAATATTGTAATATATCTCACATACTTAGCTGTGAGGTGCGTTGAAGAAAGCATTGGCTGTTAAGTAAATATCACCAATATGCAGCTACTGAATAAAATGTCGTCAAATGGATAAAAATATCATCAAACGAGCTAAAATATGGTCGTATATGTAACAATATCATCAAAATGGTGATAATTGCTATCAAAATATTTCAATTATGTCATTTTATACACTTGACCTTCAAAAACAGAGGAAGGTCACTGAGTACATAAGATTTTGACACCCCCCCCCCCCCCTCGAAAATGATTTCTTACTGAAACCGCCAGAGGGAGCTACAGTGAATTCCACAGCTTCATTTTGAGGCAACAGTCCTTCTTGGGCAATGCAAGCCACTTCAGCTACCAGTGGCGGCGATTGGGTGGTAAAAGTGGGGGGGCAAGATCAAGATGAAACAAGTGTGTGTGGAGGGGGGGGGGGGTAGTAATAAAAATTTTGAACGAACACCAAAACAATAAATATTGCACATTTATATTTACTCTCTATTTTGAGTTATTTGAAGGAAAGAATACCAATTTAAAATAGGTACGAGACGCCCAGGTCGACTATTAACCCATTTTCGATTATTTTCCAATTTTTTTTTTATTTTGGAGTGATACGGACTGTTGTAATGAATCTAATTAACTGACTTATTGACCGACCTCCAAAGGGATAGGCATCCTTTCCATTGGTGTCAGTGTTGAAAAAGAAATGGAGGAAATTTTCTTTCCTCACCCTCCCAATCCCTAGAAAATTTCCTGCACCATTTACAATTCTACATTTGTGGTGTGACTTTTGAGACCCTGAGGCAAATTCTTACAGTTTGCAGGAACGTGGGTATAGATTTTATGGAGGTTGAGTGATTGATTATTTCATGGGGGTTCAGTGACTGAGCCACGAATTTCTTTAGGCATCTATCCCTCTCACCAAGAGGGGGGAATCCTTAACCCCACAAAAATTAACAAATATATCTCACAAACCCCCACCAATTTTTTTTATTAAAAAAATTATTAATTTTCGTTCAAGTAAACATGAATACGTTGGCAGATAAATAGCATCAACAGTTATCATTGTCATTAACTATATTTAACAGTTGTCAATAACTACTTTTAAAATTAATAAATCACTCCCTAATTATGAAATCAATTTAGAGAACAAATTTAAAGCTTGAGATTCCTTATAATATATGTGTGGTAACGAACAATAAAGCCGCCGTTAGCCAGCTCAAGTGTTGTCCTCGTTATATATGACCATTGTTCAAAAATACGAAGCATTGTTCCCGGGTTTTTCCTTGTAGAAGGGTCCCGAACCCGAATTGTCGGCAATAGCCCAATCTGCAGCTCTAGTGCTACGTTATTTTAACCAAATCAAACTTTCCGATTTAAATTCTCACCTCAACAGTGCTAAACATTCCCAGTTCCAGTTTATATACATTTTCAAAATTTTTATAAATTATGTAATATTAAACAGTTCTCTCAAAAGTATTGGTTGCAAGCATTTTCCAATGCAGTATCCGTTCAGAGGTCAAATTTAATCTTACAAGTTAGGCAATTTCTAATCTTCCCTAGCTTTCATTTGCAAATAATATTAATTTTCTTCGGACATAACACGGATTTCCAACACGGATTTGTAAAATTCTAAACCAAAATCATAATAATAATCACAAGGTCTCATTGTCGAATAATTATTACTATTCTTTTTAAATGGATATTTTGGGAAAACCAAAAACATTTCATCCGTGTATGAATAAATCCATATTTAAACAAAAGTTTTCAAAATATATCTATTCTCGTGAATAGATATATTTTGAATCTTCTTGCAGCAAAGATATTTAATTAAACTGTACCTTCGTTACACATTTTATGGAGTGCAATAATATTCGAAACTTACAAATATCAATAATTACTGAAATACGAATAATTTTTCCAATAATAGTTTGAAATTAAATTATAAATTGAACAATTAATGCTAAATTAAATTGAAGAACAATCGCATAATATGAATAATGTAAAAGATTTCGAAATATCATACATAAATGTTACAAATCAAGATAATGGTATCTTTAAACGTATACTTGCGCGATTTTGAAAATTCCGTGGCGTAGATTGCAAACAGACAAGCTTTCTTGAATGGAAACAGTAGTGCTTGTGTTGCTGTCATGTTCAACTTCACATTTGTTCTTTTTATTAAAGTAATTTAAAACTGAATTTTGTAAAATTCGCTTCATTTTGCTAAAAAGCAGAGCAGACGAAGATCAAATCAAAGACATTAATGGCTAACCTATGACCCCTTCCCTCCTATCTACAGGCCTATAAATTACGCAATTGTTCGGCGCCAATAGATTACACAATACTACATTTTAACGCATTTTATTAATACCGGATACTATTTTAATGTAAAAAGTTGCAACTAGTCATAAATAAAAGAAGGAGGTTTGATCTATTTTTAGAATTGAAGGTCATACAGTTGCATTTTTCTATGTAAAGAAAATATATGCTATTTCTTTTTCCGAAAAAAATAAAAACAGAATGAGTAATGGACCTGGATTGAGTAAGCAATGAGGCACCAATCAATGGATTAAATTAGCAGCTGTCTGTCTGGAAATCTGAAAACAAAGCTCCTCAATTTAGATAGAGAATTTATTTTATTTTTTAAATGTTGAATTTTTTTTAAATAATAACGATACCACATTCGTTCAAAAAAAATTTCACTTGACTTTCAATGGAAGGGGTTTGAACCTTAGTAGTGGGAGGAAGTTGGGGTTCAAATTTTTTCCTTTGTTCGGCAATGCAATAGAACAATTGACTTGTAATATAGTTTTAAAAAGTGCAATATTAAAAAAGTGCGGGGGCAACATCAGAAAAAAGTGCGGGGGCAGCCGCTCCCCCTTGCCCCCCCGAATCGCCGCCACTGTACACATATATATATATGTAATGTTTATTATTTAGATTTGCAGTCGTTAGTTATTAGATGATAAGTTCCATGATGCAGGGACAAAACTGAGGGCCGATGATCAATTCAAACATTTATTTCTCCGGACTTCACAGCCCGACTTGCTAACTCGAGGTTACATCGTGAATCTGTGTATCAAGATGGAGATTATGAGAAGGAGACTGGACCGTGGACGCCTCTGATTGGTTCATCTCGGTTTTGGTTCGCATTTTTAGGTTTGGGTTCGGGATTTTGAAGTGGCGTGGGTGGGAAAGCAGTCACATGAGGGATGCTTTTGTACTGCGAAAAGGGGGCGATATCCATAGTTAAAGAAAGTTATTTAAAGTACATTTTAAAGGGGGAAATATTTATAAAATATATTACATATATACACATACATATATACATACATACATACATATACACATTTTTTAATTTAAGTTCCCTTTTGAGAACATCTCTGTCTTTCTTAGGAATTGGGCATTCAAACAAAATATGTTTATCATTATGAATTTTTCCTGGATTGCATTTACATATATTTGATGGAAATAAGTGGAACGATTAAAAATACATTAAAACAGTACATTCGAAAATTATACGTTTAAAATTATCATTATCAAAAAAATCATTAAATATTATCAATATCAAATAAATATAATTTTAGATGCGTTAAGAATATTATTGGGCACTTTTCACATCTTTTAGAGTTTCAGGAAGTGGTTATAAAATTTAGTGGCAATGTAAATAAACTTTTACGTATTACTTCTTTATTTGGTTTTATTAAGGATAGTCTATTAGTAGAGTTTCTAGTTTTAACTATGGAATTCTTATTATCAAATAAGTGTCTATTAAAGTAAATGAATTTCACACAACTGAAAAGTTATAATTTTCTGAAAGGAAAATTAAAACAAACTTTCATTATTCTGCTTTAAATATCAAATTTAAATAAAATTTAATAAAAGCGTTGTTTGGACAAATTTATTAAAATACAAACAATTTGATAATTAATGTATTACAAATTATTAAAAAAAACATTATCAAAATAAAGTATATCATCAAAATTAATAACAGTTCTTTTGAGCAGGATATTTAAATTAACATATAAAGAAAGCGTCAAAAAAGCACAAGATTTGTCTCAATTCTATATTTATATATTAAGTTCAAAACGTGTATGATATCAAGCATGAATCACATAATTCAAATATGAAACATTTAAACTTTAATAGCAAACTTGTTATCAAAATTAGTCAAAATATAAAACTATAACATTAAGATAAAAAGTGTTATTAATCTTTAGCAATGAAACAATTTACAGAAAAATAATTTTAAAAATTACTCTAAATGTAATTTTAATAAAATTGGTTCACCTAAAAATGACAGAATAAAAAAAGTATTTTATCTTAAGAATATTTTCAAAACACACATTTATTACATTTACTAGTAGTTTACAATACTATTTTAAATAAAATATATTTTGACGTATATCATCTTTTAAATCAGATCCCAAGAATGGTATGTCGGCAAAAATAAATGAAACTGGAAAAAGTTACAAAAAAAGTAACGAAAAATTGTATTCAAATTATTCTACTTTGAGTATACTCAGGAAAGTGAAATTTGGCAGAGTGGTTCCTTATATCATAAATAAGAGGGAAAATAACTATTCGCGAACTTCTAAATGAATACCCGTTCTGCGCACGAGATTAAATTAAAAATCACTCATCACTTATTCATACATTTTCCGTATACCCAGGTAGATTAAATTTCGCAGAATGGTTCCTTATACCTTAAATAAGGATGGAAATAAAAAGTGTTGAAAATAAAAAGGGTTACTTGATTAAAATCAAGCAATATATCCAAATTATGTCATGAATATAAAATGAATGATAAAATGAAAAATAAATAATAAAAAACGTTATATAATTTCGAAGTTTTATATTGAAATTTGTAGTATAAGTTATGTATATTATTGAATTTGAATGCTGAATGAGATATAAAGGATACGCAAAATATTTGAGTATAGTGCAATTAAAATAGTTTCATTTTGAAACAAAACAAATATAATATAATTGATGAAAGAATAAAATATATTAGATATTAATATTTAAATTTACCAAACATAACTATATTAGCAAAGTCAGAACTTGTATATACCACTTAAACAATATTCACAAATTCATACGAAAAGCATAAAATAATTTAAGATTATATATACAGTGGCGGCGATTGGGTGCTGAAAGTGGGGGGGCAAGATAAAGGGGAAACAAGAAGTACCCCAAATGGGAAAGGGGGGGGGGGGGGGGAAGGTGGACTAAAAAAAATTTGCTATTATATTGCTATAAAAAAGCTATGGTATTGCACATTTGTATTTACTCACTATTATGTGTTATTTGAAGTATACCAACTTAAAATATACAGTAAAAAACTTAATAACATAAATTTAAGAAAAGAAGTTTTCATACCATAAAGCTGATTTGAGACAAGTTAAAAGCTTTCTTTTTTCGTTATTCTGACTTAAAAAGGCAAAACAAAGCACGATAACTTTCAGAAATACTATATAAAAGGGCCACAAAAACTAAAGTCCAATTTTCAGGAGTATAAAAAGTATGAACTGTTCAAAACACCTTTACATCACTTGGCTATTTTAGCTATAGTCGAAGACAATTTCACTAGACCCTTAAGCGAAGGCTACGATGTGTAAAAAGACTAAGCTGTGGCCTTGATTGAATAAAAAAAATCAACGGCTGATTTAAAAACAAATAAATATCTATCGGAGTAGTCATAAGTCATATACAGTTTGCTCTGTAGACTCCAAAATGACTGTACAAACGAAAGTCATAAGTCTTATTCGGCGCCGTTTCGCCTTTTTTCCGTACTGCTTATATGCAAAGAGCTTATATGTAAAACTGAGAAAACTTAGGAATGAGTCATTCTGCTAGATTCTGGGTATTTTGTAGATTTAATACGTAGTTACAATAAACTATTTTCTTGATGTTTTCGAAATCAAAGCATTGAGAATTAAAAAAAAAAAGCTATTAAATCTTTTCTGCCATCATCTTTGAGAATATTCGCTGATAAGTAAAGTAAACAAATATACTTTTGTGGATTGTGTTTTAAAAATGTTAAAATCGGAGATTTTCTGACTAAAATAAACTATTTCATAACCAAACTATTTAATAAGTAATCATAAGTAAAATTATTATAAACTATTTCTTTCAGAAATACTATAGAAATTATATGGTTGGTTAAACAAGTTAATCGCTTTGATTAGACTTTGCAAATGTATGTTTTGTTTTGATTTAATTTAACAATTACTGGTACTTTAGAAGCAAAATTTATTAAAATATATTACTTGATTTAATATTCGAACTCGCAATTTGGCGCTCTTTAAAGCGCCAAGTTCCTTACCGGGAGGTTGCAAGCCCGTTTTCCCATCGTCCAAACGTTTGACGTTTGGAGGCGACTAGTGCACATTAAATCTTTCAATCAGAGGGGTTTGATCCTCCTGAAACTTCCCCCCCCCCCTCCCTTATCTACGTTCCTATGGTAGTGTGAGGAAGTTAGGGTTCAAAAGTTTTCCTTTGTTAGGCAATGCAGTAAAACAATTGACTTGTAATTCAGTTTTAAAAAGTCCAATATAAAAAAGTTGCGCGGGCAACATACAAAAAAGTGCGGGGGCAACATCCGAAAAAAGTGCGGGGGCAACCGCCCCCCCTTGCCCCCCCGAATCGCCGCCACTGTCAGCTACAGTATATACTCGTGTATAAGCTGACCCCCTAATTTTAGGAGGATTTTTTGTCCTACATTGAAAACTCGCGTCTCAGCCAAGTTGTATTTTCGTAAATGAAATATCCCAATTAAAATTGGCAAATCATTGAAAGAAGAGGGAAATTTTAATTCTTAATAAATATTCAAGCTAAGATATAAAAAAAAGTGTCTGGAGAAACGGCCTTCTTCGAAGTTTGCGACGATTCATCATGTTTAAAAGTATATACCACTCGCGATATTCTTGTGTCTTTCAATCTTCCATCAGACTTCTTAAATTAAATCTCCTTTATTATCATAATAAAGTATTTTAAACCACATACTTAAATATTAACATGTGTAGTTTCTAATTTTTAACATCGATTTGAAAAGATTTAAAAAAATAGAAAACATCAAGTATTTTCTGTCAACATTGTTGATTAGTATACTATCGCTATTAAATACAGACAAGATTTTTTTTAATCCATCTCTGAAAGAAATACAAGTATATTATGGATAAGTGTATACTTATTTGAAGGTAGAGCTTGAATTCGCGCATTAGCAACGTCCTGATTTTACAGCCCAAACTTTCTCTAAACTCTTAATTCCATCCAAAAACTAAAACTCTTTTTAAAGTCAATTCCATCCCAAACTCTAATAAGCCAACTATTAATATCTTTACATAATATTAGAAAGGAATAAAATTTTGGCTTGAATATCTGGGCTTATACGCGAGTATATATGGTAGTAGGATTATAATGTCAAAACTTTAAATGCATTGAATAATAATAAATTAATTGCCTTTCAATTCCGCTAAATTTTTTTTATACAGTCATATTTTAAAATAAGTACAAAATTTGGGGTTAGCACTTGAATATTTACAAAAAATACCTTTTTTGGGTCCCCCTTATGTACCCATATCGATTTCAACGACATATTCATGTAAAAACAATCTTACTCTTCTGCATTATGGAACTTGCTGAATGGCTCGATGGTGGTAGCAACCGCATGTCCCAACTTATCTTCGACGACCTTCTTGCTCTCGGTGGCCAGAGACACCTCTTCCCCGTCCCTGGTGAAGACGGCAAGGCGGTACTGCCTTTTGTGAGCCACGCTGGGGTCCTGGTGCTGCCAGAAGAGCTGCAGCAGTTTGTTGTAGCTCACCACATTGGGGTTGTAGTCGACTTCTGTGGCTTCCGTGTGGTCCTTCCTGTGAACAAAAGCACATGGTATTAGAATTCATTTAAAAAAAAGAAAAACGTTTATAGTATTTATATAAAACTAGTGTGCTTACAGGTGCAGCTTAAAAGTCATGAAAATATGTTTTTATTTATTATTTTTGAAAGTCTTGCCTTCTTATTTTGTTCCTTCTGATAAATCACTAAATAAAAAGTTTGAGCAATAAATTTTAATATTTAGAAATATCTCAATTGACTTAAAGTTATAAAAAATTGGAAAAAGTAAGAATATTAGCTTTACCTTAACATGTATCTACAATGTATTTAATTCTTTAATTATATACAATTTTTTTAATTTATTGTATATACAGTAGACTCGATAACTCGAATTTTTCGATATCTCGAAAAAAATCTATTTTCCTGCACCTTCATTACTTATTTAATGTAATTTTATCTCTTTAATTCGAAGTTTTTCGTCGTTATTTTCGATAACTCGAAGTTTCCTCACAACTCAAAATTTTGTTTTCCTTTCAAAACTACGGATTTTGAAGAACCTTTAGCATATATGTAATTGCCACGTTCTTCTTTATCATTTCTCTTTCTTATTGTTATGGAAAGGGTATACTTACAATGGATTCCTACCCGTGCCTCACCCTTTTGTTTGAATGTCGTCAGACTGGATTCCCTGAGCTGTATCCCCTCTTCTTTAACGCAGAGTCAGTCCAACAAGGAAGATTAATGATTTATCGTCCCTTAAGCCAGCTGGCGTTTTCGGTAAAGTGTGAGTCACTTCTTTGGAACATTACCGACCGTCCAGAAAGCAACTCACTTAAAATAAGAAGACGACACTCGACCCCTTCTCATTTTTGTTTAGGCAATGCACTCTCTATAGCAGCATTTGATGAGAGATCGCTCTCAGAAGAAGAATGATAATGAAGAATGCTAACCTCCTCCAAAGATAACTTTGTAAGAGGCTCTATCTTCGATAAAATCTATGCGTGCATTCATTGAATCGAGGCCAGAAATGAAAACATCAGAGACATTTCAAGCAATCGTGCATTTGGAAAATATAATTGATTTCGAAAAAAATAGAAATACTCACCAAACTATTTTGAATAGATATGTTAAATAAAGTCGTGTAAGTATACTATTATTTACTTTTTACTAAAACAGCTTTTTTATAGGATTTTCGATATCTCGAATTTTTATACACTTCCCTTCGAGTTTGAGATAACGAGAGTTGTCTGTATTATCAACTTTTTATCTTATATAAAAATTTTATTGCTTTTGCAAAGCTATCAGAGTACATTTTGCGATATCTTCAATACCGTCTAGAAAGTATTGTACTGGGCCTAATATTTGAAACCTGGGCTAACCCCCCCCCCCCCCAATAATTCTGATAGAACTTGCTCTAAGTTGCATTGCGAATTTTTTAAAAAAATATTCAGTTAGAAAAAAAGCATTTTAACAAAACAATGATTTCAACATACGCTCCAGTGCAACTATAGTTTGAAATGGCAGAAAAGGCCACAGATGGGCGAAGCAGTGAGCATCAGCCTGTTGGCGACTTCAGAATAATCGTTAGGAGAAACCCACCAGGCCTTGTAATAGTCTCTCTTTCAGATATTTCCATAAATTCAATAGTCTGCTGTTATTACAATAATTTGTTATTAATATATCAGAAATTACGAAAAAAAAAACATTCCGATGACAAATCAATAGGTTTATTCCTAGTGTCCGGTGCCCTTGCCAAATTGGATTTGGGGATAAATGATTGGGCAATAAAGTTTATATTTTGGAAACCCTTCATGTTGACGTGCGAAAATATCATGTTGTATGGCAACCCTAATTTTTTTTCCTGTCGCGTGGTTTCACGTTGTTTTGCCATTTTTGAATCGACTTATAGCTTGCGTGGTTGTGATTTTCTTGAGCTGGATGCATATGCGGACGACGTTTATTTGAATAGTAGGTATTTTTAGGAGTTGGGAATGAAAGGCAAACGTGCCGTGATTGATTAGTGCATGGATGCCGGATCTAACAAGCGAACGTGCAAGGTGTGCGGAAGGTGCATGGAGCGGGCCCCGCTGCAATTCACAGTGGAATGGGTTTATGGGTCGAGCCATGGATACATGGCAGCAAATGATCAACTGCCCGGAGGGTGTTCGGAGACCACAAAATGGACGTAAGGAATCTGTGACTTTAGCGCGCCGTACGCGTGTGCGCTTAAAAGTGTTGTCGTAGTGCCCCAAACAACTGCTCGAAGGATTGCCTGTAAGCACCATGATCGACTGCCCGGAGAGACATTGTTACCTTCAAGATAGGCGCCGAACTGTCATCAGCAGCTCAATATAAACTCTAGTGCAATGTTAATTAACCAAAACAAAGCTTCGGAATCAATTCTAAACAGTCTTCATTAGCCCATTGTGGAGCTCCAGTGCGACCAACGCAATGTCCGCCATTTTGATTTGGCGACACAAAAAAACGTCATTTTTGGACTTGGCGACAACGGGGCACCGTACACTAGGAATTTACAAATCAATACATTATAACATTTATAAATACAATATTTAGCATCGTTCATTGCACTACGACCGCATAATCGAGGTTACCTTCTCTTTTGGCGGGATTAACAATTGCGTCACAGAATTGGCGACGTAATTTAGTTGAAAATCCGGTGTCCCGTGATAATACATTTGTTCCGTTTATGATGTACCCAAATATAAATATTTCTTACAGATTCCGGTAGGTTGGATTTGATGAAGTACCACTCGTATAACCAACTCTAGTTCTGTATACTCCTTTCTGACAACCAAATAGCGCATCAGGATGCCAAAAGCATCCCATAGCAAATGTAGCTGTTTTCATGACAAGGGGTGGCTCCATAGCGGTAGTAATAAAAGACAACGACGTGGAAAATATAGGAAGAAAACGCCCAGATAAGCGATTATTTATGTTTATCAATAAATTAATCAACATTTTGTTATAAAAGAAGTTGTAGTAGCTATCATTATTATTTTTCTGAGCGAGTTTCACGTGACGTAGTAATATGGAAATCTCACTAGTAATTTTGATTTCTTCCCTATAGCAAGCAAGTCTTCTCACTCAAATTCATATTGCATTTTAGCGTAAGTAAAAAGTAGCCTGAGCAAAAAACTCTTACTGTTACTGAATTTAGGCTTAATACACATGCTGAAAATTAAGTGAAAATACAACAGTAATTTAATTTTTTTCACGAGAAAAAAAAAGGTATGGCCCACGGATTTGGTTTTGGTTAATTAACATCGCACTAGAGCTACACAGTGGGCTATTGGTGACGGTTCGGGGTCTATCTCAAAATAAAGACCCGGGAACTCATACACACTCACATTCATTCATACCTGCACCTCGTTAGTTAAGAACCATGGTCAGATGACGAGGAAACACCTGAACTGGCACCCAACGCCTTCAATAGACGTCGGGACTTTGGACCCCGATCAGATTTATCGTGTCCCGTATTTAGTCCCGTATACACGCCGTTAATTTTTGCGGATGTTCCGGACGACTTTTCTAGTATTTTGTAGCGAAACTGACAACCCTCCGATCACAAGATCACTAATTTTTACTTTTCTTTGTCAAGTCCGTCACCTGTCATCGAACCGGGAACCTTCGTATTCCTAGCTGACGCCCTTAACCGCTCGGCCACGGAGGCCTCATGGCCCATGGAGGCCTCATGGCCCATGGAGGCCTCATGGCCCATGGAGGAAAGAAGAAGATGAAGATGCGATCAAGTCCCAAACCGGTTTGCAATGTGAAGTAAGCAATCGCTTAAAAAGTAGGTACTGGCGAAGTGTTTGGCGCTATTCCTAAGCACTACTTTGTATTAGTACTTTATTTTATAATTTAATTTACCTATGAAGTTGAAATAATAGCATTCTTTATCAATTTGGAACTTGTACTGCATTTGACAACTGCAAAAACTGTTATTTTTTTAGTTTTTATACTTTAAATTTCGTGTGTTAAATAACGCAGTCTATGTTGAAACGTACTGCCAGTCAGTGGTGTAGCCAGCATTGGGTTACTAGAACCCCCCCCCCCATAGCCAGTTTAAAATCAAAATTATTTTTTTGAAAAATTAAGGGGAAAAAAAAAACGAAGTTTTTTTCTTTGATTTTTATAGAGAAAACACACGTCTCATTTCCTGGTCTACCCCACATGCAGGCACGTCGCACCGGGGGGAGTCCGACCCCCCCCCCCCCCCCATAATTTGGAAAACTTAAAAGTTGTGAATTTCAAGGTTTGAAAATACCCGAGTTGGGAAAATTTATGTCTGAAGAAAATTAATATTTTTAACAAATGAAAGCAAACACACCAAGGTTATTAAGGGAAAATTAGAAATTGTCCAACTTGTAAAATTAAACTTAAATTCGTGTGTTTGGTTTCAGAGTTTACTGCACACTTTATACCGATATGATGACGCAAAAGCTCTCAAGGCTACAGATGGAGTTGACTAATGCAGTCTACAGCCGACACAACGCCAGTGGCGGAACTGTTTTATAAATTTCATTGTAATTTTTTATTGCGTCAAGCGAAAATTTTTTTTAAGCGTGGCATAGTTTTCTTAAAAAAAAGAATCCCACATTTTAAATATATAATAAATTCTTTAAATTAATTAATTCTTTATTGTCAAAGTTATATTATATGTTTTAACGTTCAGCTTATCATTTAAAGAATTTTTAAATATATGGCGTTGCTCTTTACGCGAACGAAACAGTGTTCTTTTTATTAAAATAACTTCTTTTTTAATTGTGTTAGGTGTGATTGTCTAAATCAAAATCCACTCCTTTTCTTCGGAAATCACTTTTGTTTCATATAACTCTATTGGTTTTGCCTTCCACAATGTAAAATTTCTTCGAGCTAATATTCGAAGCGCCATGGCGCTTTGAATATATGGGACTGGCGCGCCAGTCCCTTATAAATTTATCGTCTCGTGTCTGTGTGTTTTTTGTTTCGTTTTGTGATTGGTTAGTTGAATCTTCCCATATTGTGTCCTGATATTGTGTAATATTGACGCAATGCGTTTTCCTTTCTGTTTTTCTCTCTCTCTATTTTTTTTTTTTTTTTACCGGTTTCTAATAGAAACTTCCAGAACTTTCCATGGGTTCTTTTATTTAATTCACCCCTCGGTTCGGTTAAAAAAAATCATTCAGAGTCCCCAAAAATTTTATGCGCGGATGACGGCATCTTTCAGTACCTATTCTCTTTACCTAATTTTATGTGATATGTGTTTCGTTTTAACATTCACTTCGGAGGACTCTCTCTTTGAATACTTTTAAGTTTATTGAATTTATTTATAATAATTTAAATTCAAGTTTTCCTGCATTGATTAATTTAGAATTAAAATGGTTATTAATTTAAAAATTTTAGAATTTAATTACTACTTGATAAATATGGTCATATTGGTATGTAGGTACTTTTTGTTTTTGAATATTATTTTATTTATGTTAAGATTAGCAATGGCTATTGGGTTAGCACAGCTGTAGAGTTCCTTTGACTCCTACTATTTACAGATCACGTTACTATTTTCAGAAAATAGCTGTATTTGTTACCTCCCCCCCCCCCCCCCCCCCCTTATAACTTCCACAATAAAATTATCCTATAAAAAAGTTAATAAGTTGGAACTAGGAATTTTTAGCACTGTTGTGTTCGGAATTTCCAAACGTTAAGTTTGGTTTGGTTAATTAACATCGCACTAGAGCT